>JAKSZT010053887.1:64021892-64047463 GCA_026826555.1 Tolypeutes matacus | reverse complement strand
AGAGAGAGAGAGAGAGAGAGAGAGAGAGAGAGAGAGAGAGAGAGAGAAACTGAAGCAGAACTGTTGAAAAGAGTTGAACACAATCCAGTTTTTGTTGGCTGGACCACACAAATGCAAAACAGACTTTTCTGGATTGATCCACTTTTATAGATTGACCCCATTTGGCTCTCAGGAATGAGAAACCCTAATGTGGAAGAAATCAGAAACAGAAAAGCCTCTCAGAAAAAAGATGTGTGTGTATGGGGGGGGGCATTGAACTGCTATAAGATAAGATAGGTCCCAGAACTGAAAAGAGTGGGAAAATGGTGCCACTGAATGAGGGAAAGAATTTAAACAAATCATAGCTGGGGAGAAAATTCTGTACACACACACACACACACACACACACAAAAAAAAAAACAGAACAGATGAAGAATCCCAGAGAAGAAAGAGAGGAAAGGAATCTTTCTCCTGGAGGTGAAACAATTGCACAAAGTGCAATCTTAAAATTGTAATGTATATCGATTGGAAGAAACAGATGAAAAAAAAAAGCTGAGAAAATCTGAAGAGCTAAACACAGGCTATTTTCAAGATCTACAATAATTACGACAAAGTGTCAAAGAAGAGCCTTAACCCAAAGCCAATCAACAATAAAACCCTAGGCATTTCGAGTTATTTTTTCAAGATAAACAGATGCCCAGACATCAGGGAAAAATTACAAGCCATACTAAAAAATAGGAAGATATGACTGAGTCAAGGAAACAGCTTAAATCTTTAGAGTAGACTCAGAATTTGAAATAACTGATCAAAGAAGTTCAAATAAGTCGCCTAAATCAATTCAAAGACATGAAAATATGGATATAGAGCTAAAGGATATTAAGAAGACATTGTATGAGCATAAAAAGAATTAAAAACTATGAAAAGTAACAGAAATTATCTGGGTGAAAGGCACAATATCATTAAAAATACAGTAGAGGCTGAAGATTTAAACAGGCAGAAGAAAGAATCCACAAACAAGAAGACAGAACAATAGAAATCATATAGTCAGAAGAACAGAGGGAGAAAATAATAGAAAAAAGTGAGCATGTCTCAGGAATTTGAGTGACCACATGAAACACACAAACAAACATATCATGGGTGTCCCAGAAGGACAAGGGAAGGGAAAAGGGGAAAAAAGAATATTTGGAGAAATAATGGATGAAAATTTCCCAACTCTTATGAGAAACATAAATATACATATCCAGGAAGCTCAACATACTCCAAAAAGAATAAATCCCAATAGACCTAATCCAAGATACATACTAATCAGAATGCAAATTTCAATGATAAAGAAAGAGTTTTGAAGCAGCAAGAAAAATAGATTAATAATATTCAAGAAATCTTTAACAAGACATAGTGCTGATGTCTCATCAGAAACCATGGAGATGAGAAGTCAATGGTATGATATATTTAAGATACTGAAAGAGAAAAATTTGCCGGTCATAAATTCTTTATCGAGCAAAACTGCTTTTCAAAAATATGAGAGAGTTTAAAATAATCACAGATAAAGAGAAACTGAGAGTATTTGTCAACAAAAGATGTGACCTATGAGAATTACTAAAGGGAGTTCTGCAAGTCAAAAGGAAAAGACAGGAAAGTGTTCTTTGGAATAGTGTGAAGAAAAAACCTTCAGTATGGATAACTAAATGATAAATGCAAATTCCAATAGTACTGTATATTCAATATGCAAATCTGTTCTTTAATTCCTATAAGAGTAAGAATAAAATTGAGGAAGAAACAGACATAGTTCTTGTTAATGGACATGCAAAATATAAAATCATAAAATGGGAAAAAAAAAAACATTAAGAGGGAAAACAGAGGGCTATGGGAGCAGAGAACCTGTATGCTATTGAAGATTAGTTGGTATTTTTTCAAATTAGTAGATTATAGATGTAGGATGTTGTATTACTCAAGGTTCTCAAGGGAACCTAAATCAACGTGAGATATCTGTGAATAGTATGAGTTTTTATAAAATTCTCTCATGTGACTGTGGGGATACATCAGTCTATACTCTGCAGGCAGGCTACAAACCAGGGCCTCCAATGAAGGTTCTTGAGGAGTTCCCAGGAGACATTGACTGTCCAAAATCAAGCTGGAAATTCTCCCTGAATGCTGAAATCACTTCCCCTTTTAAGGTATTCAACTGATTGGATAAAACATCACTCATTACTGATGGCAAACTCCTTGATTGATCATAGATGTAATCAGCCATCACTTATGATTAAAGTACATAAATGTCTTTGTATTACAATTAGCCCAGTGTTTTCTTGACCAAACAAGTGGGCACAATTACCTGGCTGAGTTGAAATATTATTAGCCTTACCATCACAGTTCACCTCTTGTAAATTTGGCAGCCATACACATCACCTTAAACCATACATAGTCTCTAAATAAAAACACTAACATAGATATACATACACACACATATATATATTTCCACCTAACAATAATCAACTGTCCTGTGTACAATCGGAAATGCATTAATTCCCTACAGAATAAGGTGCAAGGCCTTGGGTAATATTCACTGTTAAACTTGACATGCTTAAATATTATGACATGAAATTAATTCAACTTATGTCATATTTTAAGGGAAAAAAATAGGGAAGAAAACAAAGATATTCATTTTATGTTCATATACAATCATTCTCATAGCAAAAAAAAGGAAGACATATTTATGACCATTACAGTCCTCATTTCTGTAACTGGTCACCTGGTCAAAGTTCATATTTATCACTACTTTCTACCACTACCCATTCCATGGTCCCATTTCCCTCAGCTGGTCATGGTTCTTTGCCTGGTGGGGTGACCCAAACTTTCATATTTGAAGATTATGGGCCACTCTCAGTCCTGCTTGGCTTGGGTTGTTGCAATTTCATTGACCTTAATCACAGGCCATGACAGTAATAAGAGATACCCTAGGGAATCTCCTGCATTCCAGGAAAATTCTTCTTTACCCCCATTATGTAGGTGCAGTCTTATTTCTCCTTGATTGTCAGAATCAATCACCCCAGCCAGTACAGTAATTCCCTTCTTTGCCCATTGATTCAGGGGCACGAGAAGCCCAAAGTAGCCAAGTGGAAGTCTTAACTTCCAGTTCAACGGATCATTGTTGTGTTTCTGATGGAAGCGCTCCTCCTTTTGGAACCAAGACCTGTAGAACAGCAGAGCTTAAGGTTGCAGGGACAGGAAGCAAAAATTTTTCTAGTAGGTCACTAGGGGTAATAGTGAGAGGTGTCACTCCCATTTCCACCCCTTGATTCCTGGACCTGTGAATCCTGGCTATAAGAGAAACAGCACATAGAGTGGACACTGATTTAAAGCATACACAGTCTCATGAAGAATATTGCCCCAGCCCTACAAACTATTGTCTCCTAGTTTGTGCCATAATTGAGTCTTCAAAAGGCCATTCTACTGTTCTATCAATTAAATTGCTTCAAGATGGTGGGGAACATGGTAAAACCAGTGAATTCCACGGGCATGTGCCATTCTCACACATAATTTGCTGTGAAATAGGTTCCTTGAACGATAATTTGTGTGGGGTGTCAGGAATGGGGTATGCATGAGAGGAAGTTCACCTGAGCATAAATATAAGGTATATAAAAATGTTCAAATGTTCACGGGACATTGTCACAGTGGGTGGAGAATCACTCAATAAATGAGAGAATATTGAATTCCCATCCTGGAGAGCTCTGCCACATTCTCTAAGGCAGCAGCAACAGTCCCCCAAGTGCAGGGGCAGTGACTGGTGAAAAAGGATGATTCACTGATGGGCCCTTGATATTGATGACTAGCCTTATGAGTCTTTGCTCTTGAAATAGAAACTTAGCCTACTGTTATGGGGTGCCTAAGGGTTGCCTCCTGAGAGACTCCTTGTTACTCAAATTTGGCCCCTCTCTAAGCCAAACTCAGCATATGAATGCCATACCTTCCTCCCAGCGTGAGACATGACTCCCAGGGATGAGCCTCCCTGGCACTGAGGGCTTGCTACCAAGTGCCAACTGGAAATGTGACTGGAAAAAGACCTCGAATAAAAGGGAAAAAGGTAAAGACAAGTGAGTTTATATGGCTAAGAGACTTGAAAATGAGTCAGGAGGTCATCCCAGAGGAAATGCTTATGAACATCTCAGTAGGATCTCATAGAATTCCAAAGTGTATATATCATCCCTAAGAGTTTGGCTCTTGAGGGCCCTGGAGACACCCAGGTCCTATGTCAGGGAAGATAGCTCTGGAGTGTGGTGCCTTGCCAGTGGAATCTACTTTGGAGTTTGTGCTCCTGCGAGTGACAGAGTTGGACTCAACTATGTCTTCCCTACACATGGCTCATCTGTCCCTTCTATTCAAACCTATACTTGGTGCTGGAGTTTGTAGGTGTATGTCCAGAGACTTGAGACTTTGGGCTATCCATGTGCCAGCTGGGCCTGGAACCTCAGTGGAGCAGTAACTCCTACTCTACAGCTAATTGGACTCACCCAGGACAACTGATGGGGAGATGATGATGGACAATGGCTGTCCCAGGGAGTGGAGAGAGGCTGTAGCTGCAGGCAGGATAATGCTATCCATCTTCCCCATGGGATATAAGCCCCCTCTCAAGTGGAGGTGGAGTGGACATCACCATCCCAGACTCCTCAGGATGGGGGAAACAGTTATGGATTAGAGTGGACTCACTGGTTCTACTATAGACATATTGTGATTCAAGCAATGGAAGAAATTGCAACATTGATGTGGAGCCAGTGGCCATTGGAGGCTCTGAGGGCAGGGAGAGGGAAAAGCAGTTGTAATACAGGGGCTTTTTCGGGACTTGGGGATTGTCCTGAGTGATGTTGCAATGACAGATATAGGCCATTTTATATCATCATATAACATGCAGAACTGTGTGGAAGAGAGTGTGGTCTATAATGTGAACTATGGTCCATGTTTAATGGCAAAGCCCCAGGATGTGTTTATCAATTGCAATTAATGTGCCACACTAATGAAGGATGTTTATGTTGGAGGTTATGGGAGATGTGGGATGTGGGGCATATGGGAATCCCTATATTTTTTGTGTAACATTTATGTAATCTAAATATCTTTTTAAAAAATAAAAATTAAAAAATATATATATAAGGAAACAACTATAAAAATAAAAAAAAAATAAAAAACGTAGTGCTGTGTGGAATGCCATTGTGGTGGATAAGACATTCTGTAAGTCCACGGATGCTAGTTTTGCATGAAGCATTGCATGCAGAGGATACAAAACCATATCCAGATTATGTGTCTTTTCCAGGTAAATTCACTGTTCTTTCCATGATCAAAGTGGTGCAATGTAATCAACCTGCTATCAGGTAGCAGGCTGATCACCTCAGGGAATGGTACCATATGAAGGACTGATTATGGGTCTCTACTGCTGGCAGGTTGGGCACTCAGCAGTGGCTGTAGCCAAGTCAGCCTTGGTGAGGGGAAGTCCATGTTGCTGAGAGAATGTATTTTACTTCTAGGTACCCCATGAGCTATTAGCTAATGCCATAGCTCTATGTGACTCAAACTCTTTTGATTGCTGCTTTGAGTCTGCCTTTCATTGCTGTAGCCACACCCACCTAGTCTTTGTTGATTAATTGCTGATACTTGACTTTTACTTGCCCTAGATCTGATCATCCCCATAATGTTTACAGATTCTAGTTCCATTGCAGCAGTTCCCACTGTAATAGCTGGAGTAGAGAGAAGAGCAACCACAGAGCTCTTCAAGGAAGATGGAGTTAGAATACAAATTTATTCCTCACAGTCCTGGTTAAAGGTGTGTCCTCTGGACATTTCTGGGGTGGGTGGGCAGATCGTATATGATAAATCTAATCTCTCTAAACTTTTGAATTCCCTCTTTTACTGTGTACTAGGATAAATCAGGCATCTCAATCTCAGACATTCTAGGCCATCTTTTGGTCCATATTTCAGTCAACCACCCAAACAGTTAGAGCCCTTTCTAACTCCTCAAGAAACAGTATTGAATCTAGAATTTCTGATTAATGGGCCCACATCAATAAATTCAGCATGATCCAACTTTATATTCTTTCCACCATTATCCCATACCCTTAGTATCCATTCGTACACATTGCCCCCTTATATCTATATATCTTATATGTCTATATAAGTGGGAAAATTTATGAAGTTCTTTTAGAGTATAGTATACTTCCTCATGAGTCATACTTTGTACTTTGCCTTTGGGAACTTGTGATTTTACTCTAGTAATAGGTCTCAAAGAGAAGAGGGTGGTGGGGTGGGTAAAGAGAAGGATTAGAAATGCCTTGCAAGCTACTGACCGCAGAGCATTCCTTTGAATTTTCATCTGGTAAAACAGTCTTAATCTTTTCTGGCAGGGGTTGGAAGCCAGATTCCTCAAGGCAAGGTGGAGGTTGGTTGTGTATGCTGGCCTTTGGCTCGTACCTGCCTCAGTGCTGGAAGGAGGTCCAGACTCATTGGGACAGGCCATCACAGGTTTATCTGGTTAAGTCTTAGAGAGTTTAGGGTTCCAATGTCTCCACTGATATTGTCAACCATATGTCTTGATCCCAGTCCTCAGGGTTACACTCCTTTCCAATCAATGCCTTCATTTTACAGCAGACACCCTGTGAAGTTGAGATTTTAGTTTCCTTTGTAATGCTACTACTTGTAAAATGAGACTCTGAGTCTGGTTTTCAGAGATCTCAAGTCTGTAGCTGCATGAACAGGATTTTTTTTCAGAGCACACATGTTAATTTTCACATCATTCATGCAGCATTTAAGTTGCAACTTTGAAGCCTTTAAGTTATCCTTTTCTTTTGTAACTGTATCCAGAGTATCTAGGAAGAGCCAGCCAACATCACTGTACCGTTTGATTCCACAAAACTCTGTTAAGGTGTTGAAAACACTTTCAGGCAGATCCTTGCCTCTTATAAGCATGGAAGTAGAGGAATCCAGTGGTGATATTTTTCATATCTTCATTGCCAACTCATGCCATGGACAATGAGTGGCCTCTTGATTATTGAAAAGGGAGCCGTTAGTACCCTTGAGTCCAATTATAGTAGAAAGCCAATTGCAAAATTCCCAGAACCACTTCAGAAATCATATGTTTAGCATTCTGTTTCTCAAGAACCCCTTCTGGTACAAAGCTGTATTTGTCAGGGTTCTCTAGGGAGACATCTGTAAAAAGTGTGATTTTATAAAATTCTCTCACATGACCATGGGGATGCACAAGTCCAAATTCCACAGGCAGGCTGCAAAAGAGTGGCTCCAATGAAAGTCCTTGATGAGTTCACAGGAGATATATTGGTTGTCCAAAGTCGAGCTGGAAAATCTCTTTGAATGCTGAAATCACTTCCTCTTTTAAGGCAATCAGCTGATTGGATAAAATGTCACTCATTGCTGATGGCAATCTCCTTGATTGATCATAGACATAATCAGCCATTTATGCAATCAACTCACTTATGATTAAATGTCCTTGTATTACAATTAGTCCAGTGCTTGCTTGACCCCAAACAACTGGGCACAATTACCTGGCTGAGTTGACACATTAGCCTAACCATCACAGTTGGATAATACAAATCACAGAAGAACTGCAAAGAAGGAACCTAAAAAATATATACATAAATGAGAAAGGGATGAGCCTGCATTTATAGTAATAAGACTGAATGTTTATGGATTAAACTCCCCAATCAAAAGTCACAGTTTGGCACAATGGATAACAAAACACATGATCCACCCATATGTTATTTAAAAGAGACTCACCCTAGACCCAAAGACAAAACTAGGTTAAAAGTGAAAGGATGGAAAGTGATATTCCAAAAGCTGTTATAATAGACAAAGAAGGACACTAGATATTATTGAAAGTGGTAAGCCATGAACAAGAAATAATAAAAATAATGTATATGCATCTAACCATGATGCCCCAAAATACATGAGGGAAACACTGGCAAAACTGCAGGGAGAAATAGACACTGCTAAAATAATAGTTGGAGACTTCAATTCACCACTCTCATCAAGAGATAGAATATCTAGACAGAAAATCAATAAGGAAACAGTGAAATAATATGATAAATGAACTAGACCTAGCATACATATACAGAACATTGAACCCAAAATATCAGGATAGATATTCTTCTTAAGTGCACAAGGATCATTCTTCAGGGTAGTCCTCATGGTGGGTCACAGAACAAGTCTCAAATTTTTAAAGATTGAAATTATACAAAGCATCTTCTCTGATCATAACAGAATGAAGCTGAAAATCAATAACAGGAAGAAAACTGTAAAATCCACAATATATGGAAGTTAAATAACACAATCAACCAATTATTGTGTCTAAAACATTGGCACAGGGAAATCTATGTCATACTCTTTTCCCCCAAATCTTCATCTGTAGTCAATTTCCCTGTTACTGTGGAAAGAGCAGAAACTCTAAACATGCACTGTGATGCTTTGGGGCAATGTTCTACTCACATTTAACCATGTAGTTCCTCTATATCTATATGTGCTTTGTATGTTTATGCTTGCCTTTGTATGTTTTTCTCTATGATAATTTAAAAGATTTATCATCTCTTTTAGCTCCTTACAAGTTTTTACACTTCTACAAAACAGGTTTTAACTTTTATTTCTTTGCCTATTAATTTTATGCTTTTGGATATGGAAATAGCGATGTTTGCTTTATTGTAAAATATAAGCAAATGCTTACATGTTAAAAAAAAAAGAATAAATTACAAGGGAAGTAAGTAAATACTTTGAGACAAAATGAGAAAACAAGATACCAAAACCTTTGGGATGCAGGGAGGCAGAGCTGAGAGGGAAACTTTTATCTCTAAACACCTTAAAAAAGAAGAAAGAGCTAAAATAAAAAATCTAGGTGCACACCTGGAGGAACTAGAAAAATAACAGCACACTAATATCAAATAAAGCAGGAGGAAATAAATTACAAAAATTACCACAGAAATAAGTGAAATTGAGAATAAGAAACAATAGAGATAATTAACTAATTCAAAAGTTGTTTCTTTGAATAGATCAATAAAATTAACAAAACTTTAGCTAGACTGACAGAGAAAAAAGAAAGGAGACACAAATTTAAAAAATCAATAATGAGAAGGGGGACATTACCACTGAACCCACAGAAACAAAAGGGATCATAAGAGGCTACTATGATAACTATATGCCAACAAATTATACAACCTAGGTGAAATGGACAAATTCTTCAAAATACTCTGCTTTTAGTTTGCTAAAAACTACCAAAAGCAATATACCAGAAATGGGTTGGCTTTTATAATGTTGGTTTATTGGCTAGAGAGCTCTCCCCTTGAATACTAACTGCTGACAAGAAGGCACATGGTGGCATTTGACAGTCTCTGCCCTCTCCTCCAGGCTTCATTGCTTTCAGCTTCTGGCAGCTCTGACTTTCTCTCTCAGTTCCTGTGGCTTTCCCCCTGTGCTTTTGTGGGATACTTTCTGAGCTCAGGTGTCCTGTTCTCTCTTTGTATTCATCCCATTTATAAAGGACTCCAGTAAGAGGATTAAGTCCCACCCTGGGTCAAAACTTACTGAAGTAATCTAATCAAAAGGTCCCACCTGTGATACATTCACACCCACAGAAATGGATTAGCTGTAAGTGCATGATTTTGTCTGGGGTACATACAGTCTCAAACTACTACAATCCCCCTTCTGGACCCCAGAAAGAAATGTTCTTTTCATGTGCAAACACATACATTCCATCCCAATACCCCAAATACTTAAATCCTTTTAGTAAAAGTATTAAGTTCAAATTATCATCAAAAATTGGTTATAGGCATGGTCTGTCCTGGGCAAAATCCCACTCAGGCTGCAGACCTGTGAAACTGAGAACAAGTATCTGCTTCCAATATACAAAGGAGGGACAGTCATGGAATAAATTTTTCCATTGCCACAAGAAGAAATCTGAAGAAAAAATAGGATTCATAGATCCAAAACTGTTCCGAAAACCTCTAGGGCATACTCCATTGGATTTCAAGGTCTATGAGTTTTCTATAGAACCATGGTTTCTTGTCCTCCAAGATGATGGAGGGGGCACCCAACCCTTTCCAAGGGCTTGCCCAGCATCCATGTTCTTGGCTCCACCCTCTACAAGCATCAGCGTTCTGGCCAAACTCTAGGCTCCAACCTCTGAGAAGACTGGAGTGATGGCCAGACTTTCCCCAATCACCAAGGCACAGGTTTTGAAATCTCCTCAGCTAAATATCCAAGCTCCTCATCTTCAAATTCTTCCTTCCATCCAACACCAGAACACACTTTTGCCACATTCACTGCCACTTTACAACAAGGGTTGCCTTTCTTCAAAGACCCATCGATCATTTCCGTCGAAGTCCTCATCGGAAGTACCCTTAGAGTCTGTATTTCTACCAACAGTCTCTTCAAAGCAATCTAGGCCTTTTCTATCAAGTGTTTCACAATTCTTCCAAATATATTCGTTAGCCAGGTAAGAAGTCTTTTTAGCATCTTTAGATTTTTTTAAACCACAGCACCACACTTTCCTGATCTGTTTTCGTTTTCTAAAAGCTGCCAAAAGCATTATACTAGAAATGGGTTGGCTTTTACAATGTGGTTTTATTGGCTTTCAAGCTTGTAGTTCTGAGGCTGAGAGAAATGTCCAAATCAAGGTATCATCAGGCCACCTCTGTCTCTGAAGATCAGCTGTCAATGATAAGCCGCAAGGTAGTGTCTGTTGGTCTCTGCCTTCTCCTCTGTTCTCCACTGCTTCCAGATTTTGGCTGCCAAGCTTTCTTTTTCTGCTCCTATGATTTTGTCTCTGTGCTTCTCTGTGTTCCTTACTGAGCTCCTGTGTCCTTTTCTCTCTCTGTATCCATCCCATTTATAAAAGACTCCATGATCCACCCTGGGTCGTGCCTTATGAGAATAATTGGAAGCAAGGTTGACAAACCACTGTATTGTGGATTATAAATATGAGTTTTATTTGGAAGAATGTCTTCATATATTTTTTTAATTTTATCCTTATATTTTAAAAGAAACACAATGTTTGTCTCTTTATTCCATAAGGAAATTAATGAAGACACTAACATGTTTATTTTCCTGCCAAGCTTGACAGCAAATTGTTAAAACAAAATGTTTTGAATTTTCTTTTCTAAATGATCAGAAATGCCAGTTAAATTAAATCCATTTTCCCTATGGACAAGAAGAACCAAGAAAGATTAAAAATAAAAAATTATAGAAATAAGAAACAATGAAATAAAAACTTCAAGAAAAACTTTAAAAAGATAAAAGTAAAAAAAAATTCCAGGCTAAATTCATGAAAACAACTTCGAATTTTTCTCTGTATCCAAAAACAGTTAAAAGGACAGTAGAATTGTCTATTACTTAAAGACATTATTATATTATCATCTGAACCTGTTTTTTCATATGCTTACTTTAAAACTGAAGGAGTGTATTTTGACAACTTTATTTCTTCTATGGTAATTTTCTGCTTAGATTTCTATACTGGTAAGTTAGTTTTTATTGTCCATTTATCTTAGAAAATTATATGTATCATCCAAGTCCTCAAAACTATATGCAAAGAACTCATGATTCTCTGATATTCCATTATTTCTCCATTATCATTTCCTGTTTATGAATTTGTGTTTTTTTTCCCCTTGATTTAGTAAGCTGGTATTTTATTTTACAATGTTTTTGAAGATCTGGTTCTGGCATTTTAGGCCTAAATGTTTTCTACTTTCTAATTCATTGATTTAAAAGACAAAGATATCAAATAATAACCAAATAAATAGTCATTGGATACATTTTCCTATCTCTTGTTCTGTGAGGTTGACCTCCTTATTACACCAGTTTCATGGATCACCAAATAGTAGTGGGTTAGGGAATTTATGAAAAAAATATAATGCCACATGACCAGAATGTGGAAGAGTTTAGATTTGAACCCTAGGCTTTACATTCCAAAGCCTGAACATTGTATATCATTTCAATTTCCAATCTCTTTGAGACACTTTCGTCTCACTATCGAGCCTATCAGCCTTATGTTAGCTAAATAGAATCACAGAGACAAGTGGAAAAAAATCAGCAGTTATTTTTCTATTTGCTTTAAGATATATTTATTACTAGGCCTGATTAGCTATGTACTAATTTATTCACTAATTCATTCACCTGTCTGACAAAGCCAGAAAACAAACAAATGTAGAGTTGATTTCTCAAAGCCTTATTCTCTAAAGGATTATTTTGTTCATTTATTATCTTAAAAATCCTTCGACCACATTTGCCAGAAAGAAGAATCAGCATCTTCATTACATAGATATCAGCTTTGAAGATCATGAAGGTTATGACTTTCTCAAAACCAAACTTAAACTCCCAACTCAAGGTCCAGAGCTTATTCCACTTGTGTATTATATTTCCCAAGAGCTGGTTAGAAAATGAAAAAGGATAAAGGTTAGCAATATAGAAACTGTCAATATTTTCTTACTTTTTCAATCAACCTTTTTATATATAAAGTGAGGAAGCTTATAAGAAAAGAAAAAGCCCTCAAAAGAAAAGGAAAAATTTTTCTTGAACTTTAAATTTCACTCTCATTTATTTTATTTGTTTATTTAAGGATATAAAGTGGTAACTTAGATCCAAATGTCAAAACTGTAAAAAAAAAAAAATAAGTAAATAAGGAATGGGGGGTGGATATTTAGAAAAGACCACTCCTGATTCATTTTACCCTGCTTCCATCCCCCCATCCTTAGAGCAGCAGTTCCACCAGCTTCTATAGATAAGCATTCTCATTTGTTTCTGGTCTAAATCTCTTTTTATTTCTTTACAATGAAACACATGTATATTTTATTATTTCCCTTTCTTTCTATATGAATGGTAGTGCACAATAATGATCTTTTGCACTTTACTTTGGTCACTTAACAATGTATCCTCTGTAAATCACTCCATATCAGGTTACAGAGGTCTTCATCACTTTTGTGATGGATATGCAGTATCGATGGATATTTTATGGATATACAGTCTACTATTCAGCCACTTAGCTATGTGTAGACACATAGGTTGTTTCCTATATTTGCAATTTCCAAGCAATGCTAGAATAAATACCTTTGTCCATATGTATTTTCATTTTATTGAGGAGATTTATCTTCAGGGTGAATTCCCAGGAAGTGGGATTTCTGGCTTAGTTGGGAAGTTTGTTAGATACTGCAAATTGTCTTCCAAATGGGTTCTACCAATGTGACTTCCCATGACCCATCTATGAGTGCCTGTTTCCCCACAGACTCATCAAGATAATGTGTTGTTAGACTTTATATTTTTCATGTCTGACATTTCCCATGTCTGATAGATAAGAAATGGTATCTCAGTACGGTTTTAAGATTTTCTGATTTCTATATGCTGTAATTCCTCCTCTGTTCATGCATGTTGTACATCTTTTCCACTTGATCCTTTAACATAAAAATCATAGATTTAAGCATTATCTGGTAGTTCTAACATCTGGGTCAACTCTAAGTCTGGTTCTGTTGATTTCTTTTTTCTTTACTGTTGCTTTGTTTTCCTTGCATTTTTGTTGTGCTTTGTATGTTTTAGTTGTTGAAAGCTGGTTATTGCATGCAGAACAGCAGAACTGAGACAAAATTATGGTCTGGAAATAAGCATTCTTTTCCTTCAAGGAGTTTGGTGTATATTTTGCTGAGGTTCAATCAATCCAATTAGTTGTTAAGTTAGTTTGGGAATTTGTTTTTGTGTGGTTACTCATGAACATACTGGCTTCTAAACCCTTTAACATTACCTTGTTCCTAGGTTAGGAGCTGAGTTGCCAGAAGGTTTTTCTCAATGTTCCTGTTTTGCCTCAGCTTTAGATTCCCTATTATGTGAGACCTCAAAGAGGGTCTCCCTCCACATCTTGCTCTCTTTCCAATAGAAAATAGAATGCTATTCATTGGTGTTTAATGCTTGCTAAGGTGATGCAGAGAAGGGGCTTGAACAGCATTCTCTGTTATTTTATTACAGATTTACAGATAGCTGCTATCTCCCACAATCTCCGGACCTCAGGACTGGGTACTCACAGTAATCCTGCCCCTATCTAACAGTAGGGAATTTCTAATGCTCTGAGCCCAGGACATTTCCCTGCCCCTTGTTCAAGGCTAGAATGTTTTTTTGGATTGTTTATTTTCCTTTGGTGTTTATTTGGTTTGGTTTTCTGTTTCATTTTTCTGTGGCTGATTTTGAATTCCAAAGAAGAATACACTTGGTGAAGTTTTTTGAATTATCCAAAGTGTCATCTGCAAACCTTTACTTGACCTGCACCAGGAGGGAGAATTTTTCCAATCTTCTTGCTTTCTACCAATCTCCTATTTTTTTTCCTTAATTTTTTAATTTTAAAGAAGCTTTAAATTACATAAATTTTAAATAAAAAGTATAGTGGATTCCCATATACCTCACCCCCCACACACACTTTCCCCCATTAACAACATCTTTCATTAGTGTGGTACATTTGTTACAATTGATGAACACATATTGAAACATTGCTACTAACCATGGTCTATAGTTTACATTATGGTTTATACTTTACACTGCACAATTTTATAGGTTTTGACACAATGTATAATGGTCTGTATCCATCATTGCAATGTCATGCTGAAAAATTCCAATGTCACCAAAATGCCCCATGTTGCACCTATTTTTCCCTCTCCCTCACATCAGAAACTCTCATGACCACTGCCTTTATATCAATGTTACAAGTTCTTCCATTACTAGAATAATCATAACTCTACTTTAGTCTATAGTTGCATTTCTCTCTTATGTTTGTTCATTCCTCAATCTTGAGGATTTGGGGATGGTGCTCCACTCTGCTTCCACTTGAGAGAGGCCCTAGATCTCATAGGGCAAATGGATGGAACTATCTTGCTTGAAGTTGTAGATACTCTGTTATTTGGGATAGGAGTAGTCTATCATCATCCCTTTGTTAGTTGTCCTGGGTGAATCTGATGAACCGGACAGTAGATGTTGGCTGCAACTCTGCTGAAATTCAGGGCTCAATTGGCACATGAACAGACTGAAGATTTAAGTCTCTGGGGCACATATTTAACAAGTACAGTGCTAAATATAGGTTCAAACAAAAGGGGCAGAAGAGTCATATGCAGGAAAATTATAATTGAGTCTAACTCTGATACATTGGGGGAATAAGTATCATATATTCCAAGGTAAGGCCTACTGACAGGATGCCAAATTCCTGGGATTGTCTGCCCTGCCCATAGTGTCCAGATTTCTCTATAGCCCTCAGGAGTATCCCTGCTTGAGACACTGTTTACTGTGGCCATCAGTGAGAGCCTCCTAAGATGTGCATAAGTGTAACTTCTGAAACGACCTCCCAAATCACTTTGAAATCTTTTAGCCATAAAAACTCATTTGAATTTAGTATTTCCCCCTTTTGGTCTAGTTTTTTTCCAAGTGTATCATCAGTTGGCATTTGGTAATAATCCCTTGGTGCCAGGGAGGTTCATCTCTAGGAGTCATGTCCTATGCTGGGAGGAAGGTAGTGAGTTTATATGCTGAGTTTGGCTTAGAAAGAGGCCATATTTGAGCAACAGGGAAGCTTTTAGGAGGTAACTCTTAGGCAATATATAATACTAAGCTAAGCTTCAATTTCATAAGAATGAGGTTCATAAGTACAAGCATCAATATCAATGGCCTGGTGTATTGGTCTATCCTCCTTTGCTAGGCACTGCCCATGTGCTTGCTAGAGGGACTCTTGCCACTCTATTAGAGAATGTAGCAGAAATCCCCAGGATGGGAATTCAATATTCTTTCAGTTATTGTGTTCTCCAGTGATGAAGACAACACTCCATTACCACTTGAACACCTTCATATTCCACAGAGACATGCCCCCAGTGCACCCTTCCCCCAATATCCTCCTCCCCTGATACCTTGCACTAGTGATCCTCCCCTGCCACAGGTGTGACACTTCTGCAATCTAAAACCTCTCCAAAATCAAAGCCAAAAAATAAATAAAAATAATAAAAAATAACAAATAACACACAACTTTTTTTTGCATTGTGTCTTTCATCACCATAAGATCTGTTATTTTTTAGGTACAGTGACAATTTCTTCTGTATGTTCCCCTGTGTATTTTTTTCACTTCATTTTCAAAGAAGCTTTATGTTACAGAAAAGCCACACAGAAACTATAGAGGAGTCTCATATACCTTCCATCCCCTCTCACATTTTCCCATATTAATGATATCTTACTTGAGTGTGGTGCATTTGTTACAGTTGATGGACAAATATTGAAGCATTGCTACTAACTATGGTCAATAGTTTACATTATGGTTTACCTTTTGCACCATATACTTTTATAAGTTTTGACAAAATTTATAATGGCCTTTATCCATCAATGCAATGGAGAACAATGCCAATGTCCTAAAAATGCCTTGTGTTTCATTTATTCCACCCCCCCTTCCCTTAGAGCCTAAGGTATTAAATGAAGTTTCAATTTTTGAAGCATAAGGTTCATAGTTACATCCATTAATATTGAGAGCTTGAAATATTGGTCTGTTTTTTTATTATTATTAGGCACTGCCTATGTTCTCAAGAAATTCTTTTCCCTCTAATTGAGAAAATAGCAGGACTCCACAGGACAGGAGTTTATATTTTCTTGTTTAATTGTCTGCATCTCCACCCACTGAGATAACTGAGATAACACACTATGACAAGATAAACACTTTCATATTCCACAAAAGCATGCCCCAGGTGCACCCTATCCCACATACCTCCTCACCCCTGATGCCCTAAACCAGTAGCCTCCCCCAACACATTTTCCAAAAAAAGCATTCCCACCATTGTAGTATTAACCACAGAACTACAAATCCCCAGAGTTCACCTGTTCCTTCCTCCAGCCTCTCCCTCGTTCCATGGATAGTTCAAACCAACCCCAGCTTCCTCTACTCATCTGCACCTTCCAGCACCTTCGACCCCTATTACATCACTGCACCACTATCACCCCATCTGCTGCCAAACTACCACCTTCCACCTTATCTTAGGTTTTGCCTATTGGGCATTGGCTTACCACACACTACTCCCTTTCTGTCTCCCAATAACTTATCTTCTAAACTTTTTTAATGTGCCTTTTGTAGAGATCTATAAAAAAGATTTGGAGAGTGCATGTGAACTCCCTTGTTTCTGTGGCTTCCAGTGGTTCTCCACTCTTTGCCTTAAGCAATTTATTTTAGATGACATAATCTTATGCCTTGTGTGATAGCTCACTCTACTATTGGACTCTGTTCCAGATAAATCATTGATTTGTGTCCCTCCTCTCTTTGGAAATGTCCATCTTTGATTTCAGCTTTGTTTGTTATTCTGTAATCTAAGTTCTCTGATAAGTACAAGAAAAGTTATGAATTTGTAGATTATGTGGCTTTTCCTTATTGATAGGGTGGGAAAGATGTATCTTAAACTGAAGGTAAAAGGCCTCTTCATTAAATTTTAATCTACATTTTTCTAATAAAGAATCTATATCTCAATCTATGTTTAAAGGAAATATACATAAAATATTGTATATACAGTAAAAGATACTTTGGCTTTTTTAGTATCGAATTTTTTTGTCTTTATTTCCTCAATTTTAAAAAGTTCTTTATATTTAAGAGATACTATTTCTTTATATATTTGTTTTATATTTAGATATTTATTTTATTTATCCTTTATAATTTTCCAAGCTTCTTAGTTGACCTTTGACTTCATTAATTTATTTATTTTGCCATGAAAACTCTATGAATATGTATATGTATCACAAATATTAAAATGTACTAATGTTTTATTACATTTCCTCTGATTTGGAGTAATAAAGACTAAAGAGTAATCCACCTTTTTTTTTTTTTTTTAGATCTTATACAGTTTCCTTTTCCACCTTTAGATTGTTGATCTATTTAGAGCTTATTCTAGGGTATTGTGTAAGGTATGCCTTTAATTTGATCTGTTTTGAAATGATTCCTCAGTTTTCCCAATATTGTATATTTAAAAATACATTTTGTTGTAGTGATTTGAGATCACACATTTATCCTATATTAAATCTACTTCAATTTCTGTATTTTCTTTTCTATTTCATTGGTCTGTCTGTCACACCGTATTACTTTATGTATTTTAATTAAAGAGTTTTATCACATGTTTTAATGTTTGTATGGTTATTCTATCTTGGTGGTTTTTCTGTTTTAAAGTTCTATTGCTCATCATTCTTGTGTGCTTTCCAGATGAATTTTACCATCGACTTGCCTAGTTTCATAAAAGCTTGCTGTTGTTTTTAATTAGAATTGAGTTAGGTGTACAAAATAACTCAGGACAAATGTACATTTTTATTATGTTGAGTCATCCTATTAATAAGCAGCTATTATTTTCCATTTGACCTATTCACTTTTATGTGCTTCAGTATTGTTTTTGTATATAGGTTTTACACAGTTTTCCAAAAAGTTTTTTTCCTATGAATCAATCTTTGTTGCTATTATAAATGGGGTTTTCTTTACCATTATCTCATGACTGGTTATTTTTGCATATAAAACCTTTTTATTTTCCATGCTAAGTTTTTAACCTGCTACTTAATGAATTTGTTGTTTAAGTTGGCTTTATCATGAGTTCTTCATAGTTTTCCATGTATATTGTTTTGTCATCTTCAAACAGAGATAGTTTTACTTCTTATTTATCAAATCTAATGCCTGCAGTTGATTCATCTTGCTGAATTACACTGGCTAAGAAGTGTTTTGAATAGTGGTGGAGATGGTGGGCATTCTTGCATTCTAGCGGAAATGATTCTAGTGTTTTCCCAAGGAAATCAATCATGTTAAATAAGTAGCCATCTGTGTCAGATTTTTACAAACATAGCAGTCACAATATATCCAAATGCTGTTCTTATAATATGACACTGAGACTCCTTCAACCAAACAGTGGTCACTATGTCCCCTCTCCTTGAATCATGATGGAATTTATGACTACCTCGGCCAATGGAGTATGACCAAAGTGATTCCATGTGACCTCCAGGCTAGAAGATAAAGATGCCTTGTGATTCTTCCTTGGGTTCCTGGGAAAACAAGGTAAAATTCAAGCTTAGGAATCAAAATGAAAATATAATAATTATGACTGTCTATACCATAAATAATATAGGAACCACTTATAGAAAACAAAAACTACTGGGGATGAAAGGAGAAATAGAAACATTAAAAACAGGAGATGTTATCATACCACACTCAGCACAGGCAGGCCAGGTAGACAATAAATAAATAAAAATATATAATATCTAAAAATATAATCAATAAAGTAGAATTTACGATTGTGCATTTTGAACTTTACACCTTGATAACAAAAAATAAATTTCTCATGTGACTATAAAGCACTCCAAATAATTGATCATATATTATGTCAATAAGGATGCACTGTTAAGTTCTATAAAGTAGAAATATCACAAACAACAATTCTTAAGTTTTTATTTCCACATTGTAAATGAATATTTTCTTTCAGATTTGTAATAAACACAATTATAAAATATATTTTCAACAAATGTCTGGAGAAAAAGAAACATCTTAATGACAGAAAATAAATTAAACTGTCATGACAAAATATACTGTTTGCAAGTCCTTTTAACAACTTTCAATTCTTAACATCCAGAAAATTACATTTAAGTAGTTAAAACTAAGTTTTCTGAGATCCTTTTTTGAAGAAAATAGGATAGTAAATAAATTAATACTGTAAATTTATTCCATAGTTGTTATCAATATAAGTATATCATTGTGAATCCTACTTTTTACTTAACAAATACTTCTTTTTTATTTAGTGGTATTTTAAATAGAATTTCCTATTTATATAGTGTCTATATTATTATTCTGACAAAGTTTTTATATCATATTGTATCTGTATGCAAAAAACCCACCTAACTGTAAACCTAACACCTTAAAAAAATTATGTCAAAATGGAACATTTGAAGTTAAAGTTCAAAACTATAAAACTTTAAAAGAAAAAATAAGAGGAAATCTGGGTATTAGGGATTGGTGAAGGGAGTGAGAAGGTAAAGAGGGGTGTACTAGAGAACATTACCATCACTCTGCTGGAAAATGAGTTCCACTAAGGCAACAACTTTATTTTGTCTTTAGGAAGTTTTAAATATATTAGAAGATATAAATATTTATATCAATGATAAATTTCAATGTATGATATGAAGTTTAAATTAAATGTGATTACTGAAAGAATGAAATTAATCCCAGCTATATAAAAGACTTCACATTTGAGCCAGCTGTTAAAGACTAACAAAGGTATAGATAAGAGAATATATGTTTTCAGGATGGAAGATAAATCATAAGAAATTACACCAAGGTAGAAAATTCTATGGCCCATTTGGAAAATAGTAAGTAATCAAACAATGTGGGATGGTATCGTGAGAAATGAGGGTAGATATGTAAGGTGTTTCATAATGGATGTCAGATAGCAGGGGGCCATATGTAGTAGTAGAGACTTTAAAACAGAGGAGTAATATGATTAAATCTGTATTTTAGAAAAAAGAGGGGGGCTGGTGAGGGATTGGAAAGGAAAGACTTCTACTGAAGTCAAGGGGACAAATTAAGAGGTGGTTATATCAGTAGGCCAAGTCATAGGATGTAAGAGCAATGAGGAAAGTGGGGGAAATAGGTTGGAAAGATGCAGAATTCTTATGTGCTAATTGTAGATGTGAGGTGGAGAGCAACTGAGAGGACAAGGCTAAACACATGACAGCACAATTTGGAGGTAGCAGTTATAGTTATGAAAATGGAAGAACTTTCTGAAAGATATAGTAAACATATATTAGGTTATAAGCTTACATTATCAAAGCTTTCCTGTGAGTCAAAGGAAGGGGAAAGGTGTATTTATAAGGAAGAAGGAAGAGGAAGAAAATAATAATCAAAAGAGTCAATAAATTTTTGCTCAACTTGTGAGGCTTTAATCATTGTACTTCTTTAAGAACACTGGTTAAAGTTTTATTGTCGCTACCCCCAAGGACTCCATGCTTTCATTGTGAAAATGATATCAAAATTTTAATATGCATTTTATATGTTAAAACAGAAAAGTCAGTAAAGTTTTCATGGAATAAAGAAGCTACTTATACTTGCATTAAAAGTGGAGAAGTTAAACAATTTTAGAGGGAAGGTGATATTTGGATAAATCTCCATGAACATTTTCAAATTTTATTATACTTAAAGTTTGCAATCATTAAACCATAAATTCCAACCATACCAGTTTCCAGAACTCAAGAAAATAAAATGATAACACACATATCTGTATGTGAAAAGGACTAGTTTGGTTTATATTCTGTATTAATTGAAAATAATAGGGAAAGAAATATATACATTATAGAAGCAATTATATTAAACTAAATTCTGCTTCATTTTATTTATACATACCCATTAAAGCATTAGTATATTACCTGTGACATGCAGATGAACTTTAATGAAAAATAATGAACCACAAGAACCTCAGGACCAAATGAGATAAAACATTTCTTACTTTCGTGTTGCTAACAAGCAAGAGCAAATCGCTTAATGCTTTGGAAATCCCTCTCCATCCAAAATTCAATTTGCCATAGCTTCTGATAACATATTTTTATACAATCAAAGTAAAAATGATTTCATTCATTTCATAAAACAATTTCTTGATTCATATGCAGCCTAATATTCAAATTCAAATGCATGGAAAAATAAGCATTTGAGGTACCTGAGTTCTAAGACACTTTTATGAATACCATTGAGCAAAGAAAATTATTTTTCTGCCTATTTAGTCTCATCATTTTAATTTAATTTCTTTGACTTGTTAGAAAATATAAGTATCTTAGAAATAGCCGGAAACAAAATGTGCAGCTGAACTATATTCAGTCCTCACGAAGAGGCTTTGATCCTACTCTGGATATCAGGAATACATAAAAAAATGATACCATATCGTGTACTTAAATCTAGAAATTGTAAATTGCCGTAAAAGAAAGAAGGAATGAACTAACTCACTTCCAAGCCTTGATTATTTTTTTTCCTGGTAGCTACATTGTTTAATAGGCAAAGAAAAAACATCATCAAATTTCAGATATGACCTGGTAGAATCTGTTGAAGCCACAATATCTGTGCTGTGTACGGTCTCTGTTCAGAGGCAACGAAATGAGGGATCAAAAAAGGGAATCCTAAGAAAGCAATGTTTACAGACCTTCCCACCCCTACCTTTAGCCATGCCAACCTTGGGGTGCCGATTAAACAGTTCACAATCACATTTTTTTTATATTTGGAAGCATATATAAATCAACACACATGTAGATCATAAAGTCCTACGCCCACTCCCCATACTCAAAAAATGTAATTAAAAAACTCAAAGATGCTTCCACCGCTTGGGATCCGGTCCTTAGTATGGCTTACTGTGACCTGTAATATTCATCTCCATCTTCAACACTAGTTAGGCTCTGCGATGAAGCTTTGTGGGTTGTGAATCTGCTGACATCGGAAACTGACCCACATAATCTGAACTGCAGAGTGTATATGAATGTTTGGGTAGTAGAAAAGGCAAATTAACTTTTCAAATCCTTCTTCTCAAGGTGAGTACAGTAGATTCTTGAAGAATGTATTGTTTTCTATTGGTACCATATATCTTTTTTTTTTTTTTTTTTTTTTTTTTGCTTTTCCTTATATTCTAATTTGTAGGATAATTGACAAAATTTTATCACATATTTTTCTGTTTTATTGTTTTGAAGGTATATTTGCCAAGCAAGAAGGGAAAAGTTGTTTTACTTAGGTATTTATTGTTTTGATTTATAATTTGTAAATAAGTATAGTAGATGAACCTTCATTTTCTCAGTTATCAGTGCCCTTTATGCTGCCAAATCAAGTATCATCTCCCACCCTTCTCTTATATGATGTCAGCTACTTTTGAAAGAATTGATCATATGTTCTTCCTTTCTTCAAATACTGCCCTTTTTTGACTTCTGGAACCACCTTCTTTCAGTTTTCTAACTCTCCTGGCTCATGTGCTCTGTCTCCTTTGGTCCTCATAGCTCAGCCCTCAGCACTCTCTCTCTAGTGAATATACTGTTAATGTCAACACACACTGGGTATGTCCACATTTATATCTTCACCTTTGTCTCCACTGAACTTCAGATATCAATTCCTCATCTCTCTTGAATGTCTCATAAATATCATAAGTCTAAAATGTACAAAAATACATTTCTATGTTCACCTAAACCTGCCTTACCTCTTGTCTGTCCCCTTTTCAGCAAATGACCACTCTATTCAACTACAATTCATGATCCATAACCTTGAAGTCTCTCTTTCTCTTACATTTAACATTCATAGATATAAATGTGAAATATATCTAGAACCCAAACTCTTCTCACCATATCCACCGCTATATCTAGCCAAACTACAATCATCCCTAATCTGAAACAGCCTGCTAACTAGATTCCCAGCTTCCATCCAAGCCTGTCTGTGGTCTGTTTTTCACACAGCAATCACAACTGCACACATTACCTTGAAATGAAAGTTTGATCATGATACTCCTCTGCTTAAAATTATAGAGTGGTTTTTATGCATTTTGTGATTGAAGTATTTTCCAGAGTAAAAACATGTAATTTGCTGATCAATTTTCTCTGTTTCTAATTTTTATTTTCCTAAAATTATATTCATGAAAGTCAAAGGTTTTTAATTAATATTTCAAAGGAGATTTTATATGCAGATTACTTTTAAATATATGTGAAATATTTTATACATAAACAAATGTGTAGAATAAATATGTTATAAAGCATAATAATATACAGAAACCTGCAAACCAACTCAATTTTATGAATTAGAACACAGTCAATACTATTGCATCTATGTATTCCTCCTACATCTCATCTCCTTAATCCTGTGGTATGCTCATCATTCTATTTACTTTTTTTTTTTTTTTTTTTTTAATTTTTATTGTGGGTAAAAATCAAAATTCTCACAATACATATAAACATTTGCAAAATGATATATAAATATATATGCATATATGTGTATTTGCTTACAAAAATGTTATTTATATATATATATATATATATACATATATTTTAAGAGGTGCTTAGATTACCCAAAATATTACACAGAACACACTGGGATTCCCATGTTGCCCACCTCCCACACCTCCCACCACATCCCACACAAACATCTCCCACAAGTGTGGCCCAACACCCTCAATGAACTTACACATCCTGGAGCCTTGCCACCAACCATAGACCACAGTTCACACCGTAGACCACACTCTCTCCCACTCAGTTCTGAGTGGTGTGTGCTGATATAAAATGACCTACATCCATTGCCACAACGGTACTCAGGACAATCTCTAACTCCCAAAGAAGCCCCTGTATTTCAACTGCTCATCCCCTCCCTACCCCAAAAGTGTCAAGTGGCCACTGGCTCCACCTCATTGTTATAATTTCTTCCATTGCTAGAATCACTTTGCTGTGACCTAAAACTTCTTTGAAAATTAAATGAAAAATTGGGAGACAATGGGGATTGAGAGGAGGAAGGTGTCATGGCACACCAGACATCCCATAACACAGTGATAAAAGGTAGAAAAAAAAAGAAATGAGAAAGGAAAAAAAATGAATATATATATATATATATATATTTTAAAGGCATTTCCTTTGCTTTTTTGCCCATTTTTTGAATGTCCCACTCCACTAATTATATTTTATTTTGTTTTGTTCTTTGTTTGATTATTTGTTTTTTTTCCTTCTCTTTTTTTTTTCCCCGAGTCTCCTTATGTTTGTCTCTTGCATGTAAGCTTATCATACTTGTTATTTTTTCCCTAATAAGTGTATTTGATTATTTTATGGACTAAATATTCATGGAGGATTTGGATCACAGAAGGGTTACAATAGGTACTGTGGGGGATTATTGGGGGGTGTGTCTGGGGGGGTTTCATGGGGGTTGGTTCATCCGAATATACATGAAAGATATACAAAATTGTTCAAAGGATCAGGGGATGGGGCATGGTCATGATGGGTGGATAATCACACAATAAATGAGGGAATCTGAATTCCTAGCCTGGAGAGCTCTGCCACAGTCTCCAAGGGAGCAGCAATAGTCCTCTGAGTGTAGGGACAATGCCTGTCAAAATAGGATGACCCACTGATGTGTTTTTTTTTTATTGATGACTACCTTTGTGAGTCTTTGCTCTTGTAAATGAGACTTAGCCAGCAGTTGTGGGGTGCCTAAGAGTTGCCACCTGAGAGCCTCCTTGTTGCTCAAATGTGGCCTCTCTCTAAGCCAAACTCAGCATATGATTGCAT
Source organism: Tolypeutes matacus (assembly GCA_026826555.1). Taxonomy (NCBI): domain Eukaryota; kingdom Metazoa; phylum Chordata; class Mammalia; order Cingulata; family Chlamyphoridae; genus Tolypeutes; species Tolypeutes matacus. The sequence goes on along the minus strand of JAKSZT010053887.1, from coordinate 64,022,212 downwards.
TACCTTCCCCCCAACGTGGGACATGACTCCCGGGGATGAGCCTCCCTGGCAACGAGGGATTAATACCAAGTGCCAACTGGCAACACAACTGGAAAAAGACCTTGAATAAAAGGGGAAAATGGTAAAGACAAATGAGTTCAAGTGGCTAAGAGACTTCAAAGAGAGTCGGGAGGTCATCCCAGAGGTAACTCTTATGCACACCTCAGTAGGAGCTCAAAGAACATCTAAGTGCCTATCACCCCACACAGAGGGGTTCCTGAGAGCTCTGGAGACACCCAGGTCCTATATAAGGGCGGATAGCCCCAGAGACTGATGCCTTA
>JAKSZT010053887.1:63937093-64021882 GCA_026826555.1 Tolypeutes matacus | reverse complement strand
ACCCAGGTCCTATATAAGGGCGGATAGCCCCAGAGACTGATGCCTTATCAGTGGGCTCTATTTTGGAATCTGTGCTCCTGAGAGTGACAGAATTGGACTCAAATAAGTCCTCCCTGCACATGGTTCACCAGTCCCTTCTATTCAAACCTATATGTGATGCTGGAGTTTTTAGGTATACTTCCAGAGACTGGAGCCTCTGGCCTACCTATGTGCCAGGTGTGCATGAAATCTCGGTGGAGCTGCAACTCCTACCCTACAGCTCAATGGACTCATCCAAGTCACCTGGTGAGGAGACAACGATGGGAAATGGCCATCCCAGGGAATGGAGAGGGCCTGCATCTGCAGGCAGGATCATCCCACCCACCATATCCATGGGATATAAGCCCTCTCTCACTTGGAGTTGGAATGGACATCACCATCCCAGTCCCCACAGGATTGGGGGAAGAACTATGGACTAGAGTGGACTTGATGGTGTTCTCTATTTACTTTTTTAAAAAAATTGTTTTGTTTTATTACATATATAGTTATTCCTATCAATAAACTGTTTACATCTGGGGGCGAAGACATAAAAATGGGATCAAACTATTTGTAATCTTCTGCAACATGTTGTTTTTAGTGTACATTGATTTTAAATTTCATATATGTTGTTTCATGTAAATATGGCTTATTCAGTTTCAATTCTATATAATAATATATACACCATGATTTAATAATCCATTTGCCTATCAATGGACATTTTAATTTTTTCAGACTTTTGCAATTTTGAACAGTGGTGATATGAATACTTGTGTGCATGTAGGCTGGTACACATGTACAAAGTTTCTTTGGGGTAAATACCTTGGAATTTCTAGGCTATACAGTGTACAAATATCCAACTGCAAAGTATATTGCCACACTGCCTACCAACATGTCTGTGCCAATTTCTACTCTCAGAAGCACAGAATAAGTAAGCTTTTGATCCATATTAATTGCCTATACTAAATGTGACCACTTTATTATTCCTGTAAGACAAAATGAAACAAGAATCCTCCCAGTGGCTTCCCATCTCATTCAGAGTAACAACCAATAACACACCTGCAAGGCCCTATAGTGAAGCAAGTTGCTGCACCATGCATCATAGGAACACAAGCTCAGGCACAAAGGAAACTTTCAGCAAATGAACGCCTTGTTACTTACACAGCACAAAGGGTCCAAAAGAGCAAGGGAAGAGATTCCATCATGGCTGGTCTCCCGGAGGTGTCAAACTGCTTGGGTCAGTGTCAGGGCTCTGCATGCCCCTGTTCTCCTTGGAGAGGAGAGACCTTGTGCTGTTTGAGTGTGAAGTACTTATCCACCCCAGGGAAAAGTGGTCCCGCTAATGATAGCCCTTACACTAATAAGCATCTTCTATTCCTCTACTCTTCCTTCCTCCTCTCCAGCCAACAGACCTCTTTGCTTTTGCTGAAATACCATAAGCACATTCCCACCTCATGGTCATTGTACTTTCAGGTATCTTTATCTGTAGCATTTCCGCCCCCTACCCCCACCCCACATACTACGCTATACTCTTCCTCACATGGCTCAACATGGTGTCCCATACAGCAGCCTTTTCTGACTCCACTATATATATAAATAACATTTTTGTAATCAAATGCACATATATGCATATATATTTATATATCATTTTACAAATATTGGTATGTACTGTGAAAATTTTTATTTTTACCCACAATAAAAAATAAATTAATTAAAAAAAGAAAATAACACCCAGAGCCACAATTACTCTTTCTTTCTACTCTACCTTATTATTTTATAGCATTTATCACCACCTGACATGTTACATATTATTTTTGCATGTGTTCCTGATATGTCTCTTTCACGTGGTATAGATAATGGATAGATGATGGATCTTTCCTTTACTTGTGTATTATTAATCACTAATTGCCTGGAGAATGGTTGTTTCCCAATAAAAAATTGTGGAATGGATATGTGACTGTTGATATATATTTTTCTTCATTGTTCAAATTGTTTAGCCCTGAGTGCTATAAGCGTATAATTAAGCTCTTTATCATATAAAATGTTCAATAAATGGATTAATTCTCTAATAGACATAAAATCTCTTCTTAGAATAGCTAACTTTTATAAATACTTTAATGATTAACCTTAAAATTTATTTGCTAGAAAAAATATTTACATTTAAAATTGACTGTAAACATTTAAGGACATATACATTTGAACATTAATAAAATAGCATTTGAATAATTTTCCCTATTTGTTTCTATTTAGGGGCATGAAATATTAATTGTAATTTATCTGAGGAGTATGCAATTGCATTTATGCATAGAAATCAGTTTATAAGACATTTAACTGAATATCAGTGATATTCTGTTTAATGTATAACTATATTATTCAAATATAACATAAGTTTTTATAGCTAATTTTTCAAATACTATGAAAATGCCTATTCGAGATTAAAACTGTGTCCACACATGTACAGCATTTTAAAACACTTTTATTTTCGATCATATTGTAAATCAAGTACTTAGCCTTGTTATTTTACGAGACACCTGGTACAATAAAAAAGCATAGAATCTGATGTGGCAATTGAATCAAACCTGGTTTGTAACTTTAAATCTTATACTGTAACAAAATTTTTGACCTTTAGCACTCTCTTTTGTAAATGATAATTAGTGCACAGTTCTTTGTGAGGAACAAAATGAAACAGTCTATTGAAAAGTGGTTTGTAAAAAGAGTTGTAAAATATTCGTTGATTTTATTTCTCATTGCCTAAGTTATTTTCCCAATATGAATATATTCATTCACTCCATAAACTTTTGAACTTCTACCATGTACATGGATGCGTTCTGCACCAAGGAGAATAAATATATTTCTATCTCAAAATGTTTCATTTATTTTCTTTATGCTAAGAATTTCATGAGGGCAGAATTTTTTATTTCCCCTATTTATATGCTCTCTATCATAAATGTTTGACAAAATCTGTTACTTACATGAGACAAAACACCTATCTTTGGTATCTGTCACCTTAGTGTGAAAAAATTATGTTAAACATAAACTCATGGTGAGAATTATATCTTGCCTCATCATTAGTAATTTATCTTTAAAGCTTAATTTTAACAGCCTAAATTATTTGGCCCCATGGTTTCTTTTTTTGATCTCTACTTTTGCATTGATCCCACTGACGTACATTTCTTTACTTTAAAAAAAGTACTCTTAAGTAGATTGCACCACAAATATTCATGGAAAATACAATTTGATTTCTTGTGTCTTCTTAAATGTAGACTGTTTATTAATCACATTGAATTAAATATACAACAATAGCAATTCAAATTGTTTCTGAAAAAAAACTCTAAAACTATTTAAACAGTCGCTTGGTTAGATGAAAAAAATAATGAATACAACTGTTTCAGACTGCTTACCGAACCTCTTTGAGGGCAAAATCTCTGCCCCAGAGCTGAAACAGTTGAATATTTTGCTTTTCTTTTCAGATCTCTCTACATCCAAGTGTTCATCTTGTTCAGCCCAGAGGAAAGGAGTCTTTAGAGGCAATTTATGAGTCCTTAGATGTGAGATGATCTCAACATCAGGCAATAGAAGCAAGTCTTCAGAGGACATGTGTTTGGACTGACTAGGAAGGGTTTAAAGTGAGGATTATCAAGGTTATTACAATTAAGATTATTTTGTTGAAGAGTGCTAAGATCTCTTTTTTTGGAGATGTGCATGGATAATGCAATGTATTCTATTCACACTCCCTATCTAAAAGAGAAGTTTCTTATTGAGTAGAACTCATCTCAGACATCTTAGTATATCCCAAACTAGAAAGGGTTCTGACATGCTGTAGTTGATAAATATATGTGGAATGAATGGATGAACAAGGAAACAATTTAACCAAGTTTGAAAAAGGAAAGACACTATTTGCTATCTCAGAGTGCTACTATAGTTTGAAGCTTTTTGTGAATCCCAAAAAAGATCACGTTCTTAAAGATGATCCATTCCTGTGGGTATGGGACGGGACCCTTCGATTGGGTTGGTTCAGTTGGGGGCCTTTGATTGGATTACTTCAGTGAAGCATGACCCAGGGTGGGTCTTGGTCCTCTTGCTGGAGTCATTTATAAATGGGAGAAACATGAAGAGACACATTGAAAAAGCCACAGAGACAGAGAGAAGGAACCCAGGAACTCAGAGAGGAACCCAGGAGAGAGGAAGCCACAGACTGAGCAGCCAGAAGCTGAAGCAAGAAGACCCGGAAGGGAAGCAGATGCCCCCATGTGCCTTGCCACTTGGAAGGAGTCGAGGATTCCCTGCAGCCAAACTTCAGTGAGACAGCATTTCTGAGGATGCCTTAATTTGGACATTTTCACAGCTCTGAACTGTAAGGTTTTCACCTAATAAATTCCCATTATAAAAGCCAACCTATTTCTGGTATTTTGCTCCCAGCAGCTTCTATCAAACTAAAACACAGAGTTAAGCAGCTTAAATGAGGAACCTTGTACAAAGATAAGTTGTTGAACTAAAATGTCTCTCAGGGTTACTTGAAATTCTACTTATTTCATTGAATATATCTCCTAAGAAGTATATGAAATATTAACATATGAATAACAGTTTGTATTACTTTCCCAAACATAATCTTATTCTAACTGGGCAAAAATTCTGGGAGAAAAGCATTACTATGTAGAAATACTGCAATGTATTTTTCTAAGGCAAGTTTCCTAATGAGGATGGGTTGTAATCAAACCCAGGTTTTCTAACTTACATATTTTATTACAGGCTGATTAGCTCAAGTGGAGAATTTATATTAAACTTACTTAAGAATGAAGCAGGCATGTGGACAAATCAGGTCAAAAGACTCTAATATAATCTTTCATTCATATAATCTATTACTTTAGTGACATTAATGATCTTAGTGGGCACTCAGAAAGCCTTTGAAAATGATTAATGGAGGAAGGGATTTCCTCAAATAGAATATAATAGTCCAACTTTGGGCAACTAGGTGTGAGAACTTTTCTTCAGGCTTCCTTTCCCGTATCTAAGGAAACTCCTAAGGACATTTCTCATTGTATTAATCTATTATTCCATTTATTATAAATTTTGGGACTAGAAATTACATGCAAAGAGCATTTTATTATTATCATGGCTTTGAAATAATTTGGGCATATACCATTGAAATACATTAAAACTAGTCGCAGATGTGGAAGGACAATTGAATTGCTGATCTTGATTTTTAGTAGTTTTCTTTTTAAAAATATATCTATTAGGGTACAATTTTCACATAATATAGAAACCATTATTGTGTCTTACAAAATAATATATTTCTATTATTTTATATTTACAGTGTTTTGTATTGTAAGAACCTCTCTGTGACTTAGTACAGCTAAAATAAAATTAAGGATTGAAATGACTAACACTTATTTTAAACAATAACTAATAGGTATGACATATATGCATATTTCCTAAAATTATAAAGCTTCTGAAAATTGGAAAATTATAAGTGGAGTGATAGAAAGAAATATACCAATCAAAAATGTCAATAATATCCATTATTTGTGTTAGAATTATGGTTGCTTGTTTTCCTTCTTAATTTACTTTCAAATTGTTAAGGGTGTTTTCAGATGGCCACTTGTTTTTTGAATCCTGCAAACAGGAGATTTTACTTAAATCATTTTTTAAAAATTTTGTGGTTACAAAAATATAGAGGAGATAGAGATATATATTTCCTGGAACTAAAAAAGGCAGAGAAAATGTGGAAAGTCCATCCAAGATCTGCTCCTTGCTGAAATTAGCCTAAAATATAATAATTTTGAAAACCATCAGGATTTATTCCAACAAAAAGAAACGTATCAAAAACTGAACAAAGTTGTGAATATTCTTGCTGTCCTGACTTTGTGATAATCAGGACAGGCGAAACATTTGCTATATTAGAAACCATGCATGTGTCCCCAGACCTAGTTTTTCTCCCTAGGTCTGGTTTTTGGAATGCTGGTGATAAACTGATTTATTATATGACAATCCTATTTGGGAAAAGACTTTAACTTTGGGTATCTTTGGTCAACCTTGAGGGATATAGTAGGGGGATGGATGTGGCTTGGGTGGTTGGGTGGCCATCTTCCATATGGAGGGACTTGGGTTCAATCCCCAGGACCTCTGGTAAAAATTTAAAAAAAGAAAAATATAGAAGCTACGTGGGTCACCAGGCCCCATGTGCAGGTATGCCGCCAAGCCCCGCAAGCAGGTGCGCCACCAGGCCCCACGAGCCATGCAGCAGGATGATGATGTAACAGGAGAGTGACACAAGGGAGAGCCAAGATGAGACACACCAAAAAAACAGGAACAGAGGTGGCACAGGTGGTAGGATGCCTTTCTCCTACATCGGAGTTTCCAAGGATCTAATCCCAGTGAAGACAGGAGGAGGAGGATGAGAAGAGAGGGCAGCAAACAGACACAGAGTCACTCAGTAAATGGACAGAAAAACAGCAAAAATGGGGGGGGGGGCTGTAAAAATGGATAAAAGTAAATAAATAAATAAATAAATCCTTAAAAAATATATATATAGGGGAGGAAGATATGGACTATAGTTGGTAATAATACTTTGATGATGCTCTTTCATGATCTGTTAACAAATGTTTCACAACAATGCAGAGTGTTTGTGGGGTTGGGGGGTGATGTGTGGGAGTACTGTATGATGTTATGCATGTTTATTTTGTAAGTTCATGATGTTTACCAAACACTTATAGTTTATGTATGTTCATGTATGAAGAATATACTTTAAAAAAAAAACTGAACAAAGAAATAAAAAAAGTTGAGTTGTCTTGGAAACAAGAAACACCAAACAAATAACTTTAACAAAGATAATCATAACATTTTATAATAAATTACATGAACTGATAACTCACATGGAATTGACCTCTATAAAAAGTTTTATTATTGATACTATTAGTCACAAAACTAATTTCATAAAATTTGAGTTAAAAAATAAAGAGAAAATATTTCAAAAGTCATTTCATAAAAATTTCAGCAATACTTTTGTTGACTCCATACAGTGATAGCATATTTAGAGAATATAGACTTTAAGGAATTGAAAATCATCAGAACTTGAAATGTCATTTACATTGAATTTGTGAAATTAATGTTAAGCGACAAGGGCAAGACACAAGGAAATCAAATTATTATATTTTGTTATATCTTTGCTTTTACTTTTCTTGATATTAAGTAGCATTTGAAATGCAATAGAAACTATTCTGACTCATAATGAATTTGGTGTCTTTGCTGATTATTAAATTCTTCTGATATAAGCTTCACAGAATATAAAATGAAACACTAACAACTTATTTCAGCACTCTGCATTTCTGCATGACACAATAATATTTCATTAAACGGAACTGTTAGCTTCTGCTGCCATTTCTCTGACCTTCAAGTTTGTCTTAATTTGGTTTAGATTTTGAAATTAAAGGAATGCAATAATAAGATGTTGAACCATGGGCTGAGGTATAATACATTCCTGTTTGCTTTCAATCCCTCCTCCATAAAGCTTTCTTTGGCCATCCCAGGCTCAAAATTTGTCACACTTCCAAACTCCGAAGGCATTTGAGGTCTTTGTGTGTTAAAGGTTCAATAATTTGTTATTTGTCTTATGATTTTTAAATAACAAACTCATATTAATATATACAATTGTTTCACTTTAATTTACTTGGGTCTTCAAAAGAGTCTAAGTTGCTTAGAAAGGGCAGCTGTTGTTATTCGCTTTGTAAGGATGAGAAAATAAATACTCATATACTTACTCAAGGTCAATTGACTTTTTAAATGTCTGAAGCAGATCCTGAATCCAGAATTATTTTCTACTACATTGGAATACATTTTAATATTATTTAACTCTTATATTTAGGTTGAGCTTTGGGCTCACTGACAAGAATTTTTAAAGATTTAATCCCTTTTTAATTCTTAATAACGTATAAACATTTTTTGTTTTAAATACCAAAAATAGCTCTTAAACTAGAATTTAATACTGTAATTCATATTTTATAGATACAGAAACTGAAGTTTAGAAAACCTGAATGACTAGCTCCATTATTACAATGCCTAGATTCTAGAGTCATGACTAAAAATCTCTATCTTCTGATTTTTTTCTTGTACTTGATATTGCTTTCTGGTAACAAATGAGTATAGTTACTAGTAAATCTCTCTTGCACTTTACATAATATACACATATATGCAATATTATACATGCTTTGAGTTATGCTGATATAATGTGAAAATACTTTTTATTTACCTGCTATATCTATAAATACATAAATAGCTATATAGGATAGATAGATGATAGATAGATCTATTTAGATAGATCTGTCTATCTAGGTAGATAAATAGATCTGTGGTATTTCACAAAGATTCCTCTATTATTTCAGACAAACAAAATTAACAACAATATACAATAGCAGCATTAAAAACAAATACCCAGATAAAAGCACATGGTATACTTCAAGGTAGATTTATTGATTTTTAACTAAAGTGAATTACTGCATTGAACTGAATCATTGAATTTAAACTGCAGGTCACAATTTGTACAATTGCTGCAAAGACAAGAATGATTTTAAGAGAGAAAACAATGAGATAAACTTTATTCTTATATGATATAAGATACCAATATACAGAAAATACCTTGTGCATTGCTGGTGGGAATGTAAAATTGTTCAACTACTGTGAAAAATAGTTTGGTGGTTCCTCGGAATGTTAAGTATAAAATTACCATATGACCCAGCAATCCCACTTCTGGGTAGGTACCCAAAAGAATTGACAGTAGGGACTTAAACAGGTATTTGTATGCCAATATTCTTAGTAGCATTATTCACAACCCAGTGTCATTCAGTGGATGAATGGATAAACAAAATGTGATATAGACTTACAATGGAAGATTATTTAGCTATAAAAATGAATGAAGGGGAGTGGATGTGGCTCAAGCAGTTGAGTACCTGTTTCCCACATGGGAGATCTTGGGTTCGATCCCCAGTGCCTCCTAAAAACGAAACAAAACAACAAGCAAACAAATGAAAAAACCTACTCAGGGGAGCCCATGTGTCTCAGCACCAGCTTCCCATATAACAAGGTTCTATGTTCAATTCCCAGTCCTGATACCCGGAAAAAAAAATGAAGCACTGATATTAGCTCAACATGGAAGAACCTTGAAGACATCATGTGGAGTGAAATATTTCAGATGCTAAAGGACAAATATTGTTTAGTCTTACTTACATGAAATAATTAGAATATGTAAGTTTATAGAGTCAGAAATTAGAATACAGGTAACCAGGAGCAAGGATGTGGGTAGAAATTAATTCTTAATTGGTAAAAAATAAACCAAGGTCTAGAGAAGTACTTAAGTAAATATAAATTTAAGAATTAATTCAATAATAAGCCAACTATCATGAACAATTGAAATCAAATCAGAAACAGGATCTTTGGAAAGAATTTTAAAATTGGCAACTATCTAAAAATGTTGGCCAAGAAAAAAAGAAAGAAGAAACACAAAAATAACATTGAATACAAAAAATTTAATAAGTGATTGAGAAAATGTTCTCATGTGCAAGTTATTGCACTATATTATAAAATCTTTTCAAAGGAAAAAATTGAGTTCACGAATTAAAACTCTGATTAGTTCAAAAGCATAGAAGAAATTGAAGAGTCAATTTATCTATGATAAAACCAGCACTCATGGATAATTTTAGAGTGAAGCTACAAGAAAATGTATAATATATATATATATACTATTTAAATTGCTAATTATATAAAAATTTCAAATATTTTCCAAATAATTATAAAAGGCTAGCTTAAATCAGCAGCCACAGACACACAAGAAAATCATAAATAAAAACTTCATGGTTAAATTTTATTTATGAATGTACACATAAAGATTTGAAATAAAATATTAACAAATCAAATACAACAGTATATAAAATGCTAACATATCTTGAATAAATAGAGTTAAACTTAGTAAATCAAAACTGAGTCAATTATTAGGGTATCTAATAATGCTATAATGAATAGTAAAAGATTAAAAGTTAAACAAATTATCAACATCCTAGATGATGCGAAGAATATAGTAGAATTGACAACCAAGTATCAATATAATAAAATTATTTTTAGAAATCTAGCAATAGAATGGCATTTTTCCTAATTTGATCAAAGGTTTCTATTAAAAACCTACATTATAGTTAATCCTTAACAGGGATACCCTTGACAGTTCCATTAAAAGATACTAATTGCTGACATAACTAGAAGTTTATTAAAGAACATTTTATCCAATCTTCCAGCACTAAAGACTTGTTTTGTGAACTAAACCTGGACAGTTACTTCTCATTCACACTTAAACTTTCACATTCTGATGATTAAACTTGAGGTATTACCCTAAACTTTACATATGTCTGCGCAATCTACATAGAGCAATATAAGTAATTAAGTGTGGAACAAAATATAGTGACTTGATACAGTAAAGGAAATTCTACATTGCTTACTTCAAGTGTAAATAATTTGCATCTCCTGTGACTCACTATACATTATGGTGGATTTGAATTCCATCCAAAGAAACTCTTTTAAGTCTTGCTACTGTTCCTCAGTAATCTACTTTGGCTCCTTACCAGTCTCTGAACACACCAAACTGTTCTACACAATTTGAAATCTGAATCATAAAAGCAAAAAATAATAATAACAATAAATTCTTTGGCAGCATATATGGAATTATTTTACCTTTTAATTTCCCACCTCAAACTAAATTCGTTTATTTATAAGTATTTACTGAACTTCTGCTGTTAGTCAGTCCTCTGGCTAGTGCTTTGAATGGAAAGATTACTAAGCAACGAAGTAGTTGCAGTTAAATGGCAGAAGAATTTGAGTAAACAAATAAAATATAACGCAGTGTAATAAGTGACGTATAATATTTTCAGCAGGGGAGAAAGGTGATATTATTTGTTTAAACAGTTCTTTCTGGTTGCTTTATGCTTGTGTTTGGATTCCTGACTGGGATTTTAATGAAATGGGGAAAACTGGAAAACTGAATCAGGTTAATTTCACGGAACCTATTAGACATCCAATGGAAGATTAAAATCCTGAAGGGAAGTAAATATATAACAGAAATTGGTAGCTGCACAGATAAAAAAAAAAAAAAAAAGAGCTAAACTCTGATCATAAATCAGAGGAAGTGGTTAAATTTTCCCATGTACTTCTATAACATTATATTCTTATCTCTTACACATCACTTATTCTACTGCATTATATTTTATAAAGGACAATGGCCTTTCTTTTTTTTTTTTTTTAGATTTTTTTATTTATTTATTCATTTATCCCCCACCTCGCTGCCTGTGCTCACCGGGCCAGCCAACCACGCCGCGCGGGCGGGCCTGCCCTCACCAGGAGGCCCCGGGAACCGAACCCGGGGCCTCCCACATGGCAAACGGGAGCCCCACTGATTGAGCCACAGCCGCTTCCCAGGACAATGGCCTTTCTATCATTGTCCTCTCTTGCCTCTAATTGAATGATGATACTAATTCCTCTAGTTTGGTCTTAAGCCATACTGAATGAGAAGCAGACTCTCTGCTTAAATAGAACTACTCTCCACACTGTGTACTGAATACCTCACCTCTTCTCCCACTGATGGTACTCTGTGGAAGCCAGTGGTGTGGACAGTATTGAAAGATATCACATTCTGGGTGCAGTGACTAGGATTTAAAAGTTTAAAAATAGAGTTCATGTTATAAAATCTGAGACAATACATTTAACATGACCTGAAAATTTATGGTAGCTCATATTTTCCTGCATATGTTGCGTTTTAACTTGTTGTCATCATTATGAAGTACAGTAACAACTCTTAAGAGAGTTATGGGATGACAGAAAGAATAAGTCAGTGTGAAAAATAATGATTTATTAAATACATGGATTAGTAAACTGCAAAGACAAGGAATTCCATATTGTTTCAGTACGAACAGGGTCCAAAGATCCATGGCATTGTAAGAACAGCATTGCTAGCCTGACCCTTGCAGTGGAAGATATGAAATTAACCAGGAGTGGTTTTCCTAGACAAAGAGATGGTTCCTAGACCTGAATAGAAGGAGATAATGCCTGACTGAGCAATAAACAAATATCCAAGTAGTTCTTCTCTACCCTTTATTCTAAAACTTCATGGAAAAAATTATTGTACCTCACAGATGACCATGAATTTTGAACAAATTTTAAAATATTTTTAATAGAGATGGGGTCCTACAAAAACACTGGTCTGAGACAATGTACACATAGGGATAACTATTTTTTATTACTTTCAATGCTTTAAAATTGTATACTGGGAGGCGGCTGTGGCTCAATCAGTGGGGCTCCCGTTTACCATATGGGAGGCTCCGGGTTCGGTTCCCGGGGCCTCCTGGTGGAGGCGGGCCCGCCGGCACGGCGTGGTTGGCTGACCCAGCGAGCACAAGCAGCAAGGGGGGGATGGATGAATAAATAAATAAAATCTTTTAAAAAAATAAATAAATAAATAAATAAAATAAATAAAATTGTATACTTATTTTAATTCACTGTTAACACTCTTCCCTTGAGAAAGCCTAAACTAATGGCATCATTTGTCAGTTTGAAGAAAACTATTGGAAAATACATGAGTCCAAGGTAAAATTAAATGTTATATTTAATGGAATTAGACTCAATATTATTATACTTATATTGATTACATCCTAAGTAACTACACACTATGTAAATAGAAAGTTTCTTTCCATTATTTTTCATAGTGGGAGAAAATTAGAAGCCATCTAAATATCTAGATTTTTAAAAATCTTTATAAAACCATACCTGAACAATTTATCAGACAACTATTAAGTCAGCATAATAACATGGAAAATTCTTGTGGTAAACTTTTTAAGACAACTTCACTATAAAATGTATCACATATCTTAAAGAATATATAGAATTGTATAATAAAGAACTAAGGCTGTTCTTTGTCTCCAGTTCTTCTAAATATTTGGAATTTCCAGTGATAGAAGTGTTTTGTTATTTGTGGTGGGTCCAGGACCACTCCTGATGATTCATATGCTCAAAAGATGACAAGGTGGGGCTCGGCATATCTCTAAACTCAGTGTGAGGGCTGGCCACACCAGGAAGACCAACCATAGTATTAGGGGGCTGAAGCATTGAGCCTTTGAGCCGTGTCATATCAGCACTATCTATCCAACCTCTAGAAAGGGAGGGGATGGAGGTTGAGTTCAACCACCTGGTCACTGATTCCACCAATCATGCCTATATAATGACACCCCATATAAACTCTGGACACTCAAAACCCAAGTGAGCTTCCAGGATTAATACACATCACTGTGCCTGGAGGGTGACACATTCTGACTCCAGGTGGAGAAGGCACAGAAGCTTGAGTTTGAGATCCTTCCAAACCTTGCCCTATACATGTCTTCTTCTGGCTTCTTAGTTGCATCCTTTTACTATAATAAAATAATAACTATAAGTATAGTGTTTTCAGTGAGTTCTGTGAGTCATTCTAGCAAATTATCAAACCTGACTGGGTGGTGTGAATCCCCAAATTGTAACCAGTTTGTCAGAAGTAAAAGCAGCACTGGGTGCCTCCAAGAATGTGGCTGATAACTTAGTGAGGACAGGCTTGTGGAGGATTGTCCTTAACCTGTGGAGTCTGGCCTAATTCTAGGTAGTAAGAGCTAGAAGTGAATTGCATTGCAATTGGTATTTGAAGTTACTGTAGTCATTCACAGCATTGTCAGAAGTTACTGAACTTTTTATAGTGAAAATGAATGCATTGCTTTAATCATCATAAAGTGTAGTCTATACCACCCAGGTTAAGGTATATAATATTATTGTTAACTTTATAGCCTTTATGTCTTTATCATATCTCTTGTTCACTCCCAAGAAATATACACTATCCTATCTACATGCAGAAGAATAAAGGTGGACTCCTACCTCACACCATACTTAAAAATTAACTAAGAATGGATCAAGGACCTGAATATAAGAGCTAAAACCATAAAATTCTTAGAAGATAATATAGAGGCAAATCTTCATGACATTGGATGTGGCAGTGGATTCTTAGATATGATACCAAATGCAGAAGCAACAACAAAAAAATAAATTCTACTTTATCAAATTAAAACTTTTGTACATCAAAAAAACATAAGAAAGTGAAAAGACAGCCTCCAGAATAAGAGAAATGGTGAAAATCTTATATCTGATACGGGCTTAATAACAACAAAAAGTTATCAACTATCTCAGTTTTACCTATGACTCAGCAATTTTACTTTATGACTTAGCAAATGTGTTTGAATGTCATCAAGAGAAGTGATCACAAATGTCCAGAAAAGATGGATACAAAAATAACCATAGAAGTTTTAATACTATTAGTTTTAAAAAATGGAAACAACATGTTTTATCTATCAACAGTAGAATAGACACATTGCAATATATGCTCTTAATGGAAGTATATTTGGCAGCTAGATGACCATAATTACAGCAACAGGCAACTTGAATCTATCTGACATATAGAAGCTAGAAACCATATGTGAGAAAAAGGCACAAACAAAATGAATTTACTATGGCAAACCAATTTAAAATGGACTTGGGAGGCAATTCAGGAAGTTAACTCTGATGTACCTCTTACTCAGATATTACAAACTGCCAAAGTATGCAAAACCAAAAGCAACAATATTTCTGAGGACATAAAATATGTTACATGTCACAAGGACATATTTTATTTAAAAACTCTCAGTTCTTTCACTTATATAGTAAAAAGTTAACCGTAGATATTCTTTGTTTTTTATGTTTTAAGTCTTTTGTAATCCATAAATATTTTTTTCTTATTTTATTCTAGTGTTTTCTGAAAAACACCTGCAATCAGCTAGAGGCCAAAATACTTCTTCGAAAAAAAAAAATCCTGTCTCAGAGACCTGTGGAAAGCACTGTGGGGGTACTCTAGGGCACTAGCATCTAATAACATTGTTTAAAGAAATTTACGACCATACCATGGGACTGACAAAAGATTTCCAAAAAGTCTAATGGAAAGCTGATATGTTCATGATATTGCTAACACAAGATCAAGCAGAATAAGAATGAAGATTAAATGAATTGATAAAAAGTGATTATGTATTGTGTTCAAAATATTGCTGAATATTTAATTTTTTTAAATACAAAGGGTTCCTTTTGCTTTCCCTTAAGCCATCTATAACTCACAAAACATGTATTGTTTTCTTTCTATCTGATCCTCTAGAATGCAAAAACACTTATTAAATATTCTTATTTACATGAAAACATAATTATTTGCATAAGTTCAATAAAAAATGTTCTTGTTAACAGGACATATGGAAATCACTGATTATATGGCTAAAGCTTTAACTAGAATATCATATTTGAAAATATGCTGGCTAGATCTTAAAACTTAATTTATAGCATATTTCAAACCTTGCCAATCATTTTTTTATTATAATTATTAATGTTACTTTTGCTGTCTCATCTCTAACAGCTGCAACTATCCCCTAAGTCGTGTGAATGTGCCAGACCCTCCCTTAATCTTGAAGTTTGTACTCATAAAACTTATAACAAGG
Organism: Tolypeutes matacus; assembly: GCA_026826555.1. Classification (NCBI taxonomy): domain Eukaryota; kingdom Metazoa; phylum Chordata; class Mammalia; order Cingulata; family Chlamyphoridae; genus Tolypeutes; species Tolypeutes matacus. The sequence goes on along the minus strand of JAKSZT010053887.1, from coordinate 64,006,310 downwards.
CTAAGCTTAACTATAACCAATGCAGAAGAGTCACTCCCTGAGAACCTCCTTGATGCTCAAATGTGGCCACTCTCTAAGCCAGGCTCTACAAAAAACCCACAACCTCCCTGCTGCATGGGTCAGGGCTCCAGGGATGAGCTTCCTGCTGCCAAGTTGGGATTAATACCATATGTTGACCAGCGATGCTTTCATGAAAATATCTTGATCATGAGGGAGACATGAGAAAAGATAAAACTAAATGGAATTACTATGACTAAGAGATTTAAAATGGAGTGGGGAAGCCATTTAGTAAGTTTTTTTTGTTTTTTTTTTGTTTTTTTTTTTTATTTTTTTTTTATTTTATTTATTTTTTTTCCTTTTTTTTTTTTTTTTTTATTATGGGTAAAAATCAAAATTCTCACAATACATACAAACATTTGCAAAATGATATATAAATATATATGCATATATGTGTATTTGCTTACAAAAATGTTATTTATATATATATATACATATATTTCAAGAGGTGCTTAGATTACCCAAAATATTACACGGAACCCACTGGGATTCCCATGTTGCTTTTATGCACATCTCAGCTAGGTATCACAAACTGCTGAAGTATGCAAAACCAAAAGCAACAATATTTCTGAGGACATCTGGCTGCCATGAACCAAATGCAGGACAAAGAAATCAGTAAACTGTCTAACCTGAAAAAGATTTAAAAAGCCTCAGATGTACACCAATCGTAATTCTTTACAAACAATTTATGTTATCTTTTTCTTTAAAAACCCTTGCTTGGAAGCCCCAAGACAGGACACAGTTTGCATTGCTGCTGTTCTCCCCAAATTGCAATACTAAGACCTCAAATAAATGATTTTGTTGCCTTGCAATTCAATCTGTAATTTCTAGGTAGACACGTGCCATGTAATTCTATTTGTACATCATGTGTTTATCTCAGTTTTAAAAAATGAAAACCCAATAATCCTCTTAAAATGGATACATGATTTGCTTTTTTTTCCTTCTTTCTTATTCTTAACCTTAAGACTTCTACTTAACAACTTTCTGCTTTCCATTTTTGTTCTTTGGAACTCAAATGTCCATCAAATTGTCATTTTTGCCGTGCTTTTTTTTTTCTTTTAATTTCACTGTATTTTCTCTCCAGTGCTCGCTCTCTCTTTCTCTCTCTCTCTCTCCCTCCCTCCCCACTCTCCTCTTTCCCCCAATACAATAGTCTAAGAGAGAGAATGTTGCTTGGGATTTATTGGGTATCTTTATAACTTTGGAAATTTTTCATTTGACATTTATCAGAAAATTGCCCCTTAATTGATCTTTATATCCTTTCTTTTTACCCCCTAGAGATCCAGTCGGATATGTTAAATCATATGAATCCATCCACATTGTTTCAACCTGTCCTATATATTGTCCACTGCCTAACTCTTTATCTGCTGCTGAATCCATGGTAAATTTCTCTTTCCTGCTTGGTCTAATCTCTCCTTTCCATTTATTCTTCAAACTCACTTAATAAGTATCTGACTTCAATTATTTGATTTTGCATATCTAGAATTTCTGTTTAGTTCTTTTCCAATTTATATCTGTTCATTTTGATCGTGTCCTATTTCTTCCTCATTTTTATTGATTCCATCTTTTATACTTTAAATACATTTATTATATATCTTGAATGAATAATATTAATACCTCCAGTCTATAGGGGTTTTATTCTTTAGTTTTTGTTTGTTTGTTTTTTTTTATTTCTCTATTCTCTGGTTCATGATATCTTATTTCCTCATGTATTTGTGATTTTTGCTTATAAATTTGTATTTTTTGGGGTTCTTCTTTAAGGAAATTATTTGAATCCCTTTTTTAAAAATATTTTTTTCAGGAGAAATTTCCTTTCCCTACACCTAGAACAGAGGCTCAGTGTCAAGACTACCTACATTTCCTGTGCCAGGCAGTCTATCTTCTATATAATTTGTCCTTTATGTCTAGGCTTTAGGCAGGGGTTAATAATATGATCTGTCTCTGTACAGTAGATGCAAGCTTTGTCTTGTAATAATTGTAGAAAGTCTATTAAAATCCAAGCTAGCACTACAGACCAACAGTTATAGTATAATTCCTCAGATTAGACAATGCTTTACTGGTTATTTTCTTACTTGATTCATAGTTTTTGTCTTCTTTTGTCCCTAAAGATTTACCTTGCATTTTATCCAGGTAAACCATGCATTTAAAAACACATTTTAAACTAGAAATGTGAGTTGGACTGTACAATAAGGGCTTTTCTGGCATCAGTTCTTATTGAGCACAGAGCCCACACTTTCATAACCTTGGAAAAAAGAAGTTCCATCCATAGTCATCTTCTCTCTCCTATACACAATCTTATCTAGTGTCACATACTGAAATCGTATCTATATCAAGTGCTTATTTCCTATTTCAAGTTCAACGTTTAATAGTCCCACTTCATTATTTATAAGTCTTATATAGTCTTATTAAATACATATTTTATGTGCTTCTTAAATTTAATATGTTCAAACATAATTCTTGATTTCCCTCCCAATAACCTGACCAACCACAATTTTCACCATCTCTCCATTTACACCTCTCATTCTATGCTTCACTATTTACAAAATAATGGACATGGAAAGAGAAGTCTCCAAGGCATGCCAAAGCATCCAGGGGCTAAATATAGCCTTAAGGGAAGAGAGTATTTATAGAATCTGGCTAATGAGAACTGGAGCTATAGGAGAGGGATTCTGAAAAAAAAAAAAAAAGTGGTGGCCTTCAATAGAGAAGACAGTGATAATCATTGGTAGGGTGTGGCATGACAAAGAGTGAACAAAAAATAAATAAACTCTCCAACACCATTCTCCTCCAACTCTCTGACCTACTGAAAGCACTTCCCATTTTCTAAACCATAGAGAAAAGTGAAAGGGCAAGGAAACAGTCTCTTAAAGGACAGAGCAAACTAGAAGGTGGATCCGTAGGGACAAACAAAAAATAACCAGCCAGTATATCAAATGTTTATATTATAAGTATATATGAATTACAGAGTAGATATTCTTTCTTTCATTCAACATAAATATACTGAATGCCAGCTATATCCCTGGCACTCTTCTTTGCACTGGGGATACAGTGGCAAACAGGACAGACCATGTAATTTCCCATGAACCTACATTCTGTTGGGAACTACAAACACTGAACATCTTAATAAAATATAATACCATTTCAGGTAAAATTTTGTGATATGAAGAGAAGTGTTGACATTCAAGGTGGTATGTGAATGAAATGTAGTAAGGAAGCTGGACCTTGAAAATTTGGGAGATAAATTTTCTAGGTGGAAGAAACAGCAAGAATTAATATTGTTAAGGGTCTGTTCTCATTTTTTAAAAACAGATGGTTAAATGTAATTTTTGTACTGTATTTCATCTAATATTCTCACTAGTAAAATGAATTTCTTATATATAATCCATAAAGTTGTATGAATGGTGCTTAGTGTAATATGTGACATATAAGAACCCAATACATATTAGATATTTCTCTTTTTCTTCTTCTTGTTCTTCTTCTTATTATTATTATTGTTCAACACTCAACACTATTTGACACATAATTGCTTTTTAAAAGTTTTAGATAGGAAGAAAAATAGAAGGATGGCAATAGCATTATTTAATTCAAATTAATCTATTTATGTAGCTGGAAAAAATATTATTTTAAAAATTGCCTTTGTTGCTGAATTGCATATCTTCCATAAAGATAAGCCAGGTCCCATATATTTAATAAAACAATATGGCTCAAATTATTCACTGCTACCTCTGCTACCAAATACAGAAAAATATTCATACAGAAAAACAATCTTAAATAATTTCATCAATTCTAGATGTCACAGAGGTCAAGTAGTTAATTATGACATTTTAAATTATATAATATTATTTTACTAAACAAAAAAATAATCTGTTACTAAAAAAATATTTTATGTCATAAGACCACAAGTCTGAGACAATCATTGAAATTTGAATAAATGAAAAATAACTATTTTATTATTTCCCCCATATTTACCTATCTTCTTTTCTTGACACTTTCTTATTTCTTCTCTTTTTCCTTAGTAGTCCTGACATCATTTCCAACCTTCTCAAATCTTGTCTCACTCTACTGTATTCTCTCACACTACTTTTTTCAATCAACTAAGTTAGCCATGTTAATGGTTATAGGCTCTGGAATAAATTAATTCATTAAAGAGTAATTAATAAACATCTCCTGTCTGTACATGGGTGTGAATTATATTTAGTCTCTTACATCAATTAGCTTATAATCCAGTCAGATAAATAAATTATGTTCTTGTCTGTCAAGTGATCATTTCCCCCATTCAAATTTTGCGGTATTTCACTTTGAAATAAAACTTTGAGTTGGTAAGAAATGTATATGTCAAAATAACATCATCAACAATAATTACTATAAATAGATTAATTTTCCCTTTTACCACCCACCAAGCTCTTCATGCATATTAACTTTCAGAATGTAGCCCTCATGGTAACATTTTGAGATAAATAACTTTATTTCCAATATATAGATAAAAATATGGAGGACATGATATGTTAAGTACTTTGACTGAGCCATAATCATAAGAAGTAGAATTGTTTAGATTTGTATCCATCTGGTACCAGGACCTAAGTAAGCACTTAGAAATGAAGGTGCACTATCTAGGTACAAATACACTCATCAACATACAGAGCATAAACACTGGCATTTGTGCATCTTCTCCCCAAAATTCTTTGACTGCTTTGCTTTCTATTCCACTTTCTGTCAAAACACTACTTTATTTGTTTTCCTTACAGTAGCTGGTGATTTCTAAAGTTTAATTTCTTAAGTGTACTTTAGTGGTGTAATGGATGCAATCTGCACTGTTAATTATACAGAGAAGTCCCTAAAGAAATTAATCCACAATTTTCTCTCTAGTGAAATAAAAATAACCATATTTTTGTCTTAGGTTAATATTTAATTCTAACTCTACAGTAAACTTATCAACACTTGAATTTTTATGTTTAGTTCTTTTAATGGGCTAAAGCATAAATTGCTGCTACTTCCTCAAGCCTGGGGAGGATGATAAAATATATTTTGAATTTATTCACTTGGGCTGACTATACTTAAAATATTATTTCATTTATCTTTATGACCTTTTCCTAATTAAATGATAAATATTATATACACTATTTTTGCTGTTAAAATTCTAGTCATCTTGTTTTCAAAGAGTAATTTGTAAATAGTATCTATACATTTATGATGCCTGAGTTTATTCAATTATAGATAGTATTTTTTATATTTTTAGTGTATTTTCAAATGCTTTTTAAGTTTTTCTAATTATTTTGGGGTGTGAAGAATTTACTTTTAAGCAAGGAAAAGAAGTTTCTACTTATTTTGAGAATCTGCTAAAAAAATTTTGAGAATGTGTTCTTTGGAATGTTCAGGAAAAAAGAACAGTGAAGAAGGAAAATAGTAACTGTGAAGAGATGAATCTTAAACACAGTTTTGGTCCTGATGATAGCCAAATGGGAAACTTTCTAATGAACAGCAGATTATGCTATTTTTCTCTATGTAGAGGTATATTGACAGGACAGATATGTCATGCATGACCTGTTGGTGGCACAAAAGTGGATTATAGACATTTGAGTACCTAGTGGTTAGCATAGAATAAGTATATTCTTTCTGCAATTTTTATGAGCATAGCTATTCAAGATTTCACTTATCCTACTTGTGTTTGAATTTTGTTTTTTTTTTCAAATTTTCTCCAATCCTGTGGAATATAGCTACTTCCAATAAGCAGTTTCACTGTTCACCCTGGGAATAACGAAAATTCTTAGCCTCTATCACTAACTCTCCCACTGAATACAACTATAGCTATTTAAATGAAACAAAATTATAATCAAAAAGGTTTCAACAATCTTCTGGAACTGATTGTACAGTTTCATCACAGCAGGGACTAAATAAACCAAACTATTCAGGAGTTCAAGTTTGGGTGAATTAGGATTCTTTCCTTATTGACATTTCCAGTACATATAAGGCTAATAAAACTTTGTCATGAAAAACAACTAGTGGCCTCAAAACACTGTAAACTCAGAAATAGATCATACTATTAAGCCAGTAAGCTACTAGATGATGCATCTCTACCATTTTTATTGGTTATCCCTGGCTTAGAAAATCATGATCATAGACAGTTGTCTAGTACACTGCTACTGGTGGTATTACCTACCAGCCTATTATGAACTCCACCCCTAAACAAAACATTATATCTGACATACATTCAACACATATTCCCTGTCCCATTTAGGTATTTCCTAGGTATTTATGAAAAATTACTGATCCAGAAATAGTAGGGTGGGATCAGGAGATGACATTTCATACTAGGCACAATATTGTTCAAAATCAATCTAGCAAATTGCAGTAGACCCAAAAAGACCGCTAGTAAGAGTATATGTTCCAATAATAATTTTAAGGTGTTATTATCAGTCAGAGATTCAAAAAGACAGGTTGAGGTAATGGAAGAGATTAAATGAAAATCTTCCCAACAATGAAAAATGTATGAGGATCTGTGCACATTGATCTTGTCTACAGAACAATTATGAAAAAGAAATTTGCCTTAACATTAGTTGATGATTATGAAGCTAAGTCAATCACTTTGGAAGAAAAATCATTCTAAATTTCTAAATGGGGGTCGGATGTGGCTCAACTGGTTGGGCATCTGTCTCCCATATGGAGGGACCCGGGTTCGATCCCCGGGACCTCCCGGTAAAAAATAAATAAATAAATAAATAAATAAATAAATAAATAAATAAATAAATAAATAAATTTCTAAATGTTTCACCAATTCCAGGTATACTACACAAAAACAAAACAAAATAAAATAAAACCAACTTTTAGTCTTTATCTATTATGTACCATTACAAACACATATATGAAGAAAAAATATTGTCAAAAAATTAAAGGGAACATTTTCCTGAATCTCCGGAAGTAATAATAAATTATCTATCATTTTTATTATTATATATTATTTTATAATATATATTATTATTCTCCCTCAAAACTGCATAGTAATCTTATACTTCTTAATATCCATTTACTATCAACTTCACTGACAACTATACATTTTTTTTCATACCACTTAGGTCAAATTCTTGAAAGATAAAATTCAATGCAACATAATCTGCCTTCTAGGATTCAATACAACATGATTCAATCCAACATAATCTGCCTTCTAGAACCCCAAAAAGATATGTGCAAAATACATTCATCCCATCCCAACATCCCCAAAGTCTTAAGACATTTCAGTAACAAATTCAAGTCCAAAATCTCATCAAAATCAATTATGGATGTGGTCTATCCTGAGGCAAAATTTCTCTCAATCTGTGAGCATAGCAAACAAATTCTTTGCTCATAAAAACAACAGTGGGACAGGCCTAGGATAGACATTACTATTTCAAAGGTTTCCAAGACATAAGACAAAAAGATCTTTCAATTAAGTTGAGGCCAAAATCCTTAGTGTGAATTCTCCAGGACAAGTTGGCTGGCTGGAAATTCCAGGAAGAACCAATGCTGAAGTTGAGTTCAAATTCCTCTTCTGACCTATGAAGTTCTCACTTCTTAAGACCTCCAAGTGATTTGGTGAGGAGAATCCCTACTTTGTTGAGGGCAATGTCCTTTGTTGATTGTATATGCAAATTCCATCCCAAAACACCCTCACATTAACAAGCAGGCCAGTGGTTGAACACAAGACTGAACACCATAACCTAGCCAAGTTGGCACATAAAATTAACCAGTACAGCAATAGTTTATTTCATTTATTTCCTGTTAGATGTTAGGGCATTTCAAGTCTACTGGTACACTGATTAATCTAAAATAATTTTTGAGAGAACAGTCATCAACCAGTTTGTCACTGATGTCTTTGTTGTAGTGCCTGTTATAAGGTTATGTTATCTTTGCTGAGGTCAGTATTTTCTGTCAAATTAGCAAGAAATACAAATTCTTACAATACATTTGTTTATTTCTATAGTTCATTTCTTTTCATTAATAAGATTTCCACACAAATATCTATTCAAAATATACCTCAATTAATTATATTTTTTCAAAAAAAGTATTTTATTATCTCTTCAATGAGGTAGAGTTTTAATGAATTATCTGGTCAACATTTACTTCTTCATTTTAGTGAAATTCTGTGTTTTTTTCTTCTTGCAATCAGCTTTTCAATAACAAAATAATTTCTATTTATTCCTTCACTCACCTTTACCAATTTGTTGTCATATTTCATCAATTGCATATATGAAAGTCTCTCAGTTCTTATTCAAATAAAATTAAATATAACAAAATGCAGTACTTTCTCATGTGCCAGATAAGGATTCTGTAATTTCTTACTTGTTTTCTTAAAATATTACAAACTTTCTTTTGAATATCAGAATATTATGTTATGTTTGAAATTTTATAAAAACATGTATCCATTTAAATACATCTTTAGAGTTCTTGGAAGTGCCTAGATAAGTAAACAGACTTAAAGCAAAAGCTCCGTTTCTTCACTTTATAACACCTCCAGGGTTGCCATGGGTAGATTATCCTGGGTAAGGTGACACTCTTGATCCAAGCAGTTGAGATTGAGCCAGCTAGATGAATGGTTTCCCATATCAAAAACACGAGCTGTCACTTTGGAGTATAGACCTTATACTCACTGGCATCTCTAAATCATTACAAACTCTAATACCCTAAATATAGTAATTACTGGGGCTGTAACAAAATGGGATTTCTTAATGGAAGGAATTTAAAAGAAAAAAACCACCCTCTGCGAAGCAGTAATCATATCATACAGGAGTAATATAATGGAGCAGTAACTTATGTTTTGTGCTATAGCCAACAATAATTGGGAATGAAAAAGTTCTGATTTCATCACCATTAGGAAAAAGAAAATAATAAATGTTGATCAACTGTGTATAAAATAATAACAGAATCATTCACAAGATATAACTTATATAATGTGTTCAAACATATCCTCAGAAGAAAACAGATTTTTTAAAGAAAAGTTTTAAGAGACTAAATAGTTTTCCAACTTATGAAATAAGATAAAGAACATAAGCAAGCCCAAATAATGCATCAATTAATTTATGTTATTAGAAAACAGGTTTGTCTCAAAGTTTCTTAAATGAATTGTTTATTGAAAAACTATATTTAACCAGGAAAATCACTAGTATTAGTATAGTTTATTAATAGGAAAGAAAGAAGAAGGTAGATAGCAAGAATTACTTGGCTGTATCATTCATTAAAAGGGAGACTGGGCTTGTAGAAAACATTAGAGATAACAAGCACGCTTCAGCAAGACAATGATTCCCTCACAAGGCTTAGAGGTTTTTGTCCAGGCAGGAATACAAAGGGTGAAGTTATGTCACAAGTAAGATAAGTGTAATAAAGGGTCCTCAGATGTACCAGTGTAATTGAAGTATATGGATAAGGTCTATAATTAATTAGAAGTTAGAAATACACATCTAGTCAAATTTGTGGATGAGAGTTGCACAGTAATTAATATGACAGTATTAGTTTAGTGTAAAGGTATTTTCAATAAGACAAAGAGGCAAAGTATAACTGAGGACAGAACTATCTTAGTTTCCCAGCTACTAAGACAAATGCTATACAATGGGTTGGCTTAACAACAGAAATTTTTTGGCCTATGGTTTCAGAGGCTAGAAGCCTTGCTTCCTCCAAGAGTCCATATCTTCTGGACAGCTGGCAATCCTTGGGGTTCCTTAGCTTTACCCTCATATAGCAATGTCCTCTCCTTTCTCTTCTGGGTTCCATTGCTTTCTGGCTGTTGGCTCTTCCCCATGATTTTCTTTCACTATTACTGAATTTCTTCTATTTATAAAGGACTCCAATAATCTGCATTAAAACTCAACCTCATCTAGTTGGGCCACATCTTTACTAAAAGTCTTCAAATATCTTATTTACTATGCATTCACACCCACAGGAATCTGGTGGGGCATATGGGAATCCCTATAATTTTTGTGTAACATTTATGTAATCTAAGTATATTTTAAAATAAAAAATAATAAAAATTTATTTTTAAAAAAATATTTAAATTTGGGGTAAATAATTCAAGCTACCATACAACCCATACTCCCACAGTTTGCATATTAGCATGAGGAGATTAAAAAGTAATGAATTTGATCATGATCATTTCAATGTATTACATACAATCCACAAAGGATTATGTATGGAATATAAGAGAGAAGATGAAATGTTGTCTACTCTTAGAAAGGAAAATGACTTCTAACATCCTTGCTAGGGCTAATAAATGGAAATCAGTTCTCAGTTAATGTGAAACTATTAGCATACAATATTTTCTTTGGGCAAAAGATATTAACAGTATATCACATCACATCAACACAAACGTACTGAGAAAGGAAAGGGAATTAGAGTCCAAGAATCTTATATTAATGGTGTTTGTGCCATGTTTCCATAATATATTGAATTCCTTCAATCTGGATTCCAGGTATGTGTCTGAAGCATGGTAGTTCAATTAGAAGGCGAGTTTGAGAGCTGAAACAAATAGGCACTGACACAAATTTTAAATGTTACTCATAAGTTACTCTATAAATTTAATCTTATAAGGACATATTCTCAATAGTGTTTACCAGGAAGCATCTGGGGAAAGTTTACTAGGGAATGTTCAATGCAAGATATTGACTGCAGCTCAGGGAGAAAACTAGAAAGGAGTACTGGTAGTGGTTATCTGTCAGTACAGGGTGAGATCACAGGAAAGCCCATGGTGAAGCTGAACTGCATTGGTTTAATATACCTGTTCCATTCACAAATTCCTGAAACTCTAGTATAATTACTTTATCTGGTTTTAAGAACTTCTTTTAACAAGCTTTTAACTCCCACATCCAGGTTATTGTTTTTGTCACCATCATTGTCATAATCACCTCACATAATACCCTTAGTAAGCCACCTATGACCTCAACCTTAGATCAGTGCTGTAATTTCTCTCCTGAGTGACTGAACTCAGGTGAGATACTATCATACAACAGGGTTTATTGGTGCCATTTCATATTCATGATCTGCAACTTGTACTCAGCCCTCTCCCAGCCTCAAAAATATTTTTTCCAAATCTTTACCATATCCAGACCAACTAAAGAAACTGCATAATCAACAGCTCTTCTGAATTGTGTCTGAAAAGAGACAATTTCTGCCAGGATTTGTCACACATCGTATATGTATGTGAATAAGGCAAACAGATTTACTGAAGACAGTTTGTCACAGTGTCTCCTCAGCTTTGCAGGTGGCAATGTGAGTCCAGACACTTAGGCATCCTTGTGATCTCGAGAGTGGTTCTGGCTGGCCACATCTTTTATCACCTGGAAACAGCCATGCTCCTTAGGCACAGTATGAGTCTCCCGTGAATCTTCTTTCTGGCTCTATATCATTTCTGCTTTCTCATGGATTCTGTCCTATCTTTTAGCAAGTATTATTTCTTTATTGTTGTAGTGATAGTTTTCTTTTAATAAAAAAATCTCTAAATATATAATATTGGAAGTTCAAACGTTATAAAAAACATTAAATCATCCAAAATTCAGCAAATTAGTAAATATTTATCTTAATATTATGAAGTATGTTTTTCCTAATATCTCCATTTACATTTCTTTGCTTTTGTGTTCACATAATTTGTGATAAGAATTTTCCAATGTACTATTTTTTCCAAAGGCAAAATTGTCAATGCTTACTCTTACTTCAATCATGATTATAACTTCATTTACCAAAATTGTCTACTAATAGTGAACTTTTTACAATATCATTTTCTTTGAATAATGAAGCTCCAAATTCAAAGTATCTTGTTAATATAATATAAACAATTATATCCAACTAATTCATAGTATCCTGAAAATATTTGGTTTCTGCCCTTGAGCCATTTGCAGATCTAGCTTGGCAGATATATTTTTTAATTTACTCTGGGAAAATCATATAGAAGAATCCAGGAATCTTAGCCTTTGCAATAGACATGGACTTGACATCTTTAATTTTAATTATATTCTCCTGATAATGGAAACCTTGAGTTTTTCAGATCTGCAGTTCTATGGCATTTTAAAAGTAAATCCTTACAGTCTGAAAACTGTGGTTCTCTATTCCCTCTGAGAACCTACACACAAATCACTGCTTCTGTTTCTTATCTCTATCTCTATAATTTTTAATGAAAGGAAGTACTCATACTACCCATTTAAAAATAGTTGGAGGATGGGGAAGTTCAGAAAATGTACTACAATGAAGAAATCAGTTATGGTGTTTCCTACTCCAACTTTCAGCAACAGCTCCAAAGGTCCATTACTTTTGTCATTAGAGCAACATCCTCTTTTCTGTCATGTGGCAGTACCTGGGAAAGTTCTGGCTCACCTATCATGCTAATCTTGTTCTAATGTTATAATCACTTAACTGTCTCTACACATGAGAGAAATAACATTTTTTGAGCAAATTAATATATAGCTTTGATTTTATGTACCTAAATATTGACAACATATAATTTAGTAATTACCCCTCTGGGAACAAAGTAAGTTTTTAAGTCTGCTAGTGCTAAATAGTACTTTGAACTAAGTAATTAAGAGTCCCATGCAGATTATTACAGAGTTTAAGTACTGCATTTGCAAATCTCCTGATTGAATTTATGAGTTACTGTGGTGGGATTTATGAGTTACTGTGGTGGGATAAATACAGGTTTGTGATTTGTTATGCTATTATCTGTTGATTCTAGCTTCAAAACTGAGTAAATGGGTCAGAGGAAGAAAAATTGGTCCAAAAGCTTTGATTATTTTAGTGACTATAAAAAATGGTCCAGGTGATATTACAAACCGTGGAACCATTGAAATTACCACGAACATTTTGCTATTTGACTTTTTAAGTAATTTGAAGTTGGCCCAAAAGATATGGCTTCAAGAATGAACTGTATGCTCCTATATTCTAGCTAACCAGCTACAACTGGAATTGTCATAACATACAAACAAAATCTCAACTGATCTGCCATCATAATTGAGCTTTATATTTGTTTTTAGATATTAAAAAATAGGTCCACTGTTGAACTTGAGTCTACTACTCAATTTTATCTGAGATAGTCTGGTAATATTTTTTGTTTTCTTATATAGAGAGATGCCCTCCACAGTCAATTGAACCATTTCTACATCTGCTGCCATCCTCAGAAAACCCCAAGACTGTGAAAAAGGATTTGGTCATGGTATTTGAATTATGTAGAAATAATAGAGTAAAGACAAAGTTAAAAGGAATTATATGAATTTTGTGTGTAGGTTGAGCAAGTGCTGCTGTGAGGAAATTAATCTTTGCAGTATGAAAATTATCTGGTTTTGTTTTCTTTCTTTTTTATCTTCAACACAACAAAAGAAGTGAAAAAGCTGATGCCCCAAGAAGAGAATTTTATTGAAGCCTCACTAACCACTGGGTTCCCTAGAATGCCTTCACGCCCTGCTACACACAGGTTTTGCATAGGAAGTTGCCCGTGTGCTCAGTGTATCTAACAAAACAGGTGAGGGATAGGATGACTAGGATTCACAAGCCATGCTGAAGCCTATGAAAATTGATAAGATATGAGGCACTTTGTGTAGGAAGCACCCCATTAACTATGTCTCCATCGAAACTGGTGGAAGATAAGATAACTAACTATATTCACATTTTATTCTGCAGCCCATGAAAATTTTAAAAATATAGAAAGTATCTAGAGTTTTCTCAAATGCTGGACTTCAGAAGGAGAATTTGGATATTAAGTACTAGAGGGACTATGGAAACATATAAAATTGGATAGTTTAAGAGACAGACAGGGGCAATCGTGGGGCATTCTGTCAGTTTAAGGAACGTCCTTGTGTGAACACCTAGGTCATGTCAGTGAAACTTGAATGCTTTTAGTTTTTGGTGGTGTAAGGAGATGGGTTGTGTTAGTAAAATGGAGGCACAATGCCCACTTCTGCAGCCACTCGAAAACATCATCATTTCCTCACAGTTTGCCCCTAGAAATATGGGGCAAATAGCTAATATAAACATTTTCTGTGACCTTTATTAGCTCATAAAGATGTAATGGCCAATTGGCAAATGGCACAGATGGAGAATAGTGCTACTACCAACTTCACCACAAATGTTCTTGGACAAATATTTAGTGCTGTCAAGAGAGAATTTAGAAATCCATTCATAAAGAACACCAGATCTAAAACAGTTTTGTGTATTTCTCATCTCACCAAGCCCAGGCCTAAGAAATGAATCAATTGCCTGAAAAATATATGCTTCAGAATGGTTATATTCTAAAATTAAAAGCAATACTTTTTCTACAACTCTGCATGGAGCTTATTTTAATATCAATAATATTGCATTATATCAAGATTCTTTTGAGTGTGACAGAAAGCTCTATCCAAGTTGGCTTAAACAAAACGGAATTATAAAGATTCATTTTATTGACAAATTGAGGAAAACAAAAAAGAGTATAAAATATATCATCAGGATCCAGATTTACTACATCCCTTTGTTTAATTTGGCTCTCTTCTTGGTTTAAATATGGTTGTCAGATATTCCTAAAGATTTTTTTTTTTATTCCTAAAGATTTATCTTTCCAAATTCCCATTTACAGAAAATAAGAAGCTTCTTTACCAGTCACTCAAACTGAGATATAGTTTGCTAAGAAAACTGAAATAAGTTGTCCATGACAAACTAAAACAGAGGGCTGGACATTATGATGCATTAATTGAATTAGACAAGTCATTTGATCATGTGGTAGAACTTCAATAGTACCTACACTGAGAGTATGAGATGGTGGGATCTCCAAATAAGAATCAAAAACTTGGTGGGAGCAAGCAAAATGTTAGACATCCAGATCAGAATACGTGAACTGACAACATAGGCAAAAGTTATTGACTTGGTTAGCACCTTATATCCAAAGAAGATTATTTTTTTCTCCATCCTGACAGAATTTGAACTAAGGAAAGAGCAGAAAATACATTCTAGGCAGAAATATAAATTTAATGGATATGCCACTTAGATATTGAACATTTTTATTTTTGTACTGGTTTTTCTTTTCCTTAGTCACACCAAATGATAACCAGATACAAAAATGAAGAATAGATATCAAATGATTATCTAAAAAATCATTTTAAAATTAAGTTTTATTTATTTCATATCCAAATTAACATTCAGATACTTTCAGTACTATGTGTATTTATAGTGTATGTATATTGTGTGATACATAGTGCCAATATGTGTATACATATAATATATAAGTATGTTACACTTAAATATATAAATATATATAATGTATCTATCAATATTATGTATCTATATATCTATATTGATGTATATATAGAGAGACATATACAAACAATTAAAAATTAATTGATCATGACCATTTTTGATGCTATATTATCCTAAGCCTCTAATATTCTTATAATATATGAAGGCAGTTTGATTCATTCTAGAGTTTTTAAACAATGGATTTCAGTTTTTGTTATATTAAATTGTATTTTTAAAATATTTATTTAAATTATTTGAAATCACATAAACCCAGGAAAAATTTTTGTTGAATAAATTTATATGTGTATACAATACTGTATTAGTCTGCCAAAGGAGTGCTGATGCTGCTTTTATAAAGAGAGTTTATTTGTGGGTAAAAGCTTACAATTCCAAGGCCAAATCAAGGCATCAGCAGAGATGATTTCTCACCAAAGTCAGCTACTGTTGATCCATGTATGTTGCCATGTGGTGAGGCAAGATGGCTACCAATCTCTTTGAGATTCCAGCCTTCATCTCTGAGCGTCCTCACTCAGGCTCAGCTGCTCTGCTTTCTTCCATATATCAGCTGTAAGCTGGCATAGGGCTTGTCTCTTAGGGTTTCCTCTCTCTCTCCTGGCAAAAGGCTCGTTTCTTTCCAGACCTTTTATATCAATCGCAGCCATTCTGTTCTCTTCCCAATTTCAACTGTAAGCTATCAGGCAAAATGGCTCATCTCTTCCCAGGGTCTCAGCTGTTTGAGCCTTCTCCTTCCTGTCACATGGCAGGATCAAAAATAACAGAGTTGGGAAGCAGATGTGGCTCAGGTGACTGGGCTCCCGCCTACGACATGGGAGGTCACTGGTTTGGATCCCAGTGTGTCCTAAAGAAGACAGCAAGCTTGTGATAGGCAGGCGTGGTAAGCTGACACAACAAGAGACACAAGAAGAAAAAAAGGAAAACAATGAGAGACACAACAAAGCAGGGAGCAGAGGTTCCCGGTGCCTCCTAAAGAAGACAGTGAGCTGACACAACAAGATGACACAGCAAGATGATGCAACAAGAAACATAGGAGGAAAAACAGAATGAGAGACACAACAAAAGTAGGTAGTGGAAGTGCCTCAAGTGGTTAGGCACCTCCCTCCCACATCAGAGGTCCCAGGTTCTGCTCCCAGTGCCTCCAAAAGAAACAAGGAAAATGAAGAGACATAGCAAGTTTAAAACAAGGGTGTGGGGGGAAATAAATAAAATAAATCTTTTTTAAAAAATGACAGAGCTCTCTCTTCCTGTGTGTCCGTGTGAGTGTCCACCTATATCAGACCCAGAAAGGGGGCAGGGACTCAGCCTGAGTCAAACCCACTGACTTAGTTGAATCAAAAGCCCTAATCTTAATAGGAAATCTAATCAAAGATACCTCAGCTGAATTTAATGCAATCAAAGGCTATCACACCCAGAGGAATAAATTAGTTTACAAATCTAATCTTTCTCTTTTTGGGATTCATAAAACAATCTCAAACTGCCACACATACACACATATATGCATATATATATATATTTCAAATGCACAACAATTTTTTATAGAAGGAGTCATAGGAAGTAGGATATTTGTGTGACAAAACCTGTGTTATGCTTCTGAAACTTTCATAGACTATCCATTTGACCATGGCTTAACCACTTAATCCCTCTGGACCATAGTTTCCTTCTGCATAAGATAAATTGTGCTAGTCTTTATTCAACAAACATTTATTGTACCTCCATTATGTGCCAAGTATTGTTATAGGTGCTGACATTACAGCAATGAACAAAACTGGTAGAAGGGGCCCTGCCTGCACAGGGCTTATAATCTTGTTGGAAAGGCAATGAACAAGATAGTAAGAAAGACTGTGATAAGTGCTGAAGAGAAAAAAAGTGAACTCTGAAATGAGAATAGAAAGTAACATAGTGAGTCAGTTGGTAAAGTAAAGGCACTTATGAACAATCTTATAGCATCTTAAGAACATAAAATTTTATCCTGAGGAATAAACTCCAATCCCTAAACATTCTGCCTAACTCTTAGATGAAAATGGTTGTATATGTGACTGAATATTAGTGGGAAAAAGAGGTTTCATAAATGTCATTTATTTTTGTTTAATAATTTAATTTTCTCATCTATATCAAATTTACTACTTTCCCAGAAAACTCCTCATTCTTCAAGTTGCTGAAACTCAAACTTTCCAATTATTTAGAATGCTATATGCTCTAATAAATTTATTAAATTATTTTCTGGAAAACAATTTCACTTAAATATTTTTCAAAATATTATATATCTTTACATACATAATATAGAATTATCTGTTTCTAATAAATTTATTGCCTATTTTCTCAAATCCACATTCACACATATACACACAAATATCACACACTTCCACAACTAATAGTTTATGAAAAATCAATTAATATTTTATTTTCATTCTTTCAGTATTTGAAACTATACAGAAAACTTTTATTAGCAGCAAGTCACCATTGAAAATGATAAATGTAGCTATGAGTTTTAATCCTCTTCAATTTTTTTTTAATTTTCAGGCTGTCAAATTAGTGGCAGTAAAAATCACCAATTGACAACTTGTGAGGACAATTTCCTTTATAGAGTTCCTATCATTGAGAGCTTATTTAACCTCCATATGACATCTTTAACAGAATTCCTAACACTAAGATCTTCAATAAGAAAATATACTCTAGAGTAAAGGAATGGATAAAATGGTGACAGATGACATTGGAAAGAGATGTGAAGTGATACAATGTGTGTAGTGAAATTATGATTTCTCCTGTAAAGTCTTTATTTCTGACAAAACCATGGAATTTTCATGATCAGCCAGTCTAAAGCTCATTCATAATCTTTATTTATTGTACCTTGAAAACATTAACAATGTATTTAATTGAAACAATTTTAGTTTCAGATTTATTGCTGCATTTTAAAAATGACAAAATACATATTTAGAGTATTGTGACCTTCATTTCTCTTAGAGATGAGCCAAAATAGGAGTGATTATTCATCCAACACACCTTACATTCAGGTAGATTAAGCCTTAAGATGAGCAGAGCTATTGCAAGAACGGTTCCTATATTCATAGTAATAAAGGTACTTCACAAATCCGTGCAAATTATTGGCTTAACAAGGAATAGATAAACAGGCCCAACTTATACCTCCAGACTCACTGGACAAGAGTTTAGAGTACTACAGATGTGATAATGATCCAACAAAATCTGATTGGAACAGTGTAATCAATAAGTATGTATACAACTTGTCTGATCTATTCTTCTAGTTGACATCCTTCCTTAGGAGAAATCCTCAGGAACCCAGGGCAGGAAAGATGGAGACTCTTTCTTTGGGTGTCTCGGCTGAGTTGCCCAGAAATTGGACAAAAGTGTAGCAGACAACTGTTTAGACTGGTCTTCTTCACTTACCACATCCTTGTTTATACCAACAATGTTAAGGGGTCCTATGGACTGTTATTCAGGATAAAATTTAAAATTCTCAGCACCTCATGCAAGTACCTACATGAAAAGTAAATTTTCCAACTCTTCTCTAGCTACTCCCTTACAGAAACCCTGAACACTAGCTACTTCAATGTGTCTGTTCCTCAAATTCATGTTTTCTCTTCTATGCTTTCTTTACCTTCCCAAAAAGCCATTTACGAACTTCTACACATGCCTAACTCCTAGTTATCCTTCAAGATTTATCTAAGGCATCATTTTTTCTGGGATACTTTTCTTAATCCACATCATATAACACTGTGGTCTAGGTGCCCTTCCAATGTGTCACAACCATAGCATCATGCATTTTCTTCCATCCTAGCAATTGCATTTGGTGCTAAGTTATAATGCAGATGTAATGGAGGCATATGAAGTATATATTTGAAACAGTATGAGTTTTAGGGACAAGTTATCCTGGGTTCAAGTCTACCCCAAGTAACTGTGCTCCCTTGTCAAGTTAATGAATTTTATTCAGCCTGGTTTTGCTTCTGTAAAATGAGAACTAAACACCTCTATAAAAAGATGTTCTAGCAATGATTTATTTATTAAATCATATACTGGTAGATAACAACAGAGATAGAAAAAGAGGGAAATGGACAATTCTAGATTCTGTGGATAAAAAGTGTTTAACCACAGAAAAATAGTGAAGCAAAAACTTCCAGAATACTGAAAATTTTGGACTTCAGATACAAAGAGAATGGGTGAAACACTAATCAAAGACATTATGACTACGTTATTGTAATAAATTAGCAAAGGTCATGGATGAGTAAAACATTATTTTTCAATAGCTTTTAGATTGCTGAAGTTGAGAAATTTCAGATAATGATAAATTCAGGATATAGACACAAGAGTGGATAATTTAAGTGTAATAGAGGCAAGTTTCCTAGTTATGCAAATTTACATGCTTCAGGAAATATAATGTGCACAATTCTGTAACATGCATGTTTAATAAAATAACATTTGTTTAATTCCATAATCAATATTAACAAGTGTGTATCACCCTACAAGCACATCCAATTCCTCCCACCAGTTTACTAACATTTAGCTAATATCTAAGTCCCCCTAATTTTTAAAATCAGACTATTGTTATATATATATATAATGTACATATAAAATATAAGCATTGATTCACATCACTTTTGGTTAACTTGTGGTAACTTGACAGACATATTCATTGTTTTCTTATAGATTGGTATGCATTATTTTTATATTAAATTTATCTTATAATTAATCATAACTCTTAAAAATTTGGTTTTTCTTTAAATGGTGAGAGCATTATGATCCATCTTAATTGCTTAATTCCCATGTTATATTCATTTGAATTTATTATTCAAGAGCTTCAATTATTCTTAATTTGAATATTGTTCCTCCCAGCTTCATAACTAAGACCTCTCTCCATCATTTTTATGTCTATCATTTCTTACTGTCTATTTAATTAAGACAACACAAATCTGTCCTTTACAATATTGATTAAATATTTTTCAACCTCAATGCATCTCTTTTTCCCTCTACAGTATTTATTGGTTTTGGGTTTGGATTTTTTTCATTAATTCATCATTCATTCATTCATTCATATGGTTAAAAATCCAAAAAATTTGAGAAGGTATATGTAGCAGTTTGGAAGTTTGATACAGTTATGAATTTAAAAAATAGATATTGGATTATGCTTGTAAACTGGTCAGTCAATCTGGTCATGATTAAATTATGATTAGGGTGTTGACTGGGCCAAGTCAGTAGGGTGTTGAGCCCCACCACTTGGTGGGTGGGGAATCAAATATAAAAGGCATGGCAAAGGACAGAGTTGGAGCAGTTTTGATGTTGGAGTTCTGGTGAGGAAGGAGAGAAGGCCCCGGGATAAAGACAAGCCATTTGCCTGAGAGTTCACTGTTGGCCTTGAGGAGAGAGGCAAAGCCTAGAGAGCCTCATAGTCTACAGTTGACCTTGTGGAGGAAACAGAGATGCTGAACCCGGAGAGAAATGGAACCCCAGGAAGAGAGGAACCCAAGAAGCCTGAACCCTGGCAAAGGCAGATGCCTTGCTCCAGCATGTAGCAACAGACTTTGGTGTGGGAAGAAACTTATGCTTTACAGTAACTGTAAGCTTCTACCCCAAATAAATACCCTTTATAAAAACCAACCAATTTCTGGTATTTTGCATCAGCACCCCTTTGGCTGACTAATACAGTATACAGTGAAAATTTTTCTTCACACCCCATCTTCCAGTACCCTAGTTCATTTCCACAGAGGAAACAATTATTATTAGTTATGTTTTAATCCTTCCAAAAATATTTATTGCATGTACAAGTAAATAAGCACACTTACATAGACAGTCATATTTTTTCTAAATGATAAAAAATACTATTCACACTGCTGTGCATACTGCATCTTTTTTACTGCATAAAAAAATCATCTGTCTTTTCATAACAATAAATAGATTTATGATTGATTTTTATTTTAATTGCAGTGTTAGATTATGCAAATGTTTCTCTTCTAATTATTAAATTTTATTTCTAGTACTTTGCTATTACAAAGTCATGATACTGCATAACTTTTTCATTTATAATTTCCTTCTTTGCAAACTAGATCTTCAGAATAAATTCCAAAAGGAATTGCTATAGCAAAAGATTTTAGCAATTGTATTTTTAATAGACATTGTCAAAATCCTTCAGAATGGAATTATATTAGTTTATACTTTCTCAAGTCCTTTATAAAAATAACTATTATCTCCCACCATCACATATATATTTATAGCAAACTTTTGGATATTTCAAAATAGAAGTGAAGTAAAATGCTCCAATATGGTTTTAATTCATATTTTTATTACTCTGAGTGAGATCGAACATTTCTTTGATGTTAAGGAGCTGAATATAAAATTGTTGGCCCACCATTTTCTTCCATGTGTACCTTAATATGTTATTGAATTGTTTGCTGCATTAAAAAAAGCCAAAAAACACTGATGATAATTGTAGCAGTTTGGCATTATTTATGAATTCCAAAAATAGATATTGGATTATGTTTGTAAACTGGTCTGTCCCTATGGGCATATTAGATTGGATTGGATTCAGATGTTTCACTTTTACTTGATTAAATAATGATTAAGGCTTTGATTGTGCCACGTCAGTAGGACATTGAGTCCCCGTTCCCTTAGTGGGGGGAGACTCACATAGAAACCACACAGCAGAGAACAGAGGTTGGAGTTTTGAGCTGGAGCCCAGGAAGTAAACACACGGGAGAGACCAGAGCAGCTGACTAGAGAGAAATGAGCTCTGGGAGAGAGACGAGACTTATCTCAGCCTACAGCTGAAATTGGAAGAAGCTGGGACCACAAAGCCTTAAGAGGAAGAAGAAGGCTGAATATCGGCAGCCATCTTCCTCCAACATGTGGAGACTGGTAAGGAAAGTAACTTATGCTTTATGGCCTGGTAAACGTAAGCTTCTACCCCAAATAAATACCCTTTATAAAAGCCAACAGATTTCTAGGATTTTGCATCAGGACCCTTTTGGCTGACTAATACAATAATCAATTGCTCTTTTCCTCATGAATGATTTGGACTTTTTTGTTTGCTCAGAAAAAAAAAGCTTGCTTTAAGTGCTGTAATTTTGTTAGAATATGTCTCAATTTTGGTTGCTCTAAATTGACTTCCTTGGGAATGTAGAGTACTTGTTAATACACACTAAATTATTTTAATTCTAGTTTAATAATTAGGAATTTTCTTCAAATACAGTTTTTAGGCTTTGAGGTGTTTTGTTGTTTTGTTTTTCATTCAGAGAGTCTTAATATATGTATATTAGATCTTCTTTGCCTAAATTCTCCATTTGTCACACTCTTTACAAAACACTTTTACCTTTCTTTTTTATTTAAAAATTTTTCTTCTTCTTTAGTCTCTTAAAATATATTTTTTTAATTTTGTCCTTTTTCTGTTTATTCTTCATTTATGAAATTGTTTTTCTGTCATTTTTCCAAATATTTATTGAATTCTTACATATATTTTCTGAATTTTCATGTTTCTGACTTTGTATATGCTATCATTTACTTTTAGTTTTGTTTGAATATAATTTTAATTTAATCTGTAGGCATTGTTTTTCTGAGAACATTTTATGTCACAATATTATCCTGCTTCTTGTAGTTTTTTTCTTTATAATTTTGAATGGAAATGGATTACAATCCTTTTCTTTTGCTCATTGAAAGTTTATAATTATTTTCCTAAGCTTTTCTAGGAAATGAATGGGTCAAGTAAGTGTTTGTAGTTTCATATCACTAGAAATTCTTCTTCAGTTATTTCTGTGAAGTAATAAAAATATGGCTTCCTATTCTCTATCTCCTGGATTTGTTTTCTATTTCCACTTTTATAAGTACTTCATTTTTCTTTCCCCCCATTGTAGCTGTCCTGCTTAATTATGATAATTTCCCAGCAGTTTATCCTTAGTGTGAGGGTCATTCCTGGAAGAGAGACTAATCTGGTTAATTTTGAGTTCTTAAGGCCGTTATTTCCAACTCTTCAGACATTATTGTTGATACTTTGCAATCCCCAAAATTCATGTGTGAACTCCCTTCTCAGTTGAATTTTCTGTTCTCAAATTGTTGCAGTCAGTTTCCAGTGAGTACCTGCTTGCCATTTGGGGCATTTCTTTTCTCATTTCTCCCCATTCAATTTCCCTTAATTTCTGTGATGGTTTAATTTATTTTCTTAAATTTTTCTGCTGTGTTCTCCCACCTCAGATTTCAGCATTTCCTCTTGTTTTATACCTTTTTCTTGATTTCATGTATTTCTATATTGTGGTCTTTTTTTAAGAAACCAATGTCACATTAACTTTTTGTTTTTTAAATGAATGAGTAAATATTTGATCATGGATTTCATTTTCTCCTTTGCAGAATTTTTCTAGTGAATGTTCTTTCTTTTTCTTTTTACCTTTTCTCCTTTGATCTTAAAATATGCATGTGGATTCTTACATATTTCCTGAAGAAAGGCAGAAGTCAGTAGAAACCAGCAGAGTAGTCACAAGGAGAGAGAGCTCTCTATGTGATTGGAGGGAGAGAAGCAAGCCAAGGAAATCCAAGGATTGCAGCAAACTAGCACCAGAACACCAAAGACTTTGAGGAGAAAGCATGCCCATGCTGATGTCTTTAGTTTGGACTTCTAGTCTTGCAAACTGTGAGCCAATAAATTCATGTGGATAAGCCAATCCATTGTGTGGTTTTTGTCATAGCAGTTTTGGCAAACTAAGATAGGGGGGTTGTGTGCCAGCCAGTCAAACTCGTATTCAGTGTTTGCTTTGTCACTAGGTGGGGATATAAGAATAATGTTTTATAAAATAGTGAACAGCACAGAAAAAGTCCCAGCCCTCAAGGACTTCACATCAAAGGAAGGGGAGACAGATAAACACACAGGTAACAAAGAAGTGCTTCAGAGGACACAATGCTTATTGAAAAATAGAGCTGGGCAAGTGCAATAAGGAAAGCCTGGGAGAGGAGGAATGATGGCTCTATTAAATAGGGTGGGCAGGGAAGATATCAGCGGTAAATCGAAATGTGTGCAGAGACTTAGAAGAGTGTGAAGGAATGAGCTGTTTGGATATCTGGAAAGGGGCTATTGCCTAGAGTGTAGATGCATAAGAAGTTCAGTATTTTTAATTCTCTTCTACTTTTAAGGCATGTTCAATAATATCTTCTCTATAAATTTTATAATATTGGTATTGTTAACCTTATTTTGACTTTCTAATTTAATTGATCCTTTGCTCATTGCTTTTATGTTTTCCACCCTTATATATTTTTTACCATATTTGTATTGATATTTTTTTCATTTATAATATGATTTATTATATTCTAATTACTAATAAGCTCCCTAACAAAGCTGATGCTCTTGGTCTTAGGACCACACTTCAAAAAGCAAAGCTCTCTAACTTGATCAAATGATTCAAGACAGAAACCCAGCAATTGTCCTCATCTTCCCCACCCAGACCTGTTGCCCCCCTAAGCATTACGACACTGCACTTTTGATAAAAAAAAAGTTACTCTCTCTACGTGCTGGAACTTGAAAAGGGCAGAGTCTGGGTAGATGAATTAGAAAAAAGTGCCTCACTTGGACAGAAGTATTAAGAGACAATATGTCTTCTTTAAGAAGATATTTTACCAGGACTCAAGGATTGGCAAGCTGTACAAGGGCTGCATGTCAACCTTTGCTTTCTATTTGGTCAAGTGCCTTTGTAAAGGGCAAAACTCACATAAAATGCAACCTATTACTTCTCTACCTTCCTGCTCCCATCAGCAATTAAATCATGTAAACTCTAATTCAGATATTCTTTTCAGTCATTTTCCTCTCTCCAGCCACACTCATTCAAATATTTGAACATTCATCATCTATAATATAATCAGTCACCCTATATCAGACATTTAGCCCAGCAAAACATATTTTTTTCTTGCAACCATATTTACCTTTCTCAAGCATAACTCTTCTTATGTTTCTCCTCTCCTTAAAGATCCATGATACTTATAGAATAAGCTGTAATACTTAGCATAGATTGCAAGAGATTTTAAGGTACTATCCAAAATAATGTGTTCATTCTGACTGCACTGTCTTTGATTTCTATTTCTTCATCCATAGATAGCAGGTGGTATCATTAGTGTCTGTGGATTTTTGGTACCCTGTGTCTCACTTGTGTATTTGCCTGGCATTTCTGGCCACTACCATGGCAACACAGGTGCAGCTGGAACTGAAAACTATCAAAGCCAAAACTGGGTTGTCAAGCAAAGTGGAGATCATAGTATAATCCCTTAAACAGAATTATGATATCAAGAGGTTTTGCTACAAGTGCAAGCTTGAAGGCAGTAATAGAACTTAATGGAAACTTTGAATATAGTTATTCATCATCTTCCATTAAAGTCTTAACGCAGTTCACAAGCAAAACTATGCTATCCTCTGTGACAGAGAGTATTTGTTACTCATTAAAATTGATACTTTCTTCTCTTCCTGGATGCAGATTTAGACCTCATTTACCAGTCTCACTTCTCCATAAGCATGGCCATGTATCTAAGTTCTAACCAGTATGTAGTAGATTGATAGAATAATGTGCCCTAGTGAATCATGACTACCTATATCTCATTCTTTAGCACTGTGTCTTTGCTGCTCCTCTCATAAAGATATAGAGTTTAGTTTTGAACTCTGAAATTGCTTTGGACTTGTAGCTAGTTTTCACCAATAGAATATGATGGAAGTAATATCATGTGACCTCTGAGTTATGTCTTAAGAGATCTTGCAGCTTCTCTTTTCATCATGTTTAAACACCACTCTGATATACCTATGCCTCAATGAGCCTGGGATCAAAGACCAGCTGGGGAGAGAGCTCCAGCTGACCTCACAGAGTCCAGCCCCAATTAATCCATAAGCTGAATATAGCCACATAAGTAAAAAATGAATAACTAAATAAATAACAAAATAAGACCAGCAGAAATGCTGCTCAACTCAAGCCATGGAATAATGTGGGGAAAAAAATGTTTTTCTTTAGTCTATGGAGTTTGGAAGTGATTTGTTACACAACAATAGATAACAACTACAAAAGGCAATATTAGCCAAAGGGAGTGTACCAATTTTAGGTCCAGTACATAAAACCTTCCTATGAGTACTCTTCCACACTCATTTCACTTTCTAGGAAGCTGTAATGGAGATGATTCCCAAAGAGGCCTTAGAAGACATTAATTGAAGTTGGCAAAACCTCTGAATGCCTGGTTGCTAAATAGTTGACTAATGATTCTCATGTTCGCTTGGACAGATGTACCAAGTACAGATACATGAAAAAGAAATAAACTTCAACTCTATATAAGTCATTATACAATTTGAGGTCTGTTTGCTTCAGAAGTTACTCTATACTAATTCGTATACCAAAAATAATACCATTAATGACCTTTGGTATTTGTCTAGTTAATGTTTAGATTCTGCAATATTTGTCTTGTTATACCTTATTATATTTACAAAATATATTAATTTTTCCACACTAAAAATGTATTGGAAAATTAGAGAAAAATACCAAAGAGGAAAAAATTAATCCCAATTTAGCCCAATTCCATCAGTAGAATTTTGGCAAATTGCATTCCTTGCATATGTGCAATTTTAACCTAAATTTACATAACATTTTCCACCTAACATTGTATTATGAGCAACTTCTAATTCTTCATAACCACTTTTTTTTTTAATTTATTTATTTTTTATTGTGGGTAAAAATCAAAATTTTCACAATACATACCAATATTTGTAAAATGATATATAAATATATATGCATATATGTGCATTTGCTTACAAAAATGTTATATATATATATATATATATATATATATTTTTTTTTTTAAGGGGTGCTTAGATTACCTAAAATATTACATGGAACCTACCGGGATACCCATGTTCCCCACCTCCCACACCTCCCACCACATCCCACACAAACATCTCCCACAATTGTGGCCCATCACCCTCAATGGACTTACACATCCTGGGGCCTTGCCATCAACCATAGACCACAGTTCACATCGTAGACCACACTCTCTCCCAAACAGTTCTGAATGGTGTGTGCTGATTTAAAATGGCCTACATCCGTTGCCACAACGGCAATCAGGACAACCTCCAAATCCCGAAAAAGCCCCTGTATTTCAACTGTACATCCCCTCCCTGCCCCAAAAGTGTCCAGTGGCCACTGGCTCCACCTCACTGTTATAATTTCTTCCATTGCTAGAATCACCATATGTGTACAACAGAATACCATCAAGTCCACTCTAGTCCATAGTTCTTCCCCCAATCCTGTGGGGACTGGGATGGTGATGTCCACTCCACCTCCAAGTGAGAGAGGGCTTATATCCCACGGATATGGTGGGTGGGATGATCCTGTTTGCAGATGTAGGCCCTCTCCATTCCCTGGGCTGGCCGTTGCCCATCGTTGTCTCCTTGCCATGTGACTTGGATGAGTCCATTGAGCTGTAGGGTATGAGTTGCAGCTCCACTGAGATTCCACACACACCTGGCACATAGGTAGGCCAGAGACTCCAGGCTCTGGGAGTATACCTAAAAACTCCAGCATCACATATAGGTTTGAATAGAAGGGACTGATGAACCATGTGCAGGGAAGACTTATTTGAGTCCAATTCTGTCACTCTCAGGAGCACAGATTCCAAAATAGAGCCCACTGATAAGGCATCAGTCTCTGGGGCTATTCCCCCTTATATAGGACCTGGGTGTCTCCAGAGCTCTCAGGAGCCCCTCTGTGTAGGCTGATATGCACTTTGATGTTCTATGAGCTCCTACTGAGGTGTGCGTAAGAGTTACCGCTGGAATGACCTCCCGACTCTCTTTGAAGTCTCTTAGCCACTTGAACTCATTTGTCTTTACCTTTCCCCCCTTTTATTCAAGGTCTTTTTCCAGTTGTGTTGCCAGTTGGCACTTGGTATTAATCCCTTGTTGCCAGGGAGGCTCATCCCCGGGAGTCATGTCCCAAGTTGGGGGGAAGGTAATGCAATCATATGCTGAGTTTGGCTTAGAAAGAGGCCACATTTGAGCAACAAGGAGGCTCTCAGGTGGCAACCCTTAGGCACCCCACAACTGCAGGCTAAGTCTCAGTTACAAGAGCAAAGACTCACAAGGGTAGTCATCAATAAAAAGAACACATCAGTGGGTCATCTTCTTTTGACAGACACTGTCCCTGCACTCAGAGCACTATTGCTGCTCCCTTGGAGACTGTGGAAGAGCTCTCCAGGCTAGGAATTCAGATTCCCTCATTTATTGTGTGATTGTCCACCCATCGTGACCATGCCCCATCTTTTGATCTTTTGAACGATTTTGTATATTTTTCATGTATATTCGGATGAACTAATTCCCATGAAACCCCCCTCCCAGACACACCCCACCAATAATCCCCTGCAGTACCATTGTAACCCTTCTGTGATCCAAAGCCTCCATGAACATGTAGTCCATAAAATAATCAAATACACTTACTAGGAAAAAGAAACAACTATGATAAGCTTACATGCAAGAGACAAACATAAGGAAACTCAGGGAAAAAACAAAAAAACAAAAAAAACAAATAATCAAACAAAAAAAATATAATTAGCGGATTGGGACATTCAAAAAAATGGGGGAAAAAAGCAAAAGAAATGCCTTTAAATATATATATATTCTTTTTTTTTTTCTTTTCTCTCTTTTTTTTTTTCCTTCCTTTTATCACTGTGTTATCGGATGTCCGGTGTGCCGTGACACCTCCCCCCTCTCAATCCCCATTGTCTCCCAAATTTTCATTTTATTTTCAAAGAAGTTTTAGGTCACAGCAAAGTCACACACGGAGTACCAGAGACTCCCAGATACCAACCCCCCCCTTCCCCACTCCATATTAAACCCCACTTTTTTTTTTTTTGGATGTTAGCATTGTTATAACTGTTATACAGATAGCAAAATATAGCAACTAAACATTGTCAATGATTTACAGTATAGTTTACAAGTTAGACAATACAGTTTAATATGTTTTGATGATATTTACCATGTCTTGTGTCCAATACTGTAAGGTAATTGAAAAACCTTTCCCATGACCACTAAATACCCCATTAGATCTTAACTGTTCCTTCTTCCCCACCCCCCTGGGGCATATGACACTACCCTGTCTTGACTCATGGAATGTCAGGATTCATAGTTACATGCCCTGGGTATTTGAACCTGCCCTTCCTAATCTACCCACTTGTCAACACTGCACCATCAAACCCAGTAATATCACTACCCATCTGTCCTATTCTTCAATATGCAACTATACTCTATGCCTTTACCATAGATTATGTCCATATGGTCATAACCACTTTTAAAATGATTGCATCACACTCCATCTAGTGGACACAACGTAACTCATTGTGTATGTCTTTTTGTTGATAATTCAAGTTCTTTCAGATATTCTGTTTTTTATTCTGTAATGAACATTTTTGTAAATATAGTTTGTTCCTTTTTATAGTGTTCCCTTATTTACAATTTTTATTAACTTGAATTCAATATTTTGTTTCTGTTGAGTTATTAACAGAACAAAATTAACAGAATTATTTACTATACTGTAAATATTAAGCAAATAAGTTTTATTTTATTTTATATAAAAGGCAATAACATCAATGTTAGATTGGATTCTTTTTTCCAAACCCTGTAGTCTCTTATAAGTTTTCATACTCAATCACTTAGTTGTACATGAAATCAAAATCACTATTATTTATACTTAAAAAAATTTTACTCCATTTTCTCCTCATGGTTCACCCTTTTCTCTATATCTTCTTTTTTCCTATACCAGTAATCATAATTATCTCCCAAGAATCAAGAATCAAGAACATTTTTAGTCTACTGAACCATCTCTATATTACATTGACACTCTTCAAGAAACAATTATTTAATGTAATGCAAGCAGAAGATACCTGCACCTACAACTCTTAAAATTCACTTTCCACATTATCTCCATTTGAATTTCTTGTTGATATCTGAAAAGCAAATATACAAACCACATAAATTACATACTCCCTATCAGCCCATACTATTTCCAACTTCCCCATTACTTTGATGAGGTTCATCTTAACATCCTTCAAAATTCCTCAATCTTACCTGTAACTTTATCCTGCTATTTAGACCTCCCTATTTTCTTTGGGATATTCTTAAGAACACATACTCCAAAATAAATAAATCATCTTTCCCTTTACATCTGTTTCAATTCCAAATTTTTCCATCTCAGGAATGATAGTATCAATCATCCAGTCATACAAACCAGAAGTCATTCTTGACTTCTTACTCAGCAACCAGTACACTTTGACATATTACCAAGGCCTTGTATAATATTTTGTTTGGTTTTATTCTATTTTCCCTGCTTGTTGAAATTTGTATTGAATTATAACATATATAAAGAAAAGTCCATAAACCTTAAATGCATAGATTGATTAATTTCCATGAACACATATGTAATCAGGTCTCATTTTAAGAAACACAAT
Source organism: Tolypeutes matacus (assembly GCA_026826555.1). Classification (NCBI taxonomy): domain Eukaryota; kingdom Metazoa; phylum Chordata; class Mammalia; order Cingulata; family Chlamyphoridae; genus Tolypeutes; species Tolypeutes matacus. Next base: position 63,975,578 of record JAKSZT010053887.1, on the reverse strand, counting down.
TTTGCTAGCACCTGACAAACCCCTCTATGGCCCAATATTGTCACTAAATCCTTTATAAATTTAGCCATTACATTAATTTCCAACACCATAGATTTGTTTCTTCTGTTTTTTAGCTTTATATAAATCAAATCATATATTGTGTACCGTTATATATCTGACTTCTTAATGGAAGAAGAACATTATGTTTGAGACATTCAGGTTGAACATAGTGGTAATTATTTTTAGTCTCATTACTGAATAACATTTTATTCAATGTATGTTCTATAGTGTTGATATATATATATATCAAAGTATGTTATATATATAATCAATGTATGTTTTATATACATTTATATTCATCTATACTATAGATGATAGAAATTTAGCTTGTGCCTTTTTTGGGGGGGTATGAAAAATGTTGCTATGAGTGTTCTTGTACATGACTTAAAATGCACATATGTAGGCAAATGCATATATAATTAGGAGTAGAATTTCTTGAGTCATGGAATAGATAGTGTGATTTATTAGAAACCATCAAATATGTTACTAAAGTATTGATACTAACTTGCATTCCTAGTGATAGTGTATGAGAGTTCCAGTTACTTTACATCTTTACCAACACTTGATATTGTTTTTTAAATTTTTGTCAATCTTGTAGGTGTATACAATTCTCAGATTATTGATTTAATTTAAATTTTTACGCTTTCCTGCTGTTAAAACCCTAAGCAAGGCATTAAGATACAATAATAATAAAACTGGGTCTCAGTTCAAAAGGAATTCATTTGTTGACACCATTTTATCTTTCAATCAAAAAAAGTATCTAAACAACTGTTCACAAAACTATTTTTTTTTCTTCCAAAAACATTTTAATCTTAAGACATGTTTGGGTTCATTTTGTAGACTGTATTCATGATAGCACAACAAGATACAACCCCTTTCTTTTGTATGTAGTCATATGCAGCCCAATTTAATTTCTTCTTACAGCTGAATAGTATTACAAAATATGTACATACCATATTTTGTTTCTCCATTCATCTGTTAATGGACACTTTGATTGCTTCCATATTTTAGCAATTGTAAATCATTCTGCTATGAACATTGGTGTACAAGTGTCAGTTCACATCCTTGCTTTCAGTTCTTATGAATATATTCCAGGTAACAGAATTGCTGGATCATATGGCAGTTCCATATTCAGCTTCCTGAGGTACCACCACTGTTGATGGGAATGCACCATTCTACATTCCCACCAACAGTGAAGAAGTGTTCCTATTTCTCCACATCTTCTCCAGTACACATAGTTTTCTGTGTGATTTATATATATAAAGACAATTATATAAGGTGAGAAATGGTATCTCATTTTAGTTTTGATCTGCATTTCCCTTACAGTTAGTGATGTTGAACATTTTTCATGAGCTTTGTGGTCATTTGTATTTCCTCTTTGGAGAAATGTCTATTCAAGTCGTTTGCCCATTTTTATATTAGATTGCTTGTCTTTTCATAGTTGAGTTGAATGACCTTTCTATATAATATGGAGATCAAATCCTTATCGGATATGTGGTTTCCAAATATTTTCTCCCACTAAGTAGAATGACTTTATACTTTCTTGACAAAATCTTTTGAAGAATAAAAGTGTTTAATTTTAAGGAGGCCTCATTTATCTATTTTTTTTCTCTCTTTGTTTGTGCTTTGGGTGTAAGGTTTAAAAAACTACTGTTATTACAAGATTTGAAGATGTTTCCTTAATTTTCTTCTAGGAGCTTTATGGTTGTAGCTTTTATATTAAATTCTTTGATCCATTTTTGAGTAAATTTTTGTATAAGGTGTAAGATAAGGGTCCTCTTGCTTTCTTTTAGATATGACTATCCAGTTCTCCCAGCACCATTTGTTGAAGAGATTGTTCTGATCCAGCTGGGTAGGCTTGACAGCTTTGTCAAAAATCACTTGACTATAGATGTGAGAGTCTGTTTCTGAATTCTAATTTCAGTTCCACTGGTAAATATGTCTATCTTTAGGCCAGTACTATGCTATTTTTACCACTTGTAGCTAAATAATATGATTTAAAGTCAGGAAGTGAGAGTCCTCCAACTTCAGTTTTCTTTTTAAGACACTTTTCACTATTTGCAGCCCTAAACTGTTCCAAATAAATTTTATAATTGGCTTCTCCATTTCCACAAAAAAAAAAAAAAAAGAAAGAAAGAAAAAAAAGCTATTGGGATTTTATTGGGATTGTGTTGCATCTATAAATCAGTCTGGGTAGAATTGATATCTTAAAGATAGTTAGTCTTCCAGTACATGAACACAAAGTGGCCTTCCATTTATTTAGGTTTTCTTTGGTTTCTTTTGGCAATATTTTTTAGTTTTCTGAATACATATCCTTTATGTCCTTGGTTAAGTTTATTTGTAAACATATGACTCTTTTAGTAGCTATTATAAATGGAATTTTTCTGACTTCCTCCTCAGATTGCTCATAAGTATTGTATAGAAACACTACTGATTTTTGCATATTAATCTTGTATCCTGCCACTTTGCTGAACTTGTCTATTAGTTCTAGTAACTTCACTGTGGAATTTTCAGGAGTTTCTAGATACTGCATCATATCATCAGCAAATAGTGAAAGTTATACTTCCTCCTTTCCTATTTGGATGCATTTTATTTCTTTTTCTTGCCTAATTGCTCTAGCCAGAAATTTTTCCCAATCTCAGTGGGAAAGCTTTCAGTTTTTCACCATTGAGTACAATGTTAGATAGGGGGTTTTCATATGTGTACTTTATCATTTTCTAGATATTGGATCATATTATCTATGAATAGTGAAAGTTTTATTTCTTCCCATCCTAATTGGGTGCACTTTATTTCTTTATCTGGCCTAATTGCTCTACTAAAACTTCTAGCATAATATTGAATAATAATGGTAAAAGCAGGCATCCCTGTCTTGTTCCTGATCTCAGGAGGAAAGCTTTCAGTCTTTCACCATTGAATACAAAACTAGCTGTAGGCTTTTCATAAATTCACTTTATCATATTGAGAAAGCTTCCTTCTATTCCTATCATCTGGAGTGTTTTTATCAAGAAAGGGTGCTGTATTTTGTCAAATGCCTTGTCTACATCACCGAGAAGATCATGTGACTTTTCTTTTTCAATTTATCAATGTGGTTTATTACACTAACTGATTTTTTTTTATTGAACCACTCATGTAGAACTGAGATAAAACCTATTTGATCATGGTATATAATTCTTTTAATGTGCTTTTGAATTCTGTTTGCAAGTATTTTGTTGAGGATTTTTGCATCTGTATTCATTATAAAAATTGATCTGTAATTTTCTTTTTTTTCATAGTATTTTTATCTGCTTTTGGTATTAGGATGTTGGCTTCACAGAATGAGTTTGGTAATGTTCCTTCCTGTTCAATTTTCTGGAAGAGCTTGAGCAAAATTGGTATTAGGTCATCATTGAATGATTGGTAGAATACACCTGTGGAGCTATCTGGTCCCGGATATTTCATTTTCAGGAGTTTTTTTTAATGACTGTTTCAATCCTTTACTTGTGATTAGTTTGTTGAGGTCTTCTATTTATTCTAGTGTCAGTGTAGGTGGTTTGTGTGTTTCTAGGAATTTGTCCACTTCATCTACATTGTCTAGTTTGTTGGTATAGAGTTGTTCTGTCTTTTTATGATCTCTTATTTCTGTGAGGTCTGTAGTAATATCCGCCCTCTAATTTCTGATGTTATTTATTTGCACCTTCCTTCTTTTTCCTTTGTCAGTCTAGCAAAGGGTGTCAATTTTGCTGATCTCCTCAAAGAACCAACTTTTGGTTTGTTGATTCTCTTTACTGTGTGCTCAATTTCATTTATTTCTTCTCTGCTTTTTATTATTTCTTTCCTTCTGCTTGGTTTGGGACTAGTTTGCTGTTCTTTTCCTATTTCCACCTGGTGTGCAGTTAGGTCTTTGATTTTAACTCTTCCTTCTTTTATAATAATAGAACTTAATAGTAACTTTCAATATAAATTCCCCTCTCAACACTGCATTTGCAATGTCAATAGGTTTTGATATATTGTATTCTTGTTTTCATTCATCTTAAGATATCTACCGATCTCTTTTGCAATTTTTTCTTTGACCCACTGTTTATTTGAGTGTGTTGTTTAATCTCCATATATTTATGAATTTTCCCTGTTTCTATCCATATTGATTTCCATCTTCCTTCCATTATGCTCTTTGAAAGTGCTTTGTTTAGTTTCATTCTTTTTTAATTTTTTGAGAACTGTCTTGTGACACATCATATGGTCTACACTTGGGAGAGTGAGCACTTGAAAAGAACGTAAATTTTGCTGGTTTGGTAAGTAATGCTCTATAAATGTCTGTTACGTCTATTTCATTTATCATATTATTCAAGATCTCTATTCCCTTATTTATCTTCTGTCCAGATGCTCCATCCAATTCTGAGAGTGGTGTATTGAAGTCTCCAACTATTGCTGTAGAGACGTCTATTTCTCCGTTCAGTTTTGCCAGTGTATGCCTCATGTATCTTGGGGCACCCAGGGTAGCTGGTATTTATTATAGTTATTTCTCCTTTGTAAATTGCCCCTTTTATAATATATATTGGCTTTCTTCATCCTTTGTAACAAGTTTGCATTTAAAATATATTTTTCCAATATTAGTATCGCTACTCCAGATCTTTTTTATTACTATTTTCATGGAATATCTTTTTCCATCCTTTCACTTTCAACCTGATTGTGACCTTATGACTGAAAAGAGTCTCTTGTAGACAGTATGTAGATGGCTCATATTTTTGTATCCATTATGTCAGCCTGTGTATTTTGATTGAGGAGTTCAATCCATTATCATTCAACATTATTACTATAAAGGCATTACTTTCTTCATCCATTTTATCCTTTGGTTTTCCATTGTCATATCTTACTATTGCCTGTCTTTTTACTCTTCAGTTTACCTTTCCTAATAATCTTCATTTATACTCTTTTCTACAAGTCTCTCTTACTTGTATTTTCTGTTCAGGCTGTAGCACTACTGTTAATATCTCTTGTAAAACCAATCTTTTCATAATATACTCTCTTTGTTTATGTTTGTTTGTGAACACTTTAAATTCACCCTCATTTTTGAAGGGCAGATTTGCCAGATACAGAGTTCTTGACTGGCAGTTTTTCTTTCTCAGTTCATGAAATTCGTCATACCACTTTCTTCTCTTCTCCATGCTTTCTTATGAGAGATAAGCACTAAGCCTTATTGATGATCTCTTGCATGTGATACATTGCTTTTTTCTTGATGCTTTCAGAATCCTGTCTTTATCTCTGGTATTTGTCTTTCTGAATAGTAGGTGTATTGGAATTGGTCTGTTTGGATTTATTCTGTTTGGGGTACATTGTTCTTCTTGGATATTGATATTTATGTCTTTCTTAAGGGTGAATTGAAGTTTTTGGTCCTTATTTCCTCAAATATCCTTTCTGCACCTTTTCCATTCCATACACAAATGTGTATGTTTGTGTGTTTCATATTGTCATTCAATTCCCTGAAGCCCTGTGCTATTTTTTTCCATTCTTTTTTCTTTCTGTTTTCCTTTCTTTTCAAGTTCAGATAGTTGGTCCTGAAATTCACTAAACCTGTCCTCCACCAATTAAAATCTGCTGCTATATGCCTTTAATGTATTTTTAATCTCATCTCTTGTGTCTTTTATTCCCATAATCTCTGTGACTTTTCTTTGTAGGATTTCAGTTGTTATTTATGATCACCCAATGCCTTCTCAATATCCTTCATCTCTTTATTCATATTTTCCTTCAGCTCCTTGAATTAATTTAGGAGATTTGTGTGATTATCATTGATTTGTTGTCTTAAATATTATGTCTTATCAGGATTTTTTTTTTTTTTTGTGGCTGTGTAATCTCTTCCTGTTTCTTAGTATGGCTTATAATTTTTGCTGCTGTCCGGCCATCTTAATATGTTAGTGAATTCACTCTGATGGTCAATTTCTCTCTCTCTTGTCTAGTGGTTTTGTTTCACGGCTCTTCTTTGATTTTTTGGTTCAACTTTTTCTAAGTCTTTAAAATCGTCCAACTTAATTTATCAAAATAAGGCCAGGGACTCACTAATGTGGTGTAGATTCAAACCAAGGAGTCTGGCATGAGAATTTTCTGGTGTTTTTTCTTCTTGCAGTTTCCTGGCCAGTCAGAAGATGGTGCTTATCAGCAAATCTTCTGTGAGGTGTCTCTTTCAACCTCCACTTGCCTATCATTCTGGTCTGGTCAGAACAGAAATTCAATGAGGGCTCTGCTAGGCAAATTCATTAAAGAGAAGCCACCCTCTGCCTTCCGCCACACCCTCCCTCTTTCCAGAGAAGACAACTGTTCCGCTCTCAGCCTACTGCAGTAAGGTTTTATCCAGGCTGCTCACCTTGACAGTAGGGTATGGGTGCCATTCCCAGCTTCTGGGGCTAATAACTCATGGTTTCATCTTATTTGTCTCTGTCTCTCACCCTCCTGGTGAATGTGCAGCAGTCACCTGGTCTGCAGGTCTCCAAAGCAGGTCCCTTAGACAACCTTTTTGCCCTTCCTCCTTTGTTGTTGTGAGGGAGTTGAGTCCTCACTACCTACTCCACACCATCTTCCCAGAAATCAATTGTTTTTTTAAGTTAGTCAAATTTTGAAGGCAAGAGGTTGAACACCCATCTGCTTTTGTACAGATTATCTAATTCAAACACCCACCTTTTATCACAAATGACAATTATAGTGCCTTGTGGAAATCCTGTTCTTCAGTTGATAACAAAGTAAATCCATCTGTTGCTTCTAAATAAAATCTTCAGGAATATATCTGGACTTTATCTTTACACCATGGAAGTTTTTGATATTCATAAAGTCACATGACACAAATTTTCTATAGCATAGTAAATGTGATATCAAGTTAACATTTAGTACACATTTGTCTCCCTGAGCATGAATTTTGCACCTGGCAAAAGTTCACATATTTTCTTAGTACTATTTATCAGTGCATATTGTAGTGTGAGAAAACACATGGTCATGTACTAAATTTTACCCTCAGAATAAATCCTTGCATTATGATATAACTCCATTACTGTGGATACTATATGATTTGGTTTAACTATACAAGGCAATTTTTCTATTAAATGTACAAAGATGGAATAAGATTCAAATATATGACTTCTCAATTCATTCAAAACACTAAGGATCTGTCATAGAGGGCTATTCCTACCTGTCCCATTAGCTCTCATCATCCTGACATATATACATTCCTACTTGATTTTAGAAACTTTTGAGTAGTAATCATTTCCAAACCTCAATATGTCCTTTGATTTTTCCATGCCTTTTCCCATGAGTTTTATAAGCCTGAACCTCCTCTTACCCTATCCTCCACAAACTTCTCTTACTATATGAATCTGCCTGGAAAGAATTACTAATATTTTAAGAACTTGCTGAAGTGGCACTTCTCTACTGAGGTTATTCTTGACAAAACCCTCCACCCCCACTATCAACTCTGCCAGAAGCGTTAGCTCTTCAGCCCAGAAGGACTGTGAGTTGTTTTATTCACCTTTTCACAGCAAGTTGCTAGCACAAGAACACAATTCTGGGGACCAAAATTACTGTAAGAATATTTTTTCCAAAGAAGCATATACAAAAGATTGTGAACTCCATGTCATTTCACCAAATCGAAGAATCAAAGACTATCCAGATTTAAAAGTGCCTTAGCTTACTAGATTTACTATGAAAAATACCACAGAATGGATGGCATAAACAACTAGAATTTCTTTGCTCATGATTTTGGAGGCTAGAAGTCCAAAGTCAAAGTTATTGGTAAGGCCATGCTGTCTCCCATGAGCTGTTATGGAGATAGCATTCTGCCAAAGTCTGGCAACCCTCTATTACATGATTTCTTCTACTTTTGGCTTCTACCTCTGGTCCAATTTCCTTTGCATGTACGGATACCAACTGTAATGGATTAAGGTCCACTCTCATTTAGTTTAGCCACACCTTAACTAATAAGAGCATCTTCAAAGGTCCCATTCAAAAATGGATTCATACCCACAGGAACACCAATTAAGACCAACATGTCTTTTGAGGAGTACATGGTTCAATCTCCACAGAAGGGATATTAGAGGTCATTTAACAAAGCCTCCCTCTGTGCTAGGGTTCTTTCTACCACATTCCTGCTGAATGATTTCTTCACTATTTCTAGTCTTAATCGATTCAGTCTTAATTTGGTTCAACAGACAAGTGCATTATTGAATAACGACTACACTAGTATTAGATGCTTTCCTTGTATCACCTTTAAAAGCTCCTCATCCTCATTAGGGAAATTCATAATATAGTAGTAGTTAAGGCTTTCCAAACAGACTTCCTATATTGCCAAAGAGATTTAATCACAACAGTTCTAGTAGAGAAAAATCACTGTCTTCCATCTTCTTTAGCAGGGAATATTCCTATTAGCTATCATTACCAACTGAACTCTATTCTATACTGTTGAAAAATGCCTATAGCAGTCATTATTAATACACAGACCTTTCCAAAATGAATAGCTGATAAATGTAGTTGTCTGATAAGCTCCCACAGGCTCTGACCAAATGTGAGCTGCTCAGTTTACCTGTCCTCATTAAGGAAAAATAAAATTATAATTTAAAAAAATGTTGGCAGTAATTCCCATGGGCTTATCTCTCAGTATTTCATGTGAAAAAAGGGCATAAAGGACATCTCATGCTAAGTACATAAAATGCAAATGAGTTCTAAGTCAAAATAAAACTTTTGTTTTAAGTCCATATTTATGTGTCTGATTAAAATGTTTTAAACAGATTGATAAGTAGGAAGCGTGGTAGAATGGAAAGAATATGGAATGTGGAGTCAGAATAATGTTTAAATTCTGTTTTACTTATCTACATACACAATTAGGAAAATTACATGCACATTCTGAGCTTATTTCATCTATAAAAACATAATACTGATACTTAAAACGTTGTCATAGGTAACAAATGAGATAAAAAGTATCCAAATCTTCTTCTTGTGCATTAAAAAGAATTTTGTATGACAGTGTAAATTCCAGAGACCTATGAGTTTCAAACATTTCTCTCTCAAATAGAAATATATTTTTGTTTAAAAATTAGTGTAGAGATACAGTACTCTTTCAATATATTTAAATTTCATTATAATTTAAATCCCCTCCACATTGTTTTTCTTTTTAGGCCATTGGTAATCAATCAGAATTGTACTGAGATTAACTCATTAAAGAGATTGTAATAAATTCTTAACATTTTGTCTCTTGTTGAGAGAAATTAGACATGAAGATATTTTATCCTTTGTTTTCTAATATTATCATTAGTCCAATAATTGACACAAGTGAATCACTTACGTTATTTTAAGTATCATACTAGTAATTCCATTTTATCACTGTTCATTGCTTTAGTTAGTCCTTGCTGCCTATCAAACACCCAGAACTGAAGAGCTTGAAATAACAATGACTGATTTCTCAAGTGCCTGCGGGTTGCCCAGGCACTTCCTCTGGTGGTTTCACCTGGGCTTATTCATTCTGCTCCAATTAGCTGGAGCCAGTGGTGTGCTAAGGCTGGTGAGAAGCAGTTCATGAAAGATTATGGTTGCAGGAATTGGGGGAACCTGGTGGCATCACATTCATAGTATGAAACTGACCATGGTGTGTGGGTCTTTACACCACAGAAAGTTGCAAATGCTACAAATCAGGCTTTTTCCTTCCTAGAGAGTCATTTGTTAAAGATTTCCCCAGCACACCACAGACTGGAAAGTTGGCTAGGCTAGAAGGTTCAAGATGGCTTCACTCAATATCTGGCTGTGGGTGCTGGCTATTTGCTGAGTCTCCCTTGACTTTCTTCCACATTATCTCTCATGCTCTAAAAGGAGAAACAGATTTCCTTACCTGGCCCTTTCAGTTCAACACTCCAAGAGGACAAGTGCAGAAGTTGCAATCTGTCTTAAGAATTCACATAACTTTATTTCTGTCACATTCTGTTGGTTAACTAGCCTATTGATGTTTAATTCCCTTTATCTATAAAATGCATGTATTCATGGTAACCTGCTAATAGCTTTTACAATACAAATTAAATCATAAAATCCATGGAAAATGTTTATAGCAGTACCTAATACATTGAAATATTCAATAAGTGTCACTTACTATGATAACTATGTAGTTGCTATCTTTAAAATCTCTTACTCTGGTCATCCTCACTGTGTCCATAGTGAAAGAGGTCCTGTTTAATTCCTTCCAATGCACCTTGTCTATAATAATTCTGTCTTAGTACCTGTAACTGTAAGCAAATATTTGTTCATTTTGCTGGATTCCCACTTTTAGTCTTAAACCTATAGAGGCCTGAAACTCCTGTTTTAATTTTATAATTGTAGATAAGCATTCAAATTAGTGTCTGAAATAATTGACAAATAAATGTTGGTTAAACTAGATTTTCTTCTAATGATACTGAGACTGTACAAAATAATCTTGTAATTGGTCTATTCAATTTATCGTATTGATATATACTTTTGAAAATACATTCTTGGAGAAAAATCAAGAACATTGTTAAACAGAAGTAAATAGTCACGTGATGAAATAATCCAAATACCTTGAATGTTAAATCCACAGCCTGTATAACCTAAGATACTATGGACAATGTATAAATATCAAAATTTATGAGGCAGTATGCCACAGTGGAGAAGAGCACAGACTCTTGATCCAAGTTGCCTGTACTCAACTCCCAGCTTAAAAACTTATTAGCTGTGACCTTGGGAAAGTTCCTTAGCTTTTTTGAGTGTCTTGGTTTCCTTCTATATAAAATGAAGATAACAGATTTTTTTAGCTTAGAGCATTTTGGTAATGTTTTAATGAGTTATATACATAAAGTAATAGAAGACTGGCACATAGTGGGTTCTATTTAAATTTACTCTATTATCATTTATATTATAGCATATATTTTCTTATATTATGTCTTCATAAATATTTTGGGAAGCTAAGGTTTAAAATGTATAGGCTTCCTATCTGGAAAAATGGTAATGATTTGGTAATGGATGATGGTGATAGTAGCACAACATTGTGAATGCAATTAACAGCACTGAAATATTTATTTGAATATGATTAAAAAGGGAAATCTTAAGTTGTAAATATAGTTACAGAATAAATTTTTTTTTTTAATCCATGGCATTGCACTACACAAACAGTGGCCCCTAAGGTAAACCGTGGACTATAGTTAGTAGTACAATTACTTTCATCAGTGTAACAAATGTTCCTCACCAATGGGAGCTGTTAATATAGGGCGGTATATGGAAATCCTGTGTTTCATGCATTCTTGTTCTTAAGCAACATCTCTGATAAAGAAAAGTAATAATAACATAACAAATAACATAAATTAAGTTTAAATCTTCATTTCTTGCAATACTCTAATAAAACTATTCTAATTTTTTTTTTAAAAACTATCTAAAATTTCCCATAATGCATTGTTAAAACTTGTTTTTAAAAATATGTTATAGAAAACTGGAACTGTAATGCAGTTTTCACTTGTAATAGTACCTGGATATATTATATATACATATATATCAGCACTTTAAAATGTTCTATGAAAGGAAGACAAGTGAAAACTCATTTTATCTCTAGAACTTTTTCATTTATTGAATGTTCCTTAAGAAGTACAATTTTGCATAGTAGTTATTACATAGCTGCAAATTATTATTTTAATTTAATCTGGCTATTTTAAGTATACTTCACTTATCCTTTCTATTTTATTCATTTTAGTATCTGTGCTTTTCCTCTGTTTTCTATTTTTTTAATCTTTCCTTTACAACAATAACTTAGCTTTCAATAGGATAATTTATGTTATTTACTATTTAAACATTTTTTAAAAAATCATTTTATCACCTATCTAAACATTTTTTAGTAATCTCCCCATGTTCCAATTTTATTTCGGACTGCCTTTTAGCCTGGTACCCTTTGATCTCCTGTTATCCTTTCATCTAATCTAAAATCTATTTTTTTTCTTTTTATAGAAACCAAGTTACCCTGACTTTTATAGACACTATTTTAAATTTATTTCTGTTTCTATGACTTTTATAGATGCTATTTGAAATTTACTTCTGTTTTCTACAATATATGTATTCTTTAGACACAAGATAACATATGATATTTTGTGGAGGCATGAGTCAATCCCCAACAGTCACTGGGCTGGTTATTGTGTATTGACTTTTAGCTTCACTCTCATTCTTCTGTGATCTCCTCTGCATTCCAGAGAGGCAGAAGCCTGAAAACTGTATTTCCATTAATCCTTTGCTGCCATGATAAGTTTTGCAAGAGAGAAACACTACTGAGAATTGCAAGGTGGGTGTGAGAAATGGCCATTTCTTTCCTCTGGAAAGGGTGCCAGGAGATTGAAATATTGCAGATGGTTTCAGTTTTCCTGACTTTATACTGACTGAACTCTCTAATGCAATCAGAAGTAGTCCATTCATCCCACAGTTGATACAATAATCATTCCTACCCTAATAATCAAGGGACATAGCTACTTTGTTCTTCAAGGTTGCCTTTAATTTTTCTCCATTTATATGCAGTTTTGCATTTGCAGATATGGATTCAAAATAGCCCATTATTCACTAAAGTCACAACTTTCGGAGGACAAGTAGATAACAAACCCAGGTTCCAATCATTGAAAGCTTATTTCTGGGCCCACTAATTTTACAATTATTGTTTAAGCCAAAGTCTAGTCAAACAATTGAGGAATTAACGTTGGAAGGGCCAGAGAGATAAAGAGAGAGGTTACTGGAGAAGAAGATAAAGGTGATGAAAGGGATGGTAAGAAGCAGGCAAGAATGTTATAATCTCTCTACTGGAGCCATATCTTCATACTTGCCTCCAAACTGTTGAAGGTGCTACTGATGCTACTTCCTCCTCTTTCTTTTCCTCTTCCTTTTCTTCTTCTCTCACTGCTCCTTCTCCTCCACCATCTTCTTCTTCTTTGGAATCCAGGTGCTCTCCTGCCTGCTAGTGGTCTTGATAGTGCTACTGATGCTGTTGAAGTCATTGCCACAATCACTATGTAGGCAACACCAGAAGCAGAGAAAATAGCTTTTCTTTTTTATGGTCAGTGTTCCCATGGTTGGAGCTGTCTCCAGGGACAACTTCCCCAAAAGTCTATCATATTCGTAATATGCTAAGTAATACTTAAGCAGTTCAGATCTTGAATTGAGTGAAAACCCCCTAAGCAGGGATGGAGAAGCAAGTGAGGGGATAGAGTTTGGGCCACAATTGATCATACCAGCCATGGCTCAACTATCAATATCAATGGATCACCAAACAGAAATACACATGGAATTCTCTTGTAAACAGTCAAGTACTGTGCTAACACTGCCACTCTTTGAATCTTAACTAAAATGCAATGGATTAATGTACAGGAAGACAATATACATTCAAGTGACATAAGATTTAGCTGTTTGATTAGTTCGACCAAGATTGAAATTGATATTTTGAACAATATAGAACTTGATTTTACATTGATAATATGCTACTGAAACTAATTATTTTATTGCAAGAGATTCATTTCATTGTAAGAGGATAGCTTGAATATCTTAAATTTATTTTATATTTTAGATATAATATTATATTGCATTCTATAGTGAGAAAGGCACTAACTTTATATTTTCCTAAAACAGGATGTGAAATCCAGGCCTAAATTTCTTAACTGAGTAACTTAGACATGTTCCTTAAACTATCTAAAATGGAACCAATTTATACCTATTTCATGAGAGTTTGTGGCAATTGCAAGTGCTGCAGAATGTATAGAATGCTAAACATTGCCTGGCAGTGCATTTATCTATTTAAAAATCATCATTGTGTGCCTCATGAATTTAAATTGCATATATTTTGCTTTGTAGGTGTTTCATTATTTTTATATTGGTGCTAGCATTCTTACGATAGAATAAATTTCACTTAATATTTATTAATTAGGTGAAATACAAAGGCATATGCTTTCATAGTTAAATGGACCACAGCTAACATAAGTCTCTGTTGTCACAGAGTCACACACTTTAGGATTAATCATTTTTTCTCTCAGGATTCCTGCCAAGGAGTTATTGTACCAAACTGGAAGGCACCTAAGCAGAGTGACAGAACTGTGGTTTAGACTTAGATGCTCAGGTTAGGATTTCTCCTTTGCCGTTTGTGAGAGTCATACTGCACAGCAATCGTTAACCTAAAGCAATCCTCCAGGGACCCTTCCACAGCCTGTTGAAGGAGAGCAAGGAACCATTTATCATGCATTGTTGTTTCTTTCATCTGTGATCATATGAACTTGATTACTCTCATTAGGAAGCAAAATAGCCAGGCTTAAACTATTCCAGTCCCACAATATGATTTATTACAAAGGAATGAACAAATACAAAATATTTTTTCCATCTTTATATCTTGTACTATAAGAATATTTTTATCTGCTTTGTAATATCCCTATTGGAGAACAGAGGAATCTTTGCTTATTAGCACCTCAGATTAAAAAGGAAAAGTTACAATTATATTTGGTTTTCTTTACTGTGATCATTTTGGGTACAAAGAGCTAGACTTCAGATTAAGAAACATTGACTTTGGTGTGCAATTTTGTCTGTATTTTGTAAGTCAGAGAAGGATCACAGGTCTCTCCCTGATCTTTGAAATATTTCACAGATAGAACTTTCACTAACGGAGTATTGACAAGCTAGTGCAGGTAGTATTTTTTGAAAAATTGAAGAACTTTGTAGACTATCCCCTTTAATTTATGCCCATCCATTAAAAGTCCCATAAATTTCATTTACTAATATAAAGTTAACCTTTTAAATTTTTTATGGTCTGGAAAGATTGACTTTTCCCCTGATTTTCAAATTTTTCCCTAAAACAAGAAAGTTGCAAAGACAGTAAAAATATTAAAGAAAAATAATCATGTGTGTCAAATCTTCCACAAGTTCTAATGTTATGTATAAACAAAATTACCCCTAAAATTCTTGCAAGTTCCCCAAAATGAAGCCATGACTTTGTATTTACATTCTGAGCCACAATATACATTTATAAATGCATTAAATACATAGATGTATTTTATGTATCACATTTCATACTCATAACAGCCTTATGAGTCCATTATTATTATTTCCATTTTTATCAACAAGGGTCAGATATGATAAGTAACTTGGTGAAGGTTACCAGGTATAAGTTGCAAAATTAGGATTTTTCTTCAGGTGTTCAATTCCAAAACTCAGGTTCTTTACATTATACTTGTTGGCAAAACAAGCGTAGCTGATTTGATTCAAAGCATGTAGGTCAGGATTGTGGCAATGAATGAAACCTGTCACTCTCTCTCCCTTTGTTCCCCCCCAAAAGTAAAAAGAAATTAAAATTGTATTCACATTGAAGAAGAAAAAGAGCCTTACTTCTAAAGATAAAAAAAAAAAAGGTAAAAGAACTTAATGAGTAATGGAACATGAAGGGTAGAGAGTATAGTTGTTACATACCCAGAGGTAAGAGTCTTTGCTCTGTCTGAACAGGAACATCTAAACACTCCTACTCTGTAATTGATTTGGCAGCCCTATGTGGCTGAATGCAGAGATTCTCAAAGTGTGATCCCTGGACCAGCACATCAGCACCACCAGGTGTGTAGTTTGAAGCTGTATATACCTCAAAAAAGCATGTTCCTAAAGTTAATCCATTCCTGTGGATGTAGACACATTCTAAGTAGGACCTTCAATGAGGCTACTTCAGTTAAAGTGTGACCCAACTCAACCTGAATAGAACTTAATCTTCTTACTGGAGTCCTTTATCAGACAACATAATTCAGACAGACAGAGAAAGCTATGGAAGCAAGAAACTGAAATCAACAAAACCCAGAAGGGAAAGGAGAGACCAGCAGATGCCACTATGTGCCTTGCAAGGTGGCAGAGGAGGCAAAGATTGCTAGCAGCCAGTTTTTGGGAAGAAAGCATTGCCGTGATGATGCCTTGATTTGGACATTGCTTAAGCTGAAACATTTCATGGTATTCGCTTTCAGCAGGCAGGAAACGAAAATGCCTGGGAATTTAAAAATGTAAAATTCTGGCCTTACCCTAAACTTACTGATTCAAAAACTCTAGAGGTGGGGCCCCACAGTCTTAATTTAACAAGCCCTGCAAGTGATTCTTATGCATAATAAAGTTTGGGAACCACTGGCTTAGTGAAACTACGTGTTTAGTTTTATGCTTCCTAAAGGAGATGAAATGAGGCTCTACCAATAATTTTGCAACCTTCAGCAACTTTCTCCCTAGACATCCACAATGTGAACTCTGGGATCAAGATATCACCTGTAGATCTTTGGGGCACAATACAATCCTTTGGAATATACTTCTTCCCCTGAAAAAAGAAAGCACAGTAATATTATATGCCTAACAGTGATTGTGGGGGTCAAATTGGATTGCATGGAATTACATCAGTGAAAACATATTGTAAGTTTAAAGAGATTCTGGACTCAGGGAAAATACTCTCTGTATTTTAACTCATAATAGAAATATTCTATCTTAGCTAGTGTCCAGCATTGATTTATTACATCCTAATTTCATTTTGCATTTTGTCTTTCTTGTTAGTATCATTGGCAAATGAAAAGGCCTATCACCTTCTTCGTTTTTCTGGGACGGGTTGGTGGCTAGATATTTTGTCTTCCAATAAGATTTCTTTCAACATGTTGGCCATTGTTTGGGAGAAAAGAGAGAAAGAGAAGGAATATAAAATTCTGAATAAATTATTTTTTGTGTAAATATGTTTTTGCATAGTCACATGTGCTGCTTCTTCAAGGTACATAAAAACAATCCACACTATTGCTTTACTCTACTGTTCTGAGCTTTACTAGGATTCCTGAATTTTGAGAGATATTATTTATTATTTTTCCCATTCAACATTTGAATGACAAACATGCTGTCGTGTTTTCTACATTTTCCATGGATAGAAAAAAATACCCATAACTCTCTAAATATACCAATTTTCTTATTGAATTGTTCAAACTACTTATATCCCCATTTCTACTTTGGGATGAGACATAAATACATGTGTTTGTAGATCTATACCAGGAGAAGATGAAAGCAATACCATAGCACAGGTGAGGAGTATCATTAAGGATGCATAATGACATATCATGAAACAGACAACCAGATATGCAACAGAACAGATCAATTTCTCTTTCCCTCTCACTATCATTTTGGGTGGTAATTTATTGGGGGAGTACAAAGTCAAATTGTTTTACCTTTTGATAAATAATGAATAAAGAAGAATACTCTACATACAAAATTATAGCAGTGAGGAAAGCAAAAAAAAAAAAAAAAAAAAAAGAAAAAAAAAAAAATTATTTCCTTAGTGTTATGAAAAAAAAAAAAAAAAAAAAAAGGAAAAAGAAGAGATTACTTCCTCAGTGTTCTGCAGTGGAATGAAAATCTTACAGTGGATTTTCACAAATGAGAGTGGTATTCAGTTTCTTGCAATAGTTGTCTCAGGAAAAGATAGTTAAAATGTGTATCAATCAGTAGAGAAAAAGATTCAAACAGAAAATGGGCTGAAGTTAGGTATTTGAAAAATTGTCAAAATTCCCTTAAAGGTAGAGAGAAAACTGAGTCAAGGACAAGCTTACATCAAAGATATTATACTCTGACAGAGAGATAATTTTATGGCTCATGAACTGTCTTTATAAGGTGCTGTCATTGGTCATCAAAGGAAAGTAATTTGGCTATTACACATTCACGGGAGCTGCCTCCCAAGCCCATACTTACTCACAAGTCAAATGTAGAACATTGAATTTAACTTATGTAGATGTCAGCTTCCACCTTTATGAAATTAAAAGGGATTGGATTAAAGAATCATGAAACTACTTTATAACCATTATTATATTATGGTTCAATGTCACACATGCATGCTTATTAACATAGAGGGCAGCATGATAGGGCACATGCTATGATGTCAAATAGGTTGTTTGGAGGAATTAAGATAATACAAAGGGATCACTTAACACTATGGCTGGCACATATTAGGCACCCATTTTAGAAAGCTGTGAAAATGATGAGGATGATGAAGAAAAGAAGATGGTGGTGGTCCTGGGTGTTTGTGGTGATAGGTAAAATAAAAGCATAAAGAGAAAAATGGAGTTTATTAATTTTCTATTTTCATACTGAACCTGAGACAGTTTGAAGCTGGGTAAAGCGCAGAAGATCATGTCTGTAGAACTAATCCATTCCTGTGCATGTAAACCTATTGTAGATGGGACCTTTTGATTAAATTACTTCAGTTAAAGGCCTTTGATTAGATTGCATGACCCATGGTGGGCCTTAATCCTCTTACTACAGACCTTTATAAACTGGAATTGGCAGAGTCACAAAGACAGAGAAAAACTACTAGAAGCTGAGAGAGAAAGTCACAGATGGAACAACCAGAAGTGGAAAGAAAGGAAGACTAGGGAACAGATGCCACCATTGTGTCCTCCCATGTGCATGATCACCCATACCTGCAACTCAGAGAGAAAGCATCTCCTGATAAAGCCTTGACGTGGACATTTTTCTTGGCCTCAAAACTATAAGCTTTTAAAATAATATATCCCCATTGTAAAAGCCAACCCATTTCTGACATTTTGCCTTGACAGCTTTTAGCAAACTAAAACAGAACCTCACTTTCAGCATGGTTTACCACTTCCAAAGTAAAATCATTTAGTTTGCTTTATGTTACTGATTTTGTTAATATCAATACTATTCTCCAATCAAATAAAAAAGTGACTATAATTTGGTCATATTCTAGTACGCTATAGCAAACAAATTTTTTAAATGGAATGTTATGAGCGAAAAATGGCCACTAGTCTATAGGGTTGCCAAAATAACAGAAAACCCTGGGCCTGAGTTTAGGTTTTGGTGTAAAGATTGTAAATGCTGTCATCAATTTCTCACACCCTGCTTCATTCTCCAAGGACTCAGTAGTAGGAAAATAAATTAGAAGAGCTCTTCCAATCCTGATTTCAAGAAAGAAAATGTTCTTCTTACTTTGCAATTTAATTTTCAAACTCAAATGTTTGTGGTTTATTCTAATTTTCTGAAACAGTATTTGTTTATTAGATCTTTAAAATAAACAGAAAAACCATTATTATATTAAACAAAACATGAAATACCTGACTTGAAAGATATGCATATATTTCTGAGGTATGAGTATAGGCAATTAGTTCTAATTCAGAACTCATTAGTTCTAATAAAAAGGGAACAAATATTACCAAATTCATTAATTAGTCATGCTTATACTTATGCCATTTGGAATAATGTGTTTGTTTGAACTAAGGTCTCTTATTTATTAACATCATTAGTACTGTCTGTAAGAGACTATACTCTAGTGTTTCACCAATGTTTGAGAAATGCACAGGTATTATGCTTCTTAACAGGGGATTGGTCTCATTTTGTATTTTTATAGAATGACAACCAAGCATTTTATCAGGGATTCAGGAGACTGACAAATAATTCAACTTCCTAGACCTGTTTCAACCACATTCTTTTGTCTCATTCATCACTCAATGCTCTCTCTTCATTTTTTCTTATTCTTCTAACGCTTATTTCATTGTATTATAATTGCTTGTTTACATTTATACTTGTCTCAAATAAATGTATGAATCATTTTGCTTTTTGATAATATCCTCATTAATTTTTTAATTAGTTTTTTACAAAATCACTTATCCACAAATATTTTAATTAAACTTTTAAGCAAATTATTTTTTTAAAAAAGATGATGACCATATATGTTAATGGTTCCAAAAGCTAGTAAAATCTTATAAGCATTACTTGTTTTATGTTAAAAATTTTTTTATTTTATATTTTATATGTTTATATTATTTCAAACTTTTAAAAAATATTTCACGTTTTATTCATTATTTTTTAAACCTTAATTATTATATCATTTTATTATTAATTGTAAGTGGTTATTTTGTTGGCTTCAATTCTGAAGAGGTTTTGGATCAAAGAACGGTTACAACTATAGCAGGGGAGGATCATTGGTGTGGGATGTCAGAGGTGGGGGATACATGGGAGGAGGTTCACCTGGGTCATACCTATAAGGCATATGAATGTGTTCAAGTGTTCATGAAGCATTGTCACGGTGGGTGGAGACCCACGAAATAACCAAAGAAATATTGAATTCCAATCCTAGAGAGCTCTGCCACATTCTCTAATGGGACAGCAAGAATCTCCTGAGTACAGGGGCAATAACTACTGAAGGAGGATGTACCTTGATTGTGATAACTGTACTTATGAACCTTTACTTTTGAAATTGAAACTTAGCATAGTATTATATGGTGCCTAAGTGCTACCTCCTGAGATCCTCCTTGTTGCTTCATTGTGGCCTCTCTCTAAGCCAAAACTCAGATATAAATGCATTACATTCCCCCAACATGGGACATGACTCCTGGGAATGACCTTCCTTAGTACTGAGAGATTACTACCAAGAACCAACTAGCAATGCAACTGGAAAAAGGTCTTGACCGAAAGGGAGAAAGGGTAAAGATAAATGAGTTTATATGGCTAAGAGACTTCAAAGTGAGTTGGGAGGTCATTTCAGAGGTTACACTTATGCACGTCTCAGCAGGAACTCATTGACTGCCAAAGAAAATATTGCCTCAAATAGCAGGGCTCCTGAGGGCTCTGGAGGCATCCAAACACTATAGGCAGGGCAGAGAGCCCTGCCAGTGGCCCTACTTTAGAATTTACGCTCTCCAGTGTGATAGAGTTGGACTCAGGTGTGTTTTCCCTACACATGGCTCCTCTATCCTTCTATTTGAACCTATAATTGGTACTAGAGTTGGTAGGTGTACGTCCAAGAGACTGAAATCTTTGGGCTGTCTATGTTCCAGTTGGGCCCTGAATCTCAACAAACTTGCAACACCTACTCTCCAGGTCATTGGGTTCACCCAGGACGACTAACAAGGAGATGATGACTGACAATGACCATCTCAAGGAACAGGGAGAGTCTGCAACTGCAAGCAAGAAATTCCCATCCATCTGCCCCATAGGATCTAAGCCCCTTTTCAATTAGACATGGAGTGGGCATCACCATCACAGCATCCTCAGGATTGAGGAATGGACAGTGGACTATAATAGGCATACAGTTGTTCCAGCATAGACTTGTTGTGATCCTAACAATGAAGAACTTTTATCATGGATGTGGAGTCAGTGGCCACTGGAGGTTCTGAGGGGAGGGAAAAGGAATAATAGGTGTAAATTGGGGGCATTTTGGGGACTTGGGAATTATCCTGAATGACATTGAAATGACAGATACTGGCCAATGTATATCTTGTAATAACTTGTAAAAATGTGCAGGAGAGAGTATAAACTACAATATAAACTATAATCATCCCTTAGTGCCAATGTTTCAAGATGTGTTCATCAATTGTGGCAAATATACCACACTAATTAAGGATGTTGTTGATGTAGGAAAATGTGAGAAGGCTAGGGAACGGGGCATATGGGAATGCCCTATATTTTTTGTGTAACATTTATGTAATCTAAGTTTCTTTTAAAAAAAATACAAAAGTGTATCTAAAAAAAGAAAAGAAAAAAAAACAATGTAAAAAGAAAGTTTTATGTTAATATCACAAAACTATATATATATATATATTTCTTGCTCATTATAGGTTATCCATATGAAAATAACTTAATTATCTTACATTATTGCAATCTAACATTTTTAAATACACTGTTTCAAAAACATCTACCAAAAATACTTGAACAACTTTAAAAGAAATCATATAAAATAATTTCCCCAGTTACTCATTGAAATATTTTAATTTTTGATATTTTGTGGAACTATTTTTGAAAGCATTATATAATCTCCTTCTTTAGTAAAAAAAGTATGCAAAGAATATTTCGAAATTTTCATAATGAACTAGGGCAGAATTTCCCAAACAACATTCCAAAAAATACAAGTGTCTGAAGATTCTTTTTTAAAAAATGAGTTTATCATATACAAATGATAAATTAGCAGATGAAAAGATGCTCAACATCATTGTCAGAAGGGAATCACAGATTAAAATAACAATGAGATACCTCTACACACCTATTAGAATGGATAAAAAAAAAAGCTGACAATACCAATTGCTGATGAAGATGTAGAGCACAGGTAGGGGTGCAAATAGTACAACTACTTTGGAAAACAGTTCATAATTTCTTATAAAATTAAATGTCTTACCATATGATCTGGCATTTGTTCCCCTACATATTTACCCAACTGATTTGAAAACTTCTGTTCACTGAAAAACTTGTACGTGAATGCTTTTAGCAGTTCTTATCAAAATCACCAGAAACTGGAAGCAATCAAGATGTCCTTCAAAAGGTAAAAAGATAAACAAATTGTTGTACAAGAATACAATGAAATATTATTCAGCATTAAAAAGGAATGAAAAATCAAGCCACAAAATGGCATGGATGAAACTTAAATATTTATTGCCAGGTAAAAGAAGCCAGTATGAAAAAGCTACAAAATGTATGATTTCCATTATTTGACAATCTGGAAAAGGCAAAACTATAGAGATAGTAAACAGATCAGTGATTGCAATGGGTTCTAGAAAGGGTAAGAGAGTGAGGGTTAAATAGGCAAAGCACTGGGGATTTTTTAGGGCAGCGAAATTATTGTGTGATAATGTTTATAAGTCTTTAAAATTTTGTTAATATCCATACAACCTACAGCATAAAGAGTAAACCTTAATGTATGAAAATTTTTTTAAAAATCATTTGGAGGTCAGAGAATTCCAGAATGGAAAGCGTAGCATGACAAGTGGTGCTAAATGTGTCGCTTTGTTTCATTATATGAAACAACTTCACTGAAAGAGGTGGGGAAAAGGTGCTGATCTAAGTAACTTTGTAAATTAGTGGAGTCTGTAATATCAAAGGCAAAGGAACTGTGTGTAACCATTGCACTCTAGTTAATAAGAATATGGATCTGCAATTGTGATACTGCTATACGTGTACACTGGAAGTGAACAACTAAGAAAATGTATGGCACGTAGTTGGGAGCCAGGTTTCTTATTGTTGGGGTGGAACTGTGCAAAGAGAGTTACAGAGCCTAGAATTATCCATGTGGAAATGGATTAGAGTTGGAGACATCAGTATGAACTCATATTAGCTTAATATAGATGCAGATGGCTATATAGAGAAATATTTATAGATATGTTAATTTACACGGATTATATATACACATGTATTTCCATGATCTGTAAGTTACAAGGGCCTAAAAGCAACAACACTTCAGTAGCAACAAGAGCACCTAACACCCAAATCTAAGTTTCAATAGCCATCTCCAGTAAAAAGAATCAAAACTCCTGGGAAAAATTACTGATTCTAGGACTGAGGTAGGAAATACAAAAATATGAGCCAGTTGTGACAGAAGTAAAAATGTATTCCCCCCCCAAAAAAAAAATAAATAAATAAACAAACAAACCAAAAGCATATGTAACAACCCACGATGATAGGGAACAAAGAGATATAGTAACCAACAGAAAAAGCTCCCTAAGTTTAAAATTGAAACAATCTGAGAAATAAAATGAATAAAGCAGTATTGATTGAGCTATAGCTTAAAGCACAAACTAAATATTCATGATTCTACACTGATATAGCTAAATGATTGAATATGTAAATAAATGGAGGAAAAAAGACAAACCTTCTGGGCACAAGAAACCAAATCATTTGTGTAGATTCTCTACCTTCAAGGAGGTGGAGTGTAACCCCCATTCCTTATGTGTGGGGCTGTGGATTGTGACTTTCTTCCAAAGAATACAACATGGAAAGGGAAGAAAGAAGAAACTTTTCAGTGGAGAAACATGACAGACACTATGTCAAGCCAGATAATCAAGCTAATCATCAACAGTGATGCCATGTTAATACTAGGTCTTTTGATATGATGTGATTAGAATGGCCCTTTAAAACTATGGTCTTACTCTCAAAACTCATAACCTCATTCTAGTCATGAGAAAAGCATAAAAATATCCTAAATGAGAGACATTCTATAAAATATCTGACCAGTAATCCTCCAAATTATCAAGATCATCAAAATTAAGGAAAATCTGGAAAACTGTCACAACCAAGAGAAACCTAAGGAGACATGACTACGAAATGGAATAGGATAGCCTTTATAAGGTCCTAGAAAAGAAAACAGATGCAATAGGTGAGGAAATTTAAATGATGCATGGACTTTAGTTTAAATGAATGTATCAATGTATATTCATTAATTGCAATTGGTACATAAAATGGTATCAACAGTAGAAAATGGGTGTAGGGTAAAAGGGAACTTTTTTTTTATTTAAAATTTTTAAAAGATACTTAGATTATACAAATGTCACATAAAAAATATAGGGGATTCCTATAAGTCCCGCACCCCACACCTCCCACATTTTCTCACATTAACAACATCCTTCATTAGTGAGGTACATTCATTGCAATTGATGAATACATTTTGGCATATTGTCACTAAGTGTGGATTAAAGTTTACATTGTAGTTTACTCTCTCTCCCACACAATTCTGTAGGTTATGCAAAGATTTATAATGGCTTGTATCTCATTGTAATGTCATTCAGGACAATTCCCAAGTCCCCAAAGTACCCCTGTATTACACCTGTTTTTCCCTCTCCCTCCCCTCAGAACTTCCAGTGGCCACTGCCTCCACATCAGTGATGTAATTTCTTCCATTGCTAGAATCACAATAATTCTATAGTAGAATACCAGTAAGCCTACTTTAGTCCATAGTTCATTCCCCAGTCCTAAGGATTCTGACATGGTGATGTCCACTCTACTTCTAATTGAGAGGGGGCTGTGAGCCCATAGGCCAATGAATGGGACTCTCTTGCTTGCAGGTGCAAACTCTCTCGGTTCCTTGGTATGGTGGTTGTACATCATCACCTCCATGTTAGTTGTCCTGGGTGAGACCAATGAATTGGAGAATAGGTGTTGCAACTCCGATGAGATTCAGAGCCCAGCTGGCACATGGACAGCCCAAAGATTTAAGTCTCTTGGACGTACACCCACCAACTCTAGTATAATTATAGGTTCAAATAGAAGGACAGAAGAGCCATGTGTAGGGAAACCGCAACTGAGTCCAACTCTGTCACACTGGGAAGCATAAATTCCGAAGAAGGGACCACTGAAAAGGCACCAAACTCCTGAGCTATCTGCCCTGACTATAGTATCTGGATGTCTCCAGAGCCCTCAGGAGCCCTGCTATTTAGGGTAGTATTTACTTTGGCAGTCAAAGAGACACTGCTGAGACATGCCCAAGTATAACCTCTGGAATGAACTCCTGGCTCACTTTGAAGTCTCTTAGCCATATGAACTTTACTCTTTCCCCCTTTTGGTCAATATCTTTTTCCAGCTGCATTGCTAGTTGGTGCTTGGTAACAATCCCTCGGTGTCAGGTAGTCTTATCCCCAGGAGTCATGTCCCACACTGGGGAGAAGGTAATGTATTTATATGCTGAGTTCGGCTTAGAGAGAGGCCACATTTGAGTAACAAGGAGGCTCCCAGAAGACAACTCTTAGGCACCCTAAGAGTTAAGAAAGCTAAGTTTCAATTTCAAGAGTAAAGGTTCATACACATGGTCATCAATATCAAGCGCCTGTCAGTGGACCATCCTCCTTCACTAGTCATTGCCCCTGTAATCGCGGAATTCTTGCTGATATATTAGAGAATGTGGCAGAGCTCCCCAGGATGGGAATTTGATATTCCTTTGGTTATTGTGTGACTCTCCACCCACTGTGACAATGCCCTATGAACATTCGAATACATTTATATGCCTTATATTTATCCAGGTGAGCTTATTCCTGTGTATCTGGTCACTGAAACCCCGCATCAATGATCCCCTCCCCCCAACCCCCGCCACAGCTGTAATCCTTCTGTGATCCAAAACTTCTTCAAAAATGAAGCCAATAAAATAGCCAAATACAATTAATAATAAAATGAAATAATAATGACAGTTTTAAACCTAAGAAATAAAATACAAAATAAATGTTAAAAGTAAAATCAAAAATAAAAATTTGAGATAATAAAAATAATGGAAAAATATTTTTAAAAATTTTTGACGTTTTCCCTTTCATCACTATAAGATTTGTTGTCCTATATGTACAGTGACATTGTCTTCCATTTATTCCCCCAGTGAATTACAATTTTTTTTTTATCATGTTGTCCTCAAAGATGTTTTAGGTTATAGAAAAGTCATGTACTGAATAGAGGGGACTCCCATATACCCAACATCTTCCCCTTATTCCCCCTTCACTATGGCAAGATGAACACTCACACCTTCCCTAGAAGCCTGCCCCAGGTGTGCCCTGTCCTGAATGCCCCCACATCCAACACCACAAACCAGCAACACTCACTTGCCATATTGCCAAAAGAGCATACCAAACATTGTAGTTTCGAACATGTACCCACTAATTCCCAGTGTTCACCTGCTCTCTGCCCCAACCCTCCCCTCCATTCCATGGACAGTCCAACCCACCATCCCCACCCCACGCCCCTCATAAAACAGAAACACCTAATCTAAAAGTATCTTTACATCACTGTCATACCCCTCCACTGTACAACTTCACACTTCCCCCTTATGATAGATTTTGTCCATATGGGCATTGGCTGACAACCTTCTGCTCCCTTTCTATTTCCTGTAAACCTATCTTCCAGATTCTAGCACTGTAAGTCTGCTCAATTTGCTTAAATCACATCAGTGAGGTCATGTAATATTTGTCCTTTAGTACCTGGCTTGCTTCACATGATATAAGGTCCTCAAGATTCATCCATGTTATCCCATATGTTAATAGTGTACTCCTTCTTACAGCTGAGTAATATTCCATTGTATGTATATCCCACAATTTGTTTATCCATTCATCTGTTGAAGAGCATTTGGGTTGATTCCAAGTTTTGGCAATAGTGAATAATGTCACTATGAATATTGGTGGGCATGTATCTGTTCATGTCCTTGCTTTCAGTTCTTCTGGGTGTATACCCAACAGTGGAATTGCTGGATCATATGGCAGTTCTATATTTAGTTTTCTGAGGAACCGCCAAACTGTCCTCCACAATGGCTGCACCATTCTACATCCCCACCAGCACTAGATGAGGGTTCCTAATCTTCCATATCCTCTAAAACACTTGTAATCCTCTGTTTTTTTAATAGCCACCAGTCTAATGGGTGTAAGAGGATAACTCATTGTAGTTTTGATTTCTATTTCTCTAATAGCTAGTAATGTTGAGCATCTGTTCATGTGCTTTTTAGTCATTAGTATTTCTTCTTTGAAGAAGTGTCAATTCAAATCACTTGCCCATTTTTTAAATGGGTTGTTTGTATTTTTGAGGTGTAGGATTTCTTCATATATGCTGGATATTAGGCCCCTATCAGATATATGGTTACAAAATATTTTCTCCCATTGAGTAGGCTGCCTTTTCACTTCCTTGACAAACTCCTTTGAGGTGCAAAAGTTTTTAATTTAGAGGAAGGCCCATTTATTTATTTTTTCTTTCATTGCTCTTGCTTTGGGTATAAGTTTCACAAAACCACTTCCTCATACAAGATCCTGTAGATGCTTCCCAACATTATCTTCCAAGATCTTTATGGTCTTGACCTTACATTTACATCTTTAATCCATCTTGAGTTAATTTTTGTATAAGATGTGAGATGGTTCTCCTCTCTCATTCTTTTGGATATGGATATCCAGTTCACCAGGCACCATTTGTTGAA
The DNA here is from genome assembly GCA_026826555.1 of Tolypeutes matacus. Classification (NCBI taxonomy): domain Eukaryota; kingdom Metazoa; phylum Chordata; class Mammalia; order Cingulata; family Chlamyphoridae; genus Tolypeutes; species Tolypeutes matacus. The sequence goes on along the minus strand of JAKSZT010053887.1, from coordinate 63,947,881 downwards.
GAGGCTATTCTCTCCAAGGTGAATGGGCTTGGTGGCCTTGTCAAAGACCAGTTGACTGCATATGGGAGGATCTATATTGGAACTCTCAGTTCAGTTCCATTGGTCAGTATGTCTATCCTTGTGCCAATACCATGCAGTTTTGACCACTGTAGCATTTTAGTATGTTTAAATTCAGGTAGTGTGATTCCTCCAATTTCATTTTTCTTTGTCAATATGTCCTTGGCTATTCTGGGACTCTTGCCCTTCCAAATAAATTTCATATTTAGTTTTTCCAATTCAATAAAAAGTGCTGTGGTGATTTTTATTGGAATTGCATTAAATCTGTAGATCAGTTTGGGTAATATAGACATATTAATAATGTTTGTCTTCCTATCCATGAACAGGTAATATTTCCATTTAGTTAAGTCTTCTTTGATTTCTTTTAACAGTATTGTGTAGTTTTTTTGCATATAAATTATTTACCTCTTTAGTTAAATTTATTCCTAGGTATTTGATTCTTTTAGTAGCTATTATTAATGGGATTTTTTTCTTGATTTCCTCCTCAGATTGCTCATTATTGGTGTACAGAAATTCTACTGATTTTTGCACATTGATCTTATAACCTGAGACTTTACTGAACTAATTTATAAGCTCTAGAAGCTTTGTTGTACATTTCTTGGGTCTTTCTATGTATAAGATCATGTTGTCGGCAAATAGTGAAATTTTTACTCCTTCTTTTCCAATTTGGATGCCTTTTATATCTTTTTCTTGCCAAAGTGCTCAAGCAAGTACTTCTAACACTATGATAAATAGAAGCAGTGAAAGTGAGCATCCTTGACTTCTTCCCAAACTTAGAGGGAAAGCTTTTAGGGTTTCACCATTAAATATGTTAACTGTGGGTTTTCCATAAATACCCTTTATCATGTTGAGGAAGTTTCCTTCTATTCCTATCTTTTGTATTGTTTTTTTCAGGAAAGGTTGCTATATTTTGTCAAATGCATTTTTTTTGCATCTATAGAGATGATCATGTGTTTTTTTCTTTTGATCTGTTTATGTGGTATATTACATTGATTGATTTTCTTATGTTGAACCATCCTTGCAAACCAGGGATGAATCCTAATTGGTCATAGTGTATAATTGATTTGTTGTTGAATATGATTAGGAAGTATTTTGTTGAGAATTTTAGCATCTAGGTTCATTAAAGAGATTGGTCTAGTTTTCCATTCCCATGGCGTTTTTGTTTGGCTTTGGTATTAGGGTGATGTTGGCATCATAGAATGAGTTAAGCAATGTTCCCTCTATTTCTATTTTTTGGAAGAGTTTAAGCAGGATTGGTGTTAGTTATTTCTGGAATGTTTGGTAGAATTTACCTGTGAAGCCATCTGGTCCAGGGCTCTTCTTTGTTGGGAGGATTTTGATGACTAATTCTATCTGTTTACTTGTGAATGGTCTGTCCAGTTCATCAATTTCTTCTTTTGACAATGTAGCTTGCTTGTGTGTTTCTAGGAATTTGTCCATTTCCTCTAAAATTATCCATCTTGTTGGCATATAATTTTTCAAAGTTTCCTCTTATGATACTTTTTATTTCTGTGAGGTCAGTGGTGATATTCCCTTTCTCATTTCTTATTTTATGTATTTGCATCTTCTCTCTTTTTATCTTTGTTTGTCTAGCAAAGGGTTTGTCAATTTTATTAATCTTCTTGAAGAACCAGCTTTTGGTTTTGTTTATTCTTTCTAGTACTTTCTTATTTTTGATTTCATTTAATTCTGCTCTAATGTTGCTCTTTCGTTTTTTTTTTTTTTTTTTTTTTTTTTTTTTGGACTTGCTGTGGGGTTAGTTTGTTGTTCTTTTCTAATTTCTCTGGGTGTGCTGTTAGGTCTTGGATTTTAGCTCTTGATTCTTTTTTAATATAAGCATTTATGGCTATGAATTTCCTTCTCAGTACTGCTTTTGCTGCATCCCATACATTTTGATATGTTGTATTGTCATTTTCATTCATTTCAAGGTAGTTATTGATTTATTTGAAATTTCCTCCTTGACCTACTGTATGTCTAAGAATGTGTTGTTTAACTTCTATATCTTTGTGCCTAATCTACTTCTCTGGCCCCTACTGATTTCAGCTTCATTCCATTGTGGTCAGAGAAATTATTTAGTATAATTTCAATCATTCTGAATTCCTAGAGTTGTTCTGTGGCCTAGCATGTGTTCTATCCTGGAGAATGATCCATGTGCACTTGAGAAGAATGTATATCCCACTGTATTTAGGTGTAATGTTCTCATATGTCAATTAGTTCCAAGTCCTCTAATGTGTTATTCAAAGTCTTTGTGTCTTTATCGATTCTCTGTAGAGATGGTCTGTCTAATGGCGATAATGGTGTACTAATGTGCCCCACTATTATTGCAGAGGCATCTATTTCTCCACTTAGTTTATCCAGTGTTTGCCTCATGTATTTTGAGGTGCCCATGTTAAGTGCATAAATGTTTATGATTGTTCTTTCTTCCTGGTAGATTCCCCCTTTTATTTATATATAGTGTCCTTCTTTGTCTCTTACAAGACTTTTGCATTGAAAGTCTATTTGTCTGATATTAGTATAGCTACTCCTGCCCTTTTTTGGTTATTGTTTGCTTTTAGGATTGTTTTCCAACCATTCACTTTCAGTCTCCTTTGATGCCTGGGTTTAAGGTGGGTTTCTTGTTGACAGCATATAGGTGGGTCACATTTCCTTATCCATTCTGCCAATCTGTGTCTCTTGACTGATGAGTTTAATCCATTAACATTCAATGTTATTACTGTCAATGAATTACTTACATTAGACATATTTTCTTTAGGATTATGTATGCTATGTGTTTTTTTCCCTTTTTATCTTTTTAGTTGTTCTTACACACTCCTCCAGCTCTCGCTCCTGATATTTCCTTTCCACCTGCAAAACTCCATTTAGTATTTCTTGAAGTGCAGATTTCTTATTGACATATTCTCTAAATATCTGTTTATCTGTGAATATTTTGGGCTCTTCCTCATTTTTGAATTCCAGCTTTCCTGAATACAGAATTCTTGGCTGGGATTTTTTTCGTTTAGCACTTTAAGTATATCATACCACTGCCTTCTTGCCTCCATGGTTTCAGATGAGAAATTAGCACTTAATCTTATCAATCTTCCCTTGAATATGATGGTTCTCTTTTCTCTTGCTGCTTTCAGTGTTCTATCTTTGTCTTGAGCATTGGACAATTTGACAAGTATGTCTCTTGGAGTATAACTGTTACAATTTATACTGTTTGGGTACGCTGCACTTCCTGGATATGTAAGTCCATCTCCCTCAATAAAGTTGGGAAGTTTTAAGCCATTATTTCCTCCAACACTCCTTCTATTCTCTTTCCCTTCTCTTCTCCCTCTGGGATGCCTGTAATGCATATGTTTGTGTGTTTTGTGTTTTCATTCAAAGCCCTAAGTCCAGCTGAATTTTTTCTATCTTTATCTCTGCTCTACTATCTGTTTGATTTCAGATGTACTGTCTTCCACATTGCTGATTCTTTCCTCTGCTGTTCAAATCTACTGTTGTGTGCTTCCAGTGTATTTTTTATTTCTTGTATTGTGCCATTCATCACCATCTATCCATTATTTTTTTATGTATTTTTACAATTTCTTCAGTATGTTCTTCCAGTGTCTTCTTAATATCCTTAATCTCTTCCTTCACTTCATTAAGTTGATTCATGATATTTGTTTGGAAATCTCTGATTAGATGTTCCATGTTCTGCATCTCCTCTTGTGTTTTAGTTTGCTCATTGGACTGGGCCATATCTTCCTGTTTCTTAGTATGGCTTGTAAGTAATTTTTTAATGGTGTCTAGGCATCTGTTTATCTTGATGAGTTTATTCAGTTGATTAGCTTCCCTCTATTCTATGGTTTTATTTTGTTATTTTTGTGTGTGTGGTCAGGTTTCACTTTGACACTTCATTCTTCTTATGCTATTTCCTTGTTGTCTATGATCCTTTGAAAGAAAAAAAAAGAAATAGGACCAAAGAAAGGGAAACAAATAAGAAGAAAAAAAGAATAAGAATAAGAATAATAGTAAAAGTTAGGAGAGCAACCATACAAGACCTAGGGCATTCAAAAATTAACATCAGTAAGAAACACAGAGGAATAAGATTAGAAAAGTGGAACAGAAACAATGAAACAGGAAACAGAATAGAGAAAAATATAGACTGAATTAAAATGCTGGAATGGTGAAAAGAGGGGAAAAGAAAAGAGAAAAGAGAGAAAGAAAAAGTAAAACAAAAAAAGTAAGTAAACAGAGAAAAAAGGAGTGAGAAATAAAAACAAGAATACTTGGATACCAACTAAAAGAGGTGAAATGAAAGAATAACAATGGAAAACAAAAGATATAAAGATGAAGGAGAGAAAAGAAATAGCATAGGTATAGTAAATCAGTAAACAAAAGAAAAAAAGAAAAAAGAAAAACAAACAAGCAGAGAAACAAAGGAAGGGGATACACAATAATCAAGAAACAAGACAGCAGCAAGTCGTTTCAAAAAAGAAGACAGAAGAAAAAACAAAAACAAAAACAAAAACAAAACAAAACAAAACAAAAAAACACGGAAAAACAGTCTTCTATCTTAGACCCCTAAGGATCTCCTCAGGCTACTGGTGTTCATCACTCACTCACCCTGAAGCCTGCCCTTCTGCAGGTTTTGAAATGGGTTTTAGTGAGTGGAATAAGGGAAATTTTAGAAAAAGGAACTTAATATTTAAAAAAAAAAAATAAGAGATCCAAGAAAAGTTCATACAAAGAGAATGTCTATATGTTCCTTGTCATAAAGTATCAGATGGATACTTGATAATCTGGCAGATCACTTCTCAAAGAAGAGCCAGGAATCAAACCAGGTACCTAATATATGCTGGGCAGGAATTCTCACACTGAGCTATTCTGCCTCCTTAGTCTAGTAAACCTTTCAGAAGGCTATCTGCTCCTTTTCCCTCAGGCAGGTTAGATTCTCTGCAGTGCCCTGGAGTGGTGCTGATCAGCTGCCTGTCTCTGTCTCTTCTCTGATGTAGTTCCTCTTTTCACCTAGGTGTCTGGAATGACTGCTTGCCTGAGGAGTTCCCCCTCTCCTCTCCCTGTCCCTTCCGATATTCAAGGGGGGCCAGATGGCCAAACTCACCACAAAGAAATCGCTCTCCACCTTCCCAGACCCTTCTTCCCTACAGGGAGTTTGCCATTACATTCCTGTTTGTAGCAGGAGCTCCACCTAGTCTATCTGCCCTGAGGGCTGGTATGTGTGTCACTTCCAGCCACCGAGGTAAGCAACCCACGATTTTCCCCTGGTTTCCCAGGGGATCTGTCCAGTATCCTCCTAGATGACTCAGAGAACCTTCCCATGCAGGTAGACATCTGCTTTACTCTCAGTTATATACAATTCACCAGGAGTTTTATCCTGGCTTAATATCTTGGGGGTGGGGGAGGGGAGCCCATCCTAGCAGCCAGGAGGTTTAATAACTCAAGATTGCTTGTTTTGGCTTCTTCATCCCTCTGACCCTCACTCCTCTGGGAGTTGTGAAGCAGTGTCCTGGTTTGCTGTACCCCAGAGCAGGTTCCCAAGGCAGCCTCTGGCTTTTTCTCCATTGTTTTAGTGAGAGCTAAGCCTTATCTGCCTAACCTGTCAGGCTTGTTCCCACAATCCAGTACTATCTTTCAATAATTCTGTAAATAGAAACTATTCTAAAATAAAAAGCTTAGTAAAGGGAAATTAATATGATAAAAGCAATACAAAACAAAACAAAAAAGAATTTGGATGTTGAAGCCTAATGTGCATTTTGATTCTCCCCTCTTGGAGAATCAAAATGCACATTAGTATCTTAAAGACCCTTAAATATTGCACCCAACAACTTTGTTCCCATATAACTTTTAATATTCTGTTGATCTAACATTCCACGGCTCAGATTATATGAAATGTTGAATTAGGTTCCCCATTAGGCCTTGGGAATTACGATTTTAATATATTAAATACTAGTTTACATACACTCCCTCGCTTCCCCATAACATTAATTTTATTTGGGGTTAAGAGCTACCTGAGTAGTGAATATCTTGTATTAGTCAAATTTTTCCATAGAAACAGAAGCAACAGGAGATTTAAGAGACTTATTAAAAAGAAATGGCTCATGCAATTGTGGAGGCTGGCAATCTGAATTCGAGAGGGCAGGCCACAGGCTAGAAACTCCAATAAAAGATATGTTGAAGTTTCTTAGTCCAAATTCTCCAGGTGGAAATTCTGGCAAGATTCAATGTTGAAGTTGAGGCAAAAATTCTGACTTCTGAAACCTTTAGTTCTACCTTTTAAGACTTTCAACAGTATGGATAAGGACATTGCCCACTTTGCTGATGATAATCCCCTTTGTTGAATGAAGATTCAATCAAATGGTTACAAATGCAATCAACTGATTGTAGATGCAATTCCCATCTACAAAGTACTTTCACAGTAGCAAAAAGGACTATTTTGACCAAACAATTGGACATTATAATCTAACCAAGTTGACATATGAAATTAATCATTATACCAACTACAATTCTCTTCTCTACCTCCAACAAGCTTCTGCCTCATCACCATCCATTAATAACTGCGAATCCAACTTTGAAAGGAGAAGAGGTGAGAGAGAAGGGAAGAGAGGGAAAATAAATCAGGAAAGGAGTAAGTTTTATGATCAAACAGTGTGCTTGAATGTGCATATATGCATGCATGTACATGACTGCATGTGTATGTTTGTGAGTGTTAAGGTGAATTTGTTCGCTAAGTCCCAACATCCATGTTTAGGGTGACAATAAGTGATTTTTTTTTTTTGGTCTTGGTTCTAAGCCAAACATAGACCTAATATTTAAAACATTCCACATAAATATTATCCAGAAATAATTTGCATAAAAAAGTAGGTACTTAGACCTTCACCTTTTTCTTTTCAGAGACAGGAACTCTATGGCAGCAGGACAATTAACATTCTGAGAGGAACAACGTTGAACCTTGTAGTCCGATTTTGTAGACGAGGTCAGGAAGGAAGGGAAGATATAATACCTGATTCTTGAAACGCTTGGTTCCCCCTTATTAGACCTCTAATTGATTAGATGAGGCTTACCCACTTGTCTGAGGGTGATCTCCTTTACTTAAAGTTAACTGCTTGTAGAAGCTAATCTACAAAATACTTTCACAGTAATAACTAGGCCAATGTCTGACCAAACAACTGAACACTATAACCTAACCAAGTCGAACCATAATATTAACTATCACATACTTCATGATTTACAAATGCTTAGGTCTCAAAAATACACAGGCATACCTAGCAAACTTCAGCTGGGTGGTGATGATGAAGACAGAAATCAAATTTTAAAGTCAAGAGAGTGATATATATTCTCTATGTTGAAGAGAAACTATTATAAAATTAGGAGTCAGGCATGATGAGTCAGACTAACCATAAGACTGAGGGATAAAGGGTAGTAGATAAGGTTCCAATTATAGGGTGGTAGTTTTATATCAAATCTGGGGAGGAAAAGTAGTCAGTATAAACAAAAACAGTGGACCCTGATAAAACCCAGACATAACATTGCCAAGGATTTTCTGTGAGAGAGCACAGAGAGGCTGCTTCACTTCTTTATCCACTTTCAAGAAGAAAGATGAGCATCAGTGGCCTGGGAGAGAATGGAAGCAAGGACCCAATGGTCCATGGTGGCATAGAAAGCACAGAGTCAATGGGGTAATACGAACAGTGGCTAAAGTGTGGTACTGAGTTGTAGTCTTTGGAAGGGCAGCAATGATGTGAGGAATTTAATGAGATAAGCACTAAGAAGTTGACCATTGCAGTGAGCTGCTAGTAGAACCTGAAGAGTAATGGCAAATTGGAGCCTAGCAGATGGCTATGTGAGCAGTGGCCTAAGGAGAACATTAAAAAGGAAGAAACACTTCACTTTGGACTCCCAGAAATATGCAAGTAGAAGGATATCTTGAAAGGAGAGGAATATTATCTATGCATGTGTATGTGATGGGGGTATGTATCAATCTAGTAAAATCCAGATCTAGATGTTTTTATGAACTATTTACATCAACAGGATTGTGAGACCTGGGGACATTTATTTTACAATAAAAATGGATTTATAATAAAAAATTCAATTACTTTCTAAATTAAATGATGTCAAACTGCTAGACAGTTATAGATTTCCTGATTTCTTTATATAGGTCCCTGGCCTCTCTTTTTATGTCAGTATGCCTATGTTTAGCAAGTATTAACTTATGCTCCTAATTTTTAAATAAGGTTATTTATTAAAAACTCTTCTACACACAATTATTAATTATCAAACACTATTTAATCTTCAAGGATATATCCAAACTTTCCACAGAGTAAAATGCATGAGCTTTTTAACGCTACCAATGGCCTATTTGTTCTGAGTTTGTGAATTTGTTACAGATGATTAAAGGTACTGAAAAGCAAGGGCATATTATTACTGATTGTTAAATGTAAGTCCTTAGCAATATGTTTTGCTGTAGTAGACATGTATATTTATACATGTATACACAATATATTTTGATCTAGTAGATATTTATATTTATACATGTATACATATATGAGTGAATTACCAGGAAATTCAAGTTTAATTGTGGGGTGTGGGCTAAGCTGAAGGACAAGATATCAAGTCCAGCATTATACAAAGAAGAGCTTGAGAACAGAGGGATCACTTCCCATATTTTTGGAGATAACTGTAACATAAAAGCAAAGTAGCAAATAGCTCCCACCTGTATCTTAAGTTAAAGTTTTCTTGCAATAACCCTTTTAGAAGAAGGTTTTCTGAAGAAAGTATTCTTAAATATTTGCAGTATGAATATGCAAAATGATAACTTATATGACTTGACTTCCTATGCACTAGAAAGAGAGCAACACCCTCTAAGAATCTCACTAACTCACTGATGTTCGAAATTTAAATAGTGGGAAGTACTATTTTACTGTACAATTAGCAAGAAAATTCCACATGCAAATCCCTCAACCCTTGATAAGTTAAATATTCGTAGTCAATTAAATTCATACAACACATACAATGTTTGATAAGAGTTCTTTGCTGGGAAAAAATAGTCAGTCTAGAAGGAGGAAATCCATTTTTAGTTCCCAAAGATCAGCTTAAGAAGGCAAGAACTCTTTTCTAGAAGAGAAGCTACTTAAGAATCAAGGAAAACCAGAGAGTACACCATACTCACAGTAACGTTATCTTGAATTTATTTCTGGTTGTTTCTTTTGCATTTCTTTCATCAAAAATCTTCATCCAGAACTCTTTGTTCATTGGTTCTGACAGAACATGAGATAACAATATGACTAGCATCATGATTTACTCATCTTACCTCCACTGCCAAAGTAAGTGCCTTCAATTCTCTATTTTAGATAGTCTGAGAAAAATTAGATTGTGAAAAAAAAAGAACGAATTAGCTTTGTAGCACTGAAATTACTAGCAGATAATGAGAAATCTCATGCTCTTTATATTCCTAATCCAGTTTAATTTCTTCAAAACTGGTGTGAAGTAATTGCTATTATCCCCAATGTAGAAATAAAAATAATCAAGACCAGGTAAGTTTTCTTTATTGTAAGTCTAGCCTCTGACTACCAAAGTCAAAAAAAATGACTGTGTAATATTATAATATTTTTGTAGCAAAGGCAAAGAAAGTACTATATCAATGCTAAAGATTTTTAAAAAAGAGTATGGGATTTACTTTTATGAGAGGTGACTATGATTAAGGTTTTTTTTTTAAATTTTCCTCATTAACATAAGACCTTGGTCATGTCATTTGACTAATCTTTTTTTCATCTTTCTGAACACTGAAAAAGCAATTGAGTTTGTTTTAGGGATTGAATAGAATAGATGTGCCTGGACAGGATATTTTGGAGTAATGCTTCCTAAATTTGTTAAGCTGCCTTTTGTCTGTTGTTTTATTTTTTGAAGTTGAAATAAAGTTACATAAAAAATAAATGAATGTGGGAATATGTGTATAATAATGATGGTTATGCACAATAGTATATAACTGATATTAATGTATACATTATACACATAATGCATATAAAGGGTGTAATCATATTCTATATATGATGCCTATACTCATTTTTATATAAAACATGTGTTTTCATTTCGTATATAAATATATTGTATATGATACTGAACTACATAGGTATATATATGCACACATAAGCTATCAGAAAAATACAAATATACAGCTTTATATTTAAAAATAAATAAGATATTTTTAATGAGTGCAAATATATGCATTTAGTGATTTCAAGTTTATAAAATGACATCTAAAATTACATTCGTAGAAATGAAATTTATAATATAGAAAAGGTAATCTTTTATTTAAGCTAGAGTGGTTGCGTCATCCTATTATGTTAACAACTTTTTTTTTTTTAACAACTTTTAATTATCCAATTAAACCATTTTATTAACTACTAATCAGTACACAAAATAATAAAGACAATTTCTTTCTTATTGTGTGGGCATTCTGGTGGAAATTTGTTTACATTTTGCGTTATTTGCATAAGCAATAATGCTTCTTTATGAATTATGAGTCTATGCTTTAAATGAGAACATTACTTTAATTATAGAATCTCTTAAATGCACTACAAAGGCTAGCAGTATAATTTTATTTTTAATAACCTCAGTTTAAAAAAATCACAGCTATGATTATCCTAATGCCAGTAAGCTTTTTTTTTTTTTTTTTTTTTATTATGGGTAAAAATCAAAATTCTCACAATACATACAAACATTTGCAAAATGATATATAAATATATATGCATATAT
>JAKSZT010053887.1:63881732-63936693 GCA_026826555.1 Tolypeutes matacus | reverse complement strand
CCACATTTTGCTTATCCATTCGTCTGTTGATGGGCACCGGGGCTGATTCCAACTTTTGGCAATGGTGAACAATGCCGCTATGAACATTGGTGTGCATATATCTGTTTGTGTTTTTGTTTTCAGTTCTTCTGGGTATATACCCAGCAGTGGAATTGCTGGATCATACGGAAGATCTATTGCTAGTTTTCTGAGGAACCGCCAAACTGTCCTCCACAGTGGCTGGACCATACCGCAGTCCCACCAGCAGTGGATGAGGGTTCCTATTCCTCCACATCCTCTCCAACATTTAGTGTCTCCTGTTTTTTTAATAGCTGCCATTCTGATGGGTGTAAGATGGTATATCTCATTGTAGTTTTGATTTGCATTTCCCTGATAGCAAGCAATGTTGAGCATTTTTTCATGTGCTTTTTAGCCATTTGTATTTCTTCCTTGGAGAAGTGTCTTTTCAGGTCACTTGCCAATTTTTTATATGGGCTGTTTGTCCTTTTATTTTCAGGGTGTAGGATTTCTTTATATATGCAGGATATTAGGCTCCTATCAGATATATGGTTGCCAAATATTTTTTCCCTTTGGGTAGGTTGCCTTTTTATTTTCTTAATAACATCCTTAGAGGTGCAGAAGTTTTTAATTTTGAGGAGATCCCATTTATCATTTTTTTCTCTTGCTACTCGTGCTTTTGCAGTGAAGTTCATGAAACCATTTCCTATTACAAGGGACTGTAGATGCTTCCCTACATTATCTTCCAAGGTTTTTATGGTTTTGGCTCTTATATTTAGATCTTTGATTCATCTTGAGTTGATTTTTGTATAAGGTGTGAGATGGTATTCTTCTCTCATTCTTTTGGATATGGATATCCAGTTCTCCAAGCACCACTTGTTAAAGAGGCCACTCTCTCCCAACTGAGTGGGTTTCGTGGCCTTGTCAAATATCAGATGACTGTATATGCGAGGATCTATATCAGAACTCTCAATCCGGTTCCATTAGTCAGTAGGTCTATCCTTGTGCCAATATCACGCAGTTTTGATCACTGTAGCTTTGTAGTATGTTTTAAAGTCAGGTAATGTGATACCTCCAACTTCATTTTTCTTTTTCAATATATCTTTGGCAATTCGGGTCTCTTGCCTCTCCAAATATATTTTGTGGTTAGTTTTTCCAGTTCCTTAAAAAATATAGTGTTGACTTTTATTGGGATGCATTAAATCTGTAGATTAGTTTGGGTGGGGTAGACATCTTGATGATGTTTAATCTTCCTATCCATGAACAGGGAATATTTTTCCATTTATTTAAGTCTTCTTTGATTTCCTTTAACAGTGTTGTGTAGTTTTCTGTATATAAGTCCTTTACATCTTTAGTTAAATTTATTCCTAGGTATTTGATTCTTTTGTTTACTATTGTAAATGGTATTTTTGTCCTGATTTCCTCCTCAGTTTGCTGGTTATTGGTGTACAGAAATGCTACTGATTTTTCAGCATTGATCTTATAGCCTGCAACATTACTGAACTCCTTTATAAGTTCTTGAAGCCTTGTTGTCGATTTCTCAGGGCTTTCTATGTATAGGATCATGTCATCTGCAAATAATGAAATTTTTACTTCTTCTTTTCCAATCTGGATGCCTTTTATGTCCTTTTCTTGTCTCAGTGCTAGTGCAAGTACTTCTAAGACAATGTTAAATAGGAGTGGTGATAGTGGGCATCCTTGTCTTGTTCCCGATATCAGAGGGAAGGCTTTTAGGATTTCACCGTTGAAAATGATGTTAGCTTTGGGTTTTTCATATATACCCTTTATCATTTTCAGAAAGTTTCCATCTATTCCTATCTTTTGTAGTGTTTTTATGAGGAAAGTGTGCTATATTTTGTCGAATGCTTTTTCTGCATCTATAGAGATGATCATGTGATTTTTTTATTTCAGTTTGTTTATGTGGTGTATTACATTGATTGATTTTCTTATATTGAACCATCCTTGCATACCTGTGATGAAACCCACTTGGTCATGGTGTATAATCCTTTTGATATTTTGTTGAATGCGATTAGCAAGTATTTTGTTAAAGATTTTAGCATCTAGGTTCATTAGAGAAATTGGTCTGTAATTTTCCTTTCTTGTGGTATCTTTATTTCGTTTTGGTATTAGGGTAATGTTGGCATCATAGAATGAGTTAGGTAATATTCCTTCTACTTCTATTTTTTGGAAGAGCTTAAGTAGAATTGGTGTTAGCTCTTTCCGGAATGTTTGGTAGAATTCAGCCGTGAAGCCATCTGGTCCTGGACTCTTCTTAGTTGGGAGGTTTTTAATGACTGAGTCTATCTCTTTACTGGTACTTGGGCTGTTGAGTTCATCTATTTCTTCTTTCATCAATGTCGGCTGTTTGTGGGTTTCTAGAAACTTGTCCATTTCCTCTAAATTGTCATTCTTGTTGGCATATAATTTTTCAAAGTATCCTCTTATGATATTCTTTATTTCTGTGGGGTCAGTAGTGATATCACCTTGCTCATTCCTTATTTTATGTATTTGCATCTGTTCTCTCTTTTTCTTTGTTAGTCTGGCTAAGGGTTTGTCAATTTTGTTGATATTCTCGAAGAACCAGCTTTTGGTTTTGTTTATTGTTTCCAGTGCTTTCTTATTCTCTATTTCATTTAGTTCTGCTCTAATCTTGGTTATTTCCTGTTTTCTACTTCCTTTAGGTTTAGTTTGTTGTTGTTTTTCCAATTCCTCCAAGTGTGCAGTTAGGTCTTCAATTTTAGCTCTTTCTTCTTTTTTAATATATGAATTTATGGCTATGAACTTCTCTCTCAGGACTGCATTCGCTGCATCCCATAGGTTTTGATATGTTGTGTTGTTGTTTTCATTAGTTTCAAGGTAGTTACTGATTTCTTTTGAAATTTCCTCTTTGACCCACTGTTTGTCTAAGAGAGTGTTGTTTAACTTCATATCCTTGTGCCTAACCTGTTTCTCTGGCCCTTAGTGATTTCCAACTTCATTCCGTTGTGGTCAGAGAAATTACTTTGTATAATCTCAATCTTTATGAATTCATTGAGTGTTGTTTTGTGGCCTAGCATGTGGTCTATTTTGGAGTATGTTCCATGTGCACTGGAGAAGAATGTAAATCCCGCTGTATTTGGGTGTAGTGTTCTGTATATGTCTATTAAGTCCAAATCTTCTAATGTATTGTTGAGTGCCTTAGTTTCTTTATTAATTCTCTGCCTAGATGTTCTGCCTAATGATGATAGCGGTGTGTTGAAGTCCCCTACTATAATTGTAGAGGAATTTATTTCTCATTTTAGTTTTTCCAGAGTTTGCTGCACGTATTTTGAGGCAACTCAATTAGGTGCGTAAATGTTGATGATTGTTCTCTCTTCTTGAGAGATTACTCCTTTAACTAATATGTAGTGTCCATCTTTGTCTCTTACAATAGTTTTGCATTTAAAGTCTATTTTGTCTGATATTAGAATAGCTACTCCTGCCCTTTTTTGGCTATTGTTAGCTTGCAAAATGGTTTTCCAGCCATTCACTTTCAGCCTCCTTGAATCCCTGGGCCGAAGGTGGGTTTCTTGTAGACAGCATATAGATGGATCATATTTTCTTATCCATTCTGCCAATATGTGTCTTTTGATTGGTGAATTTAATCCATTAACATTCAGTGTTATTACTCGTAACGAATTTCTTACTTCAGTCATTTTTTCTTTGGGTTAATGTATGTCATATGTTGTTTTGTTTCTCTTTTTGAGTTTTCAGTTGTTTTTAAATTCTCCTCCAACTCTCTCTCCTTTGTTTTTTCCTTTCACCTTGTAGAGATTCCTTTAGTATTTCTTGAAGTGCTGGTTTCTTCTTGACATACTCTCTTAATTGCTGTTTATCTGTGAATATTTTGAACTCTCCATCATTTTTGAATGCCAATTTTGCTGGATAGAGAATTCGTGTCTGGAAGTTTTTTTCTTTTAGTGTTTTGACTATGTCATACCACTGTCTTCTTGCCTCCATGGTTTCAGCTGAGAAATCAGCACTTAATCTTATTGTGCTTCCCTTGTATGTGATGGTTCTCTTTTCTCTTGCTACCTTGAGTATTTTCTCTTTGTCTTGAGCATTGGACAGTTTGACAAGTATATGTCTTGGAGTTGGCCTGTTGGGATTTATACTATTTGGGGTGCGCTGTGCTTCCTGGATCTGCACATCCATCTCTCTCAATAGAGTTGGGAAGTTTTCAGCCATAACTTCCTTCAACACTCCTTCTGTTCCCTTTCCCTTCTCTTCTCCTTCTGGGATGCCCATAATGCGTATGTTTGTGCATCTTGCATTATCGGTTAATTCCTTGAGACCATACTGGATTTTTTCTATCTTTTTGTCTATCTTTTCTACAATCTCTTTGATTTCAACTGTATTGTTTTCCATATCACTAATTCTTTCCTCTGCCTGTTCAATTCTGCTGCCATGTGAGTCCAGCGTCTTTTTCATTTCTTGACTTGTGTCTTTGTTCGCCATCATATCCATTATCTTTTTAGGTGTGTTAGCTATTTCTTCAGTATGTTCTCCCAGTGTCTTCTTTATATCCTTAATCTCTTCCTTCAGTTCTTTAAGTTGGTCCATGATATTTGTTTGGATAGCTTTGATTAGTTGTTCGATGTACTGCATTGCTTCCTGGTTTTTATTTTGTGCACTGTACTGGTCCATGTTTTCCAGTTTCTCAGAGTCATTTGTATTTTTCTGTTGCCCTCTGGTCCTCATATTATCTTGATGGGTTTGTTCAGTTGATTAGCTTTTCTCTATGCTCTAGAATTTTATTTAGCTGTTGGTTCTGCGTGTGAGTTAAGTTTTCTCTTTGGCAGTTTTTCTTCTTATTTTATTTCCTTGCTTCTTTCTATGTTCCCTTGAAGGCAAAAGGTTAGGGCCAGAGGAATCAAAAGATGTAAGGAAGGCAGAAGGATAATAGAAATATTGATAAAAGTTAGAAGAGGGGCAAAATGAGTCTTAATAAGATGAATATTTAACTTGTGTATGCAGTGTAGAGTACTAGGAAAAAATATGGAGTTCCTACAATGGACTGGGAAAACAAATGGAGGAATATATATATATATAGTGATTTAGAAGGCTAGAATTATGAGGAGGGAGAGAAATAGTTGGGAAAGGTCTGAAAGGAAAAAGTTAATAGTAATAAAAAAAAAAAGAAAAAAGAGGAAGAAGAAAACAAAATAGATGGGATAGAAATTGACACCCTTAAGTTGTGGGCCTATGAAAAAATGTTGTCTCTAAGAGCCACAATAGAAACAGAAGGCAGAAACATGCAGGAAGGATAAGCAATAGTTTGTAATACAGAATCAATATATACAGTGAGTGGGAAATTACTGAATAAGAAGCCCAGCAAAGAAGCGACCAGCTGGCAGCACCTATTTAAAAAAAAATAGAAGGAAAAAGGAAGGGGGGAGGAAAATGGGAATAATAGCAATAGACCAGAAAGTAACAGAGAGAAACCAAAGATCCACACAGGCAAGCAGTCAAACAGAGCTAAGGGGGGTCAATGATTCCCCTAGGGTCCACGTGGATCCTTCCTGCCTACTTGTGTTTATCATTGAATTTCCCCACAGGGTTCTATATGCAGGTCCTGAAGCAGCTTTTAGCTATTAAACTAAATTAAAAAGAATTTATTTTTCATTTGTTGAGGTGACCTCACTTTTTTTTTTTTTAGCCAAATGCAGGACCCAAAATAATTCCTCCTCTAGACCAACCCCCTTACGGAAGGGACCCTAGCTGGGCCCGTGGAAATTAATCAAGCACGTCCCACTTTCCGGACTCCCCAGGTTAGCTGAAGCTCTGATGTTAGTCAGTGAGGAGTGCTAAAGACGGCGGATTCCGCCCCTTCTGGCGCCGAGCTCCAGCGTCACCGGGCTGTTCAGTAAATCAGTCTGAGTGCAGATTCGCGTCTGCTCTCAGCCTAATGCTGCTTCAGGTCGGCTTATCTGCTCCCCAAAGCTATGGTGCGGTGCAGGCCGCCAGATCAATGTCTAAAAATATAAAATACCCTTCCCTGTCTTCCAACTGAACCCTCCCTTTTTTGGGAAGTGTCCCTTCCTCCTGGCTCTGCAGCGGCCTGTGTCTTATCCCTGGGTGGCTAGGGAAATCAGCTGCGTTCCCCGACCAAAATCCCCCCTCCGGTTCACTGGGTGCTGACCAGCTCGTTTGATCTGTTCACACAAGGTCCAAGGTGCGCCAGGCAGCCAGATCCCCAGAAAATAAAACTTTTTCGCCCCGCCCATGGCTCCAAATGGCCGTTTTATTTTTTTTTCCCTAACCGCGGGGCTCAGCCGCCTGTGCCAACCTCCACCGGCAGCCTCAAAATTCACGAATCTCCACCGTTCGGTCCATGCCGCCAATCTGCGCAGATAGATGTCCCAAGCTTCTCACTCCACGCGTGCACAGCACAGACCCCCGGGCAGGACCCCGTCCTCAATCCGCCTCGCTCTGGGAGCTTGCAGTGTGCGCCCTCCTACACTAACGCCATCTTGCCGCTTATCCCAGTAAGCTTTTGATCATTGTACTTCTCAACACAAAAACATTCACTTTTACAATGCTTGCTTTTTCCCCTGGAGATAGAGGGAAATGACTGGAGTGAACTCATTTAAAGAAAACTATATAAATTCACATTTCTACCAAGATTAGTTATTTCCCATATACTTGTCCAAACTTACTATAAGTTCTATATCTATATTCTTGCAAATCTGAAGTATAAACATATTTATTTTATGTTGCATTTGTTCAAATGCAAGTTAGATGACAAATTCAGTGTTACTGGTTAGGGGTCCCCAAAATTTCCCTTAAGTTCAATGATTTTCTGGAAGGACTCACAGAACTCAGAAAAGCTGTTATAGGCACAGTTACAGTTTATTACTGGGGAAGGATACAAATTAAAATCAATAAATTGAAGAAGCTTCCAATTGTCTTCTCGCAGTGGAACTGTATGGATGAAACTTAATTCTCTCAGCAAACGTGTGTGGCAATAGTCAGGGAGTATTGCCAACCAGGGTAGCTGGCTTGAGCTTTGGAATCCAATGATTTTATTGGGGGTCAGGCAAGTAGACATGAACCACTTGTATGGCTGACCTTAGATACTCAGAATATAGGTCCTCAAAACGTCAAACTAATACCTTACTCAAGACCTTCACCATAAATCACATCATTAGCATAATCTAGCTGACGTATCCAAAGGTACTCAGGTATATAAATACACTCTTATGAAGCAGGATATTCCAAGAGCTTAGAGACTGTCTCAAGTCCTTTCTTTGGAATGTACAGGGTTTGAACATCCAGACCTGCTAAGTCAACCCGTTACTGTACAGGCTACTCTGGACCTTGGCCTGCAGAGATGGTAAACCCTTTACTTAGTTCAGTTTGAACACTGAAATATTTAATATATACAGAATCGTTGAGGTCCTTCATTACCTAACATTTTTATGCAAACTGTCTTCATTCACCAACTAATTAACACAGAAAGTACACAAAAACTAAAATTTAAGTGACCTAACTGATGAAGGGTTTAGCTGGAAGGGAATTGAATTTAAAATCCCTAGCCATAAACCTATGCCCTTTTGTCTGCCTAAACTCTGGCTATATTAATGAACCTTGGGAATTTTTATCCTTTGATCAAAGGCCCTTAAGCTGGCATGGATACACAGCTCTGATCTCCCCAGCACAGCAATATGGCAGAGGTATCACAGCCAAGGCAGCTGTTGGCACTGGCAGCTGTGCATTGGGAAGCTTGCAGAAAAGCAGGCCCAACAGTGCTATTGCTATACCTATGATACATGTGGAGTGTCTTAAACCCTGAGGAAATACCAGCTCCCAGATGCATTCAGGTCCTTCAACAGCAATGGGATGATGGTCAGTGACATTCTTCACAGGGGCTCCCATGCTGGGCAGCCCCAGACTATTGTGCAGGGTAGGATTTCCACAAGGGACACCCATCAAGGGGATAAAGAGACCGAATCTAGCCTAAACCCACTTGCCAAATCTTGAGTCCTGGCATGGGGCTGTATCTGTTTGGAGGAAGAATCTTCTTTTCCTAATCCTCACAAGGACTCTATATGTGGCTTAATGACTGCCTTTCATCCCAGTGAAGAAGGTCCCCTTCTAAAGCCTCTTCAAGTTGGTCAGAAGAGAGGGAGCCAATTTCCTTCTTCTACACAGTGTTTTTGTCAAAGAGATCAGAGGTTGAAAACAAACTTTGTCCAATACTAAAAACAATAACAGAATTCTTCCATTCTGTGTAATAAAACTCCCCAGTTCTTGCTAATGCCCTAATGCTTTAATCTAATCAAGACCCAAGGTGCTGAGAGGATTCTGATAAAACATCTCATTTGCTTCCACATTAACAAAATGCTTAGCAGTCAACTTGTATGACAAAATGTTTGGAATATTCTGTTATGCATGAATTTCTTGATGGAGTTCTGCAGACTGAAGTGTTAGTGAGATCCAAATGCAGCGGCATCTTTTTCTGTTCCATTTGTTGTTTTTCAGAGTGGCAATTTTAATGCTATTGGAACATAATTCCTACAGATATATTATTTCATGATGGTGCTTATCCCAGCCTATGCACAATGATTTATTTTTCAAGAAGGGTTAGGTCTTACATTCATTTTTGTTTCTTTCAAGGAAAATCTGACTGGTTCAACACCCTTGCACTACCAAATATATTTTTTAAAGTTCAGTTATTTTATAGGTATTTTAATTATGTTGCTTTTATGATATGTAGTCTTATGATTTTGTGACATATAATGGTATAAAACATTTTCTGCATTATACTATGTTTTGAATAATTTCAACTGTATCATAGATTTTGTGAATCTTCATAATTGGATTTTGCTATGTTCTTATAAAATAATAACCAAGAAAAATTATATCTCTCTAACATACTTTTAGTAATTTGTAACTTACTATAATATACATTTTTTTGAAATTTTGTTTTGACTTAGTTTTGGGGCTCTGGTTCTTATTTGGAATTGTATGTAACAAAGAATTCTGCTTTTCATCTGAGTGTCTTTGTGCTGTGTCCCACCATCCAAAAAACCTAAAATAATTCCTAGTATCATATACAAAATCTACTTTAATATATATATATATGACTTGATTTACAAGTTAGAAACAATGCCAAATAGAAAAATTGGGGTGGAAATACAGAAGAGAGTAATATTAACAATAGGACCAAGGAATGTAGTTAGTGTTTTTCACTTTCTAGCTCCTTATTCTCACAACAATATTGTGCAGTGAGCATTAGTATCCCCATTATATAAAGTGGAAACTGTGGCTGAAGGAGTTTAAGTGATGCAGCCAGTCAGGCAACCACAACATGCTAGAAACAAGACCCACGCTTATGTCTCATTAACTCTAAATTCTGCTCCCTGAACCAAGGCATATGAAACCATCAAAAAAATGTATTTCTCAACATTTATGCTTTCCCCATAACATAGGAATTGTGTTTTCTTATATTATCATTTTAAAATAAAATGTAATATTATTCTGACAAATATGAAAAGAGAGCAATTAAATATTTGGGCAAAGCATGTTCTCCAATGTTCCCTCCTGAGTAGTTGGAATTTGTACCCTTTGTGCCCTGATCTTGACGTAGATCGGGCCTCTGCCCTGAGATCCGCCTGGTTAAGAATTGTTCTTGAAAAAATAATATGGAATAAATGGTATTAGGAACTGAACATCTGACAGAAACTAATTATACCATCCTGTAGTACTTACAGGTCTCAGTATACTAGCAGCCATAGTAAAAATATTGAGATGTTTTAAATAAATAATAAAAATATATCGTCAAGATTGAGCTCATCCTAGCATTAACTTAAGGAGTTTGTGAGGGTAGGAAATGAGGCCTTCAGTTGTCGATTTAAATAATGGATGTCTTGTGATGTGAGATGTCAGAAAAGAAAAGCAGGAATTAGCATCTAAGAAATCGTATGTTTAGCTGATGTATAAACACAAATGATCATTTTTGTTAGATGAACACACTTACACACGTATATATACACATATTTATAGATCAATAGTTAGCATATTGATAAATTCTTGGAAGAATTCTGCTGCAGTAAAGATATGCAAATTATTCATTCCATCAGTATTTCTCAAAAGATAGTCCATAACATTGCAACGACAGAAACAGGCCATTATATATCCTGTCATAACCTACAGAATTGAGTGGGAGAGAGTGTAAACTACAATCTAAACAATAATCCATCCTTAGTGGAAGTGCTCCAAAATGTGTTCATCAAATGCAATGAATGTACCACACTAATGAAAGCTGTTTATGTGGGAAAAAGAGGGAAGTGTGGAGAGTGGTACATAAACAAGTAGTGTTATATTGTTTATGTAACATTTTATGTAATCTAAGTATCTTTTTAAAATAAATAAAAAATATATATTAAAAAAAAAAAAGATAGTCCATGAGCCACTCACAACACCACCAAAACCAGAATTATCTGAATTTGCTTTTTAAAATGCAGACACCAGGGTTCTAACCCAGACATAGTAAGCTTATTTCTCTCTCAATGGGCTTGTGGAATAAGGGAGGGGTGGAGAAGTATAAGTGACTTTTAAAAAGTTTCCAGGTGACTCTTATGAATGTTAAATTTTGAGAGACATTCTCTGTAAATTATTGCCTAATACAGAGCTTCAAAGAAATGCCAAAGCCATAGGTATTTCATGCAAAATTCTGCAAATTCTGAGTGCTACAAATCTTCTTTGTCAGGCTTTTTATCTCTATGTTGTTATATTCCAATGCCATCTAAACAGAATATACTAAAGGTCATCAATATTTTTATTTTTACTTTAATAGTGTTTTGTCCATTTCACCCTTGCTATTGTGAGAGTAATGCCTAATCCTCTTTTTTTGTTTACCCTCTCCCTTCTTTCTTTTTTCCTCTTTTCTTTTTCTTAATGTTTATGGATGAATAACTCAGCTGAAATTATTCTTCTACAATATTGAGGTTTATATTGGAAAATGTTCGCATTTATTTCTTCTTTCTTTTCCTCAGAAATGAGTACCAGTCACATATACTTATTTGAATTTTCTTTCATTGTCATTATCCTAATATTTCATTATTGTTGTCATTAGTGTTGGCATTAATTAAATATCATGGGATTAAGTAATAGACAACATTTTTAACTAAATGTTTTCAAATACACACACACACAAGTGACATTCAAAATGTTGGTTAGAGAATCCGGATCAAATTCCTGTTGCATCCTTGAGTATGCAAAAACAGCCACCTGGCACCCAGCCTCAGCACTCTTTCTTCATGAGAACAAACCTCATGCCCCAAAGATGATTTTAATACCTGTGGGGGATCTCAATCTAATCAGGCACAGACAGTTTAGGCTGAGTTATCCAAGCTGAAGGCATAACATTAAATCATCATTCAGTGGAAGCATATCTATGGGGGGGGGAGCAGAGATAGCACAGCCCATTTAGTTTGCTTTGTGATAATCCAGCTTGATATAATGATAAAATTTGAATCTAGAGAAATGAAAAGACAGTGTGTCCTTCCCCCTAGTCTCACAAATATCAGTCTTTTAAAAATAAGCCATTGATAAATAACAGGACACCACAAACTCTCACTTGATTTTTCAAGTCTTTATGGTACAAAATTTATATTTTTTTGAAATACTGTGCATAGATATTAAGTAATAATGTAGAGTCTCAGTTTTTTATTATAGCACAGTAGTCATTTTGTTTGAGAGTAAGTGCATGCAAGAAGTTGTATCTTAAGGTCAGTTAAAGCTGGAGAGATTAATTACAATTAATTACATCAAACCACAAACTCGTAAGTTCCAAAAGTAAACTGTGTTGGTATTTTTAGATCTTTACCCTTGTTTTCTTAGCTGAATACATTCCTTTATATTTACTCTGCCCTGGGACCAAGAATACTTTCAGCATTCAAGAAATAAAAGCCTTTTGCCACCTTGGAATATAGATTTAGTAACTAGATGTAACCAAATGAGCTGGAAGCCTTCCTCCCTGGAGAAATCCTCCTGGGAGGAAAGAAACATCTTGGATATCAAGGGATTCCAGAAAAAGAACTCAGTGTACTAGACTTCACAGCCTTTATATGGTTTCTCTGACAACAAATAATTCTTTTAATCTTTCTCACCTCCCTGCAACCCTCATTCCTCTAACATGAGTATATCCCCTCTGGCACGGAGCAGTTTCCCCTGTCGCTGCAACATGGCACTGGGATGAATTGCTCACTTACCTGGGCCACAGTTCCCTGCTTTTCTCAGTATCTCTTGTCCTATCCCTTCAACCGAAGATTTCTCTAATCAAGATTTTATATCTATCTTTTGTTTGTTTGAGGCAGCTGGTGCTTTTACAAAATCTGAAGCTCATGCCAAATCAGCAAAGAAACTATAGACTAGGTGGGGTAAATGCAGACTAGTCCTAATATTTGAAGGTCTATAATGCCTATAATTCACTGCCAAATGACTGGATTTTGTAGAGCCCAACACTTCAAACAAAAAAAAAAAAAAAAAAAAAAAAAAAAAGGAAAGAAACAAAAAACAGATTAGAGGTCTCCGTTTTTGTAGTGTTGGAAATCAGAGAATTTGATTGATGGAAGAATCATTATCTTTCAGTAACTTAAACATTATGAAGTGAACTCTTGGTCAAGGAAGGCAGAGAAAGGATCTAAGCCATGCACGTCATTTATTTGGTAGGGAAAACCTCCAACATGCCCAAGGAAATCTGCTTAATTTTAAGTTCCATGCCTGGCATTTAGTAAATGCCACAGCAGTATTAGATATATAGATTGAACATTATTTTTGGATTTTACAGGCAATGTTTGTTTCAATTAACTCATTTTTAAAAAACATTTTTCACATCCTACCTTCTTGCGTCTATGATCTTCTATTTTGGATTGTTTTTCTTAAGACATTTATATCTGTAATTAGAGTATCCTCGGTAGAGTTTTTCATCTAAAGTGACTTTAATTCACCCTCCTTTCTGATATTTTATGTTTTCAGATAAGCATTACAGGATGACATTTATATTCTCTGAGAACATGGAAGATATTACTCCAAGGTATCAGGGCTTCTAACTTTACTATTAAGAAATTTGTTGTCAGTCTAATTGCCTGTCTTTTAAAATCTCTTCCCACACACACACACATACACATGCATTCTCTTTTTCTTTCTTTCTTTTCCTTTTATTCCTTTCTTTTTTTCTTTTTCACTTTTTTCTTTTTTTCCTTCCCTCTGTTCCTCCCTCCCTCCTTCCCTTCCTTCTTTCTTTCCTTCCTTCTGTTTCTCTTTTTGAAATTTCAGGGACCTTATATCTGGGTGTTCATAACTTGCTTCTTTTCTCTGCTTGGAATTCGTTGAATATCCAGCATTTGAGTATTGATGACTTTCTCCAATTCTGACAAATGACCAGCTATTATCTCTTCCACTGCTGAAAAAAGTTTGGTAGATCTCCTTCAAGTCTCCAAACTTCTTTTTCAAATATTGTTCCTTTTCATAGTTGTTTCATTCAGAAGAATTTTTTTAGGTATACACTCCAGATCACTATTTTTCTGTTCCATTGTTTGTAATCTGCTACTTAATAGGTCCATTTTAGTTTCTAATTTTAATTATTATGTTTTTGTTTCTAGAAGTCCTATTCAATTACTTCTCAAATCAACTTCATTGCTTATGGTCTTTTGTTTCTTGACTGCATTTTCTAACTTCCCTTCTTATTTTTTTAAACTTAATGACTATACTGTATCCTTAAACTGTTATAGCCTATGCCTGATAATTCTAAAACCTGATTCTATTATCTATTGTTTTCTGGCTTTCTCTTTTTTCCCTTGGCTGTTATCTGAATTTGGAGGAAATTATTAGAGACCTGCATTAAAGGTGCAATCCTCCAGAAAGAATTTTCATTTGCTCTTGCAGATTACCTAGAGGTACTTCAATCCAGGACCACTGTAAAATAAACTCTGGCACTGGGTTTTTTAAACCCTCTAGGTACTGTGAATTCAGAACAAAAATCTGCAGGTGGGCTAGGTTATGGTTTTAAATTCCCATGAATAATGTACATATAACCTATTAAGCACCATCTGCCTTACATTAAATGTGTAAATCGTAGGACAACAACTTTATGCAAGGACCTTATATTATTCCTCCCCTTGGGTGGGTCCTAGGGTTTATCACCTGTTCCCCATGCAGTCAGCAAAGTAGAACTCAAGAATAGAAATAGATTTCAGAACATAGTGTGAAGAGTCCTTCAGAATGAAAGAAGGTTTTGAAGGTCACTTTCTTCAAATCTATTCTCCCATCCAATGGGTCTCTGCAGAATCCTTATTACCATGTCAGCTCAGCAATGCCTTTTATGTTTTAACCAACAGTAATTTCTTTTTTATTAGCGGAGTTATTCAAGAGTACATAGTCAGCCATATTGAAAAAGAGGTTAGCTAATATTTCTTTATATGAAAATTTGACTTGAAACTCCCCTTAATCCTCAGGACATTTGGCTGAAAACTGTTTCTGTCACTCTTCTGAGAGTAGTCCTGAAAATTAAAAGCGCTGTTTAATCCTGGAGTAGCCATTTTAATTGGGGTGGCTACAGAGATTTCTGAAGAATTAAAAAAGGACTAAACCATTTACAATGTCCCCCTTTTTTTTAAGTGGAGAAGTATATAGGCTATTCTCCCAGCTATTTTATGTCCATATTTCCACCCCATAATCCTCATAAAATAAAAATCATAAAATTAAATTAAAAAATTAAAATAGAATAGAAAGAATTGACTCAGGCTCAAGTTACCACTATGGACTATGTTAAAAAGGCTAAGGAGATGTCACGATAAATCCAAAATAAATAAACTGATGCCTTTGTACTGTTGGGGAAGAGAGCTAGTAGGGATTTCTCAAAAATCAATTCTGTAAAGGCTCCCAGACTATCTGAACAAGGAGCCAAAGACTGTAAGTTAGGTTAAAAAAAAAAAAAAAGTTGTGGTGCCTAAGCAGTCCTCAATCAATATATGTTAGTTCAATCTTATTTTGTGTATGATTGAAAAACAGTTGAATAGGGTTCCAATTCACAGCCCAGCTTGCATCTTCTTCACTTGATTCTGTCTGATGGGAGGGCATGATTGGGCTGCTGCAAACTGACTGTTAAGAATTATTTTCAAAGTATTTGATAAGGTAGGTCTGGGGCATGGGGATAGAAAGTATGCAGACTGAATCTCTGTAATAAGATCCATTTCATGCTAAGCTCCATAGTATAAAATAGTACCTTGAGCAAAAGTAGACATTTTCTTTCCTTTACCAATTTTGTACCTACTATCCATCACAAACATTCAAAAATCAACTCACTTAAGTAATACTTTATTTGGTCTAGTTTTACACCTAGACAATTTGTAGAAAAGTAGAGTACCTCCTATTTTTAAATCATGCCTTCACAGACATTCTCTATACAGCTATAGTCTGATCCTTAGTTTGATTTTAACATTTCTGAAGTTAGAGAAAACTTTTAAATTTGTGATATCTGGTATTGTGCATTCAATAGACATTCAATAACCAATAATATAAATGGAAAATAAATTTATTGTTTTCTTCAACTCAATATCCAAATAGATATTTAAAAATTTGAACAATGGCATGAATGTAGATCATTAGGGTTTGAAACTTTAGTACCCACTAATAAAACAGAACAAAAAGTTAACCTTCAAGGCTTAGACAAATTTAATTAACTTATTTTTTAAAAGCATGTTATGCAATTGTTTTCTTTAACAAAGCATTTTTACAAACTAGGTAACTGAATTAACTTATTGAACCAATTTAAAATGTGTTTAATATAAGCAGTCAAATGTAGGCCTAAAACAATGTTATTATTTATTCATAATGATAAAATTAATAAGCATTAGCAATATTCCTAAGGTCTGTCATATAGTGTTGGGGAAACAGTAAGTGGTCACGGAGTAAAGAGTGTGGGAGGTAGAGGATATTGATGGAGGGTGATCTGCTCATGCAGAGAATGTTTAGGTCTTTCAACTGCATATGTTTATTGATGATTTAGTATGTGTTAGGAATTTTACTAGGGTAAATGTGCAAGAGACATAGACAGGCTTAAGCATTAAGAAGTGGAACGGCTTAATTATTTCCAACTTTTAAAAGATTTATCTGGAAAATATTTGAAGAATACATTAAAGGAATTGTATGGTAGAGAGGGTAGGATTGAAATGAGATAAAAGCAATTGGGCTATCATAATCTTTTTATTGATATATATATTTTTAAGATACTTAGATTATATAAATGTTACAAAAAATATAGAGGATTTCCATATGCCTCACTCCCTACCCCTCCCACATTTTACCACATTAACAACATCCTTCATTAGTGTGGTACATTTTTTACAATTGATGAACACATTTTGGAGCATTGCCACTAGCATGGATTATAGTTTACATTGTAGTTTACACTCTCTCCAGCAAAATTTTGTAAGTTATTGCAAGATATATAATGGCCCATATCTGTCCTTGAAATGTCATTCAGGACAATATCCAAATCCCAAAAATGCCCCCATATTACATGTTTCTCCCTCTCCCTCCCCTCAGAAACACCAGTGGCCACTGCCCCAACCTCAAGGATATAAGTTCTTCCATTGCTAGAACCTCCTCCCATGTATCCCCCATCACTGACACCCCACACCAATGATCCTCCCCCATCATAATCATAACCCTTCTGTGATCCAAAACCCCTTAAAAAATGAAGCCAATAAAATAACCAAATATAATAAGTCTCTAGTAGAATAACAGTAAGTCTACTCTGGACGATTGCTCATTCCCCAATCCTGAGGATTCTGGGATGGTGATGACCACTCCACCTCTAATTGAGAGGGGACTTAGATCTCATAGGGCAGATGGATGGAACTATTGTCCTTGCAGTTGCAGACTCTCTCTGTTCCTTGGGATGGTCGTTGTCCATCATCATATCCTTGTCACTTGTTCTGGGTAAGTCCAATGAACTGGAGAGTAAGTGTTGCAACTCCAATGAGTTTCAGGGCCCAGCTGGCACATGGACAACCCAAAGATTTAAGTCTCTTGGATGCACACCTGTAAACTCCAGTACTAACTATAGGTTCAAGTAGAAGGGGCAGAAGAGCCATGTGTAGGGAATCCACAACTGAGTCCCACTCTGTCACACTGGGGAGCATAAATACCCAAGTAGGGCCCATTGGCAGGGCACCAAACTCCTGAGCTGTCTGCCCTGCCTATAGTGTCTGGATGTCTCCAGAGCCCTCAGGAGCCCTGAATTTGAGGTAGTATTTACTTTGGCAGTCAGTGAGATCCTGCTAAGATGTGCATAAGCTTAACTTCTGGGATGACCACCTGACTCACTTTGAATTCTCTTAGCCATATAAACCCATTTGTCTTTACCTTTTCTCCCTTTTGGTCAAGTCTTTTTCCAGTTGTATTGCTAGCTGGTGCTTGGTAGTAATCCCTCAGTGCCAGGGAGGCTCATCCCCACAAGTCCTGTCCCACTCTTGGGGGAAGGAAATGCATTTATATTTTGAGTTCAGCTTAGAAAGAAGCCACATTTGAGCAACAAGGAAGCTCTCAGGAGGTGTATTAGTCAGGGTTCTCTAGGGAAACAGAAGCAACAGGAGCTATCTGTAGATAGTATGAGGTTTTATAAGAGTCTTTCATGTGATGGTGGGGATGTACAAGTCTAGATTCTGCAGGCAGGCTGCAAACCAGGGGCTCCGATGAAAGTCCAGTGAAGGTCCTTGATGAGTTTCCAGAAGTTGGCTGTCCAAAGACGAGCTGGGAAATTCTCTCTGAATGCTGAAATCATTTCCCTTTTTAAGGCATTCAACTGATTGGATAAAGCATCACTCATTGCTGACAGCAACCTCCCTGGCCGATGTAGATATAAACAGCCATCTATGCAATAAACTTACTGATGACTAAAGCCCATAAATGTCCTTGTATTACAATTAGCCAGGTGCTTGCTTGGCCAAACAACTGGGCACAAGTACCAGGCCAAGTTGACATATTAGTCTAACCATCACAGGAGGGAACTCTTAGGCACCCTAAAATACTAGGCTAAGTTTCAATTTCAAAAGTAAAAGTTCATAAGCACAGACATCCATAACAAGGGCCTGTCAATGGACCATCCTCCTTCACTAGTTACTGCCCCTGTACTTGGGGGATGCTTGCTGTCCCATTAGAGAATGTGGCAGAGCTCCTCAGGATGGTAGTTCCATATTCTTTTGGTTATTGTGTGAATCTCCACCCACCGTAACAATGCCCCATGAATATAGGAACACATTTACATGCCTTATAGGTTTGCACCAGGTGAACCTCCTCCCATGTATCCACCATCACTGACACCCCACACCAATGATCCTCCCCTCTCATAGTTGTAACTCTTCTGTGATTCAAAACCTCTTAAAAAATGAAGCCAGCAAAATGACCAAATACAATTAATAAGAAAATGAAATAATGATAGTTTTAAAAATAAGAAATAAAATACAAGTAATTTTTAAAAATTAAAAAATTAAAAAATTTGGAATAGTAAAATATAATGAAAAAATATTTTTTAAAAAATTTTGACATTATGTCTTTCATCATTATAAGATCTGTTGTTTTGTATATACAGTGACATTTTCTTCTGTCTATTCCCCCAGTGTCTCATGTTTTTCATTTTGTCTTCAAAGAAGTTTTATGTTACAGAAAAGTCACATGCAGAATATAGGGGATTCCCATATACCCAACATCCTCCCCATTTTCCCCTTTCCCTATTAATAACATTTTATATGTGGATGATACATATAAAATGTATCATATTGATGTACAAATATTGAAACATTGTTACTAACCATGGTCAATGATTTACATTATGGTTTACATTTTGGACTATACACTATTATAAATTTTGATGAAATTTAACATGGCTTGTATCCATCATTGCAATATCATGTAGTAGAATTCCATCACCTCCCAAAATGTCCCATGTTCCATCTATTCTACTCCTCCCTCAGGACCCACAGCAACCACCCAGCTTCACTCCTTGAAGAACTGAATTCATAGTTACTGGCAACAACATTGAGTGCTTGACATACAGGCCTGTCCTCCCGTGTGAGGCACTGCGTATGCTCTCAAGAGACTCCTGCTCCTCTATGTGAGAACATAGCAGGACTCCCCAGGATGATAGCCCAACACTTTCCCACTCATTATGTGGGTCTCCACCCACTGATATAACACACTATGACAAGATGTACACTCACACACTCCCTAGATCCCTGTCCCACATGTCCCCCACATCCAACACCCTAAACCAGTAACCCTTTGCTGCCATATTTGCCAAAAGAACATTCCCAACGTTATAGTTTTAACTACATATCCACAGATCACCAGAGTTCACCTGCTCATTCCCCCAACCCTCCACCCAGTTCCATGGACAGCCCAACCCACCCTCCCCACCCTACTCCCCCCACACAAACCAGCACCATGCAACCCAATAGCATCACTGCACCACTATCATGCCTGTCCACTGCACAACTACATCTGTCCATCTTATCATAGATTTTGCCCATATGTGCATTGGCTCACAAACTTCATCTACCTTTCTGTCTGCTGTAAACCTACCTTCCAGACTCTAGCTCTGTGAGTCTGCTGAATTTGCTTAATTCGTATCAGTAAGGTCATGTAATATTTGTCCTTCAGTGCCTGGCTTGCTTCACTTAACATAAGGTCTTCAAGATTCATCCATGTTATCCTGTGTATTAACACTGCATTCCTTCTTACACAGAGTAATATTCCATTATACATATATACCACATTTTGTTTAACCATTCATCTGTTGATGGGAATTTGGGTTATTTCCAACTTTTGGCAATAGTGAATAATGCCGCTATGAACATTGGTGTGCATATATCTGTTCGTGTCCCTGCTTTCAATTCTTCTGGATATATACCCAGCAGTGGGATTGCTGAATCATATGGTAGTTCTATAGTTAGCTTCCTGAGGAACCACCAAACTCTCCTCCACAATAGCTGTACCATTCTACCTTCCCAACTGCAGTGGATAAGGGTTCCCATTCCTCCACATCCTCTCCAACACTTGTAGTCCTCTGTTTTTTTAATAGCCACCAGTCTAATGGGGGTAAGATGATATCTCATTGTAGTTTTGATTTGCATTTCCCTAATAGCTAGTGATGTTGAGCAACTTTTCATGTGCTTTTTAGTCATTTGTATTTCTTCTTTGGAGAACTGTCTATTTAAATCACTTGCCCATTTTTTAAATGGGTTGTTTGTCTTTTTATTTTTGAGGTGTAGGATTTCTTCATATATGCTGGATATTAGGCCCCTATCAAATATATGTTTACCAAATATTTTCTCCCATTGAGTAGGAAGTCTTTTCACTTCCTTGACAACCTCCTTTGAGGTGAAAAAGTTTTTAATTTTGAGGAGGTCCCATTTATCTATTTTTTTTCATTGGCTCCTCGTGCTTTGGGTGTAAAGTTCGTAAAACCATTTCCTAATACAAGATCCTGTAGATGGTCCCCTACATTATCTTCCAAGATCTTTATGGTCCTGGCTCTTATATTTAAATCCTTGATCCATCTTAAGCTAATTTTTGTATAAGGTGTGAGATGGTGTTCCTCTCTCATTCTTTTGGATGTGGACATCCAGTTCTCCAAGCACCATTTGTAGAAGAGGCCATTCTCTCATAGTTGAATGGGCTTGGTGGCCATGTTAAATATCAGTTGACTAGATATGTGAGGATTTATATCAGAACTCTCAATCCAATTCCATTGGTTAGTATGTCTATTCTTGTGCCAATACCATGCAGTTTTGACCACTGTACCTTTCTAGTATGTTTTAAAGTCAAGTAGTGTGATTCCTCCAATTACATTTTTCTTTTTCAATACCTCTTTGGCTAATCAGGCCTCTTGCCCTTCCAAATAAATTTCATAATTAGCTTTTCCAATTCAGTAAATAATGCTGTGGTAATTTTTATTGGGATTGTGTTAAATCTGTGAATCAGTTTGCGTAAGATAGACATCTTAATAATGTTTAGTCTTCCTATCTATGGACAGGGAATATTCTTCCATCATTTAAGTCTTCTTTTATTTCCTTTAACAGTGTTGTGTTGTTTTCTGCATATAAGTTGTTTACATCTTTAGTTAAATTTATTCCTAGGTATTTGATTCTTTTAGTTGCTATTGTAAATGGGATTTTTTCCCTTGATTTCATCCTCAGATTGCTCATTAATGGTGTACAGAAATGCTACTGATTTTTTGCACATTGACCTTATAACCTGCCACTTTATGGAACTCATTTATAAATTCTAGAAGCTTTGTTTTAGAGATCTTGGGGCTTTCTATGTATAGGATCATGTCATCTTCAAATAGCGAAATTTTTACTTCTTCCTTTCCAATTTGGATGTCTTTGATATCTTTTTCTTGTCTAAGTGCTCAAGCAAGTACTTCTAACATAATGATAAATAAAAGCAGTGAAAGTGGGTATCTTTGCCTTGTTTCAGCTCTTAGAGGGAAAGCTTTTAGGATTTCACCATTAAGTATGACATTAGCTGTGAGTTTTTCATATATACCCTTTTCATGTTGAGGAAGTATCCTTCTATTCCTGTCTTTTGAAGTGTTATTATCAGGAAAGGATGCTGTATTTTGTTGAATGCTTTTTCTGCATCTATAGAGATGATCATGTGATTTTTTTTCTTTTGATCTGTTTATGTGGTGTATTACATTAATTGATTTTCTTATGTTGAATCATCCTTGCATAACAGGGATGAAACCCACTTTTTCATGGTGTATAATTCATTTGATGTGTTGTTAAATATGCTTACCAAGTATTTTGTTGAGGATTTTAGCATCTATGTTCATTAGAGTGATTGTTCTATAGTTTTCCTTTCTCATGGCATCTTTGTTTGGCTTTGATACTAGGGTGATGTTGGCATCATAGAATGAGTTAAGCAATGTTCTCCCCACTTCTATTTTTTTGAAGACTTTAAGCAGGATTGGTGTTAGTTCTTTCCAGAATGTTTGGTAGAATTCAACTGTGAAACCTTCTGGTCCTGGGCTCTTCATAGTTGGGAGGTTTTTGATGACTAATTGTATCTCATTACTTGACATTGCTCTGTTGAGTTCATCAAATTTTCCTTTCATCAATGTTGGCTGCTTGTGTGTTTCTAGAAATTTATCCATTTCCTCTAAATTATCCATCTTGTTAGCATACAATTTTTCAAATATGGTCACAGAAATTATTTTGTACAACTTCTATCTTTCTGATTTTATTGAGAATTGTCCTGTGGCCTAGCATGTGGTCTTTCCTGGAGTACTTGAAAACAATGTGTATCCCACTGTATTTGGGTGTAAGGTTCTGTATATGTTCATTAGGTCCAGATCCTCTAGTGTATTATTTAAGGTTTCTGTTTCTTTATTGATCCCCTGTCAAGATGTTCTGTCTAATGGTAATAATGGTATATTAAAGTCCCCTACTATAATTTAAAGGTATCTATTTTTCCACTTAGCTTTTTCAATGTTTTCCTCATGTATTTTGAGATGCCCTGATTAAGTTCATAAATATTTATGATTGCTCTTTCTTCTTGATTGATTACCCCTTTTATTAATATGTAGTGTCCTTCTTTGTCTCTTACAAGTTTTGCATTGAACTATTTTGCCCAATATTAGTAGAGCTACTCCTGCACTTTTCTGATTATTGTTTGCATGTAATATTGTGTTCTAAACATTCACCTTCAGCCTTCTTGCATCCCTGGGTCTTAGATGAGTTTCTTGAAGACAGCACATAGATGGGTCATATTTCCTTATCCATTCTGCCAATCTGTGTCTCTTGACTGGTGAGTTTAATCCACTAACATTAAATGTTATTACTGTTGAGGAACTACTTATATTAGCCATATTTTCTTTAGGTTTATGTATGCCATATGTTGTTTTTATTTCTCTTTTTATCTTTTTAGTTATTCTTACACTCTCCTCCAACTCTCTCTCTCATTTTTTCCTTTCAACCTGCAGAACTCCATTTAGTATTTCTTGAAGGGCAAGTTTCTTATTAACACAGTCTCCTAATTTCTGTTTATCTGTGAATATTTTGAACTCTTCCTCATTTTTGAATGCCATCTTTGCTGGCTTCAGAATTCTTGGCTGGGAATTTTTTCTTTTACCACTTAAGTATGTCATACTACTGCCTTCTTGCCTTCATGGTTTCCAATGAGATGTCAGCACTTACTCTTATTGAGTGTCACTTTATGTGATGGATCTCTTTTCTCTTGCTGCTTTTAGTATTCTCTCTTTGTCTTGAGCATTGGACAATTTTAGAAGTATATGTCTTGGTGTAGGCCTGTTAAGATTTATACTGTTTGTGGTGCACTGCATTTCCGGATGTGTACGTCCATGTTCATCAATAGAGTTGGGAAATTTTCAGCCATTATTTCCTCCAAAACTCCTTCTGCCCCCTTTCCCTTCTCTTCTCCCTCTGGGATGCCTATAATGTGTATGTTTGTACATTTTCTGTTGTCATTCAAATCCTTAAGTCCTTGCCGGATTTTTTCTGTATCTTTTTATCTATCTGTTCTACTATCTGTCTGATTTCAGATGTATTGTCTTCCACATCACTGATACTTTCCTTTGCCTGTTCAAATTTGCTTTTATGTGCTTCTAGTATATTTTTTATTTCTTGCATTGTGCCATTCATCACCATCGTATTCGTTATCTTTTTATGTATGTTCACTATTTTTTCAGTATATTCCCCTAGTTTCTTCTTAATATCTCTTATCTCTCCCTTCACTTCATTAAGTTGATTCATGATATTTGTTTGGACTTCCTTGTTTAGTTGTTCCACACTCTGCATCTCCTCCTGTTTTTAGTTTGTTCATTAGACTGAGCCATTGCTTCCTGTTTCTTAGTATGGCTTGTAATTTTTTGTTGGTGTCTGGGCATCTATTTATCTTGATGGGCTTATTTTGTTGGTTAGTTTCCTTTTGTATTATAGGGTTTTATTTAGTTGTTTCTTTGTGTAGTAACGTTAATTTTTGATAGTTGGTTTCTCTTATTCTGTATCCTTGCAGTTGTCTGTGTTCCCTTGAAAACAATATTAGGACCAGAAAAAAAGGAAAGAAATAAGAAGAGAAAAAAGAATAAAATTGATAATAATATAAAAAAGTTAGAAGAGGAACCATGCAAGAGCTAGAAAACTAAGTAATATGAGCAAAAAATAATTAAAAAATACAAAGGAATAAGAATAAAAAGAGGTGGAGAAGAAAAAAATAAAACAAGAGACAAAATAGACAGAAGAAAAATAGGATGAATTAAAAGGCCAAACAGATGAGAAGAGAATAGAAGGAAAGAAAAAAAAAAAAAAAGGAGAGAGAGAGAATAAGAAAAAATGAAGACCAAACCAGAGTGGTGGAATGGAAGAAAAGCAACGGAAGTCAGAAGACAGAAAAATGAAGGAATGAAGAGAAATAAAGTAGTTTGAAAAAATAAGTAAAAGAAGATAAGGTAACAAAGAAAGGGAAAGCCATAAACAAGAAACAAACAGCAACAAAGAAGCAATCCAGGAAAAACAGCTTTCCTTCTTAGGCTCCTAGAGATCTTCTCAGGCTGCTCATGCTCATAAGTTAATCACCCTGCAACCTACCCATCTGCAGGTAATGTGTCCAGTTTTAGCGAAAAAAATAAAAGAAAAGAAAAAAGAATCCAAAAAACCACAAAACAAAACAGTAGAAACTCATTCTATGAGTTCCCTATCATAAGATGTTAGCTCAGTGCCTTAACTCTCCCTGGATCCCTTCTCTTAGGAGGTATACAAGACTTGACCCAGTGACCTTCTATATGCAAGGCAGGAATTCCCCTACTGCACTACAGCAGCTCTATAGACTAAATATGCTTTTGAAAGCTTATTGGACTCTTCATGCCCCCATTTCCCTTAAGGGAGTTGGACTTTTAATAGTTTTCAGCATCTGGGCTAGTTAGTTGCCTGTCTCTGCTGCTTTCCTGGCCAAGTTCCTTTATCCCAGGGTGGCTGGGTGTGACAGCCTGCCTGAGCAGATTCCCGTGTCCCCTTTCCTCAGTTCTGGCTAGTATCCACTCTGAAATTCAAAGGGGGCTCAGGTGTCCAAATGCACGGAAAGGAAACCACTCTTCACCCTTCACCAGACCCACTCTTCCTCCCAGGTAATACTCCTCCCCAACTTAGCTCACTGGTGAGAGCCAGGAGGTACACAGAGTATTTTTGCCTTGAGAGTGGGGCATAGCTGTCTGCCATTTCTAGCCATAGGGACGAACAACTCATGGTTTTCCATTGGGCTCTTTATCTCTTTGTCCAGCTCCCTCTGGATTGATGCCCTGAAGCCTCCTGCTCTATGGATTCCCAAAATAACTCACTCAGGTAGGATTTTGTCCCTTCTCAGGCATTTTTTACAAAAGATCTGGGCAGTGCCTACCTACAATGATGCCATTTTCCTGGAACTCCTATCATAACCTTTTTATGAAAGGATAAATTAAGTCAGTGGCAGGTAGATTTGGATAAAGAGACTCAGATTTGAAAAGTATTCCAAAAGTAGAACATACATTACTTGTTAGTCCCATGTGGTAATAGTTTTGTTAAGATCTCATCTCACATAAATTCAGCTGAACAGAGATGATAGAATAAGCTTTATTCTAAATTCTAAAATAAAATAATTTATTCAGGAAAAGGAATTAATATGTTGGTAGATTTCCTGTTTTAAAATTACGCATATAATGCATTTGTATGTGCACTATTCTCTTTTTAAAAGAGTTAAATATATCTGAAGTGAAATTTGAACAATTGTGGTGTCCCTAAAGAATATCTGGTGAAATCAATGGCTCTGTGGAACAAGACTTAAAACATAGAAATTAAGCCACTTGCTTGTCAGGGTATATTAAAAAGTGTTTGGTTCACTGTATCTTTCTATGCAATCTATGATTAATTGCCCAACCAGACCCTGAGCAGTGGCAAAGCAGTGATCTGAACTGTAGAATTAGATTGAAAAAGAAGCATTTTTTTTAAATCCTTATATATGGTTCAAAGTATACCAGCAGCAGTGAACTTTTAAGAAAGATGTAGAAATATTATCTACAAAAGGAAAAAAAAAAAAAAGCATTGGAACTGTTTTTTAAGGGAAAGAAGGGGTGGAGGAATATTTAATTGATAAAAATGCCCCTCAGAGTATTCCAGCTTCTAATAATAGCAGATTCACTTGTATTGCATTAAATACCTTGCTGTAAATAATTTTAACACTGGGCAAGATATTTTCTTTTAACTTTTTGGAAAGTTACCAAAAGCTGGCAGAAACTAGAGGGAATTAACCCTTGAAAGAAGGGAAACACTATGAGTGAAATCCATATATATGCAACTTTTCCTCAGAGGATGCACAGCATTTGGATGTGAAAAGCAGAGCTGAAGCAGTCCATAAACTTATTGGACTAAGGAGTCAGAGCCTGGACTTGAGGCTACCAGAACAGCTAGAAATGGGAGAATGAATTCATGTAAGGAGGGAACTACAGATGGGACAACCCTTTAAATACAGCACCGGGGCATTTTGGTATATATTTTGTGCATTTAATGATTAAAATAATGTCATTGATAGCCCCTATGATAACTCTGTGGTAGGCAGAATTCTAAAGTAACCCCCATCTTTGTTAACTGGGGATTTGCTACAAGCAGGCAGAAACCAAATGGAATTTGACTCTTGAAAGAAGGTAGTGGTTGAAAGCCACATTAATATAGACTTTCTCTTGAAAATACTCTCGAGCATGGTGTGAAGCCGACACCATAAATTTACTGATTTAAGGAGTCAGGGCCTGAAATTGACAGCTGCAAGAACAGCTAGAAATTAAGGTGGCAAATCCCAGTAAGGAGAGAGTCACAGAGTGGAAGCTGCAAACATGTGCATATGAACTCTCTCCTCAAACCCTAGCATTGATATGAACATTTGTTGGGCATGGTTCCAAAGAGCTCTGAAGGAAAACAAGAGCTGGGAGGCTGAAAGAGCTGAGTAGAGCTATCAACAGCTGACCAACATAAAGGAGACAGGATTTGCAAATTTGATTTTTGCCAGTGAGAGGCAGTTGATACATAGCTCAGGCCTTATATTAAAACCAAAAAGATTAAGTTCTAAGTGGCATACCCTAGTTAGTGATACATTAACAAAGACTAAAATAAAGGAGCTACAGGTCAGTGATTTTCTCATACATCTGTTGTCTGTGACAAAACAAAAAAACAGCAACAACAACAAAAAACACACCCAGTGATTCTCAATGGAAAATCCTATCAAATAGAAGGAAAAAAATGATACTAATCCGACACAAAATATTTCAGAAATAGAGGAGAAAAGAATATTCCCCATTTTATTTTATGAGACTCTCATAAAACTGATTCCAACATGAAAAAGGATATTACAAGAGAGTATCATATATCAATATAATTCAGAAATTATATTAGAGCCCTTAAAAATGTTAGCAGTTCAAATATTTTGATATTTTTTAAAAGGTTAAGATATTAATTAAAAGCAGCGTTTATTCCAAGAATGGATATTTGGGTCAGCATTCAAAAATCAATGTAATGCGAATATTCTCACTGTCCTGAATTTGTGATAATCAGGGTAAGTTAAACATTCACTGTATTAGAAACCATGCATGAGTTCCAAGACCTAGTTTTTCTCCCTAGGTCTGGTTTTTAGAATGCTGGTGATAAACTAATCCTGATTTGTTATATGACCATCCTGTAGGGGAAAAGACTGTAACTCTAGCTACGGATGTGGCTCAAATGGTTGGGCGTCCGTCTCCCATACGGAGGGACCTGGGTTTGATCTCCAGGACCTCCCGGTAAAAATTAAAAATAATAATAATAATATAGAAGGTGTGGTCCTCCAGGCCCTGTGCGTGCGTGCGCCACCAAGCCCAGCAAGTGGATGAGCTCTCCATGTCCCGCACACAGCTACGTTGTCAGGCCCTTGAGCCACGCAGCAAGTTTATGACATAGCAGGAGAGTGACACAAGGGAGAGCCAAAATGAGACACGCCAAAAAAAACAGGAAGTAAGGTGGCACAGGCAGTAGGATGCCTCTCTCACATCGGAGGTTCCGAGGCTTGAATCCCAGTGAAGACAGGAGAAGAAGGATGAGAAGAGAGGGCAAGAAAAGGACTCGGAGAGTAGCCCAGCAAGTGGACACAAAAGCAGCAAAAATGGGGGCCAGATAAAAATGGATAAAAGTAAATAAATAAATAAATCCTTAAAATAAAAAAAAGTATAGGGGAGAAATTGTGGACTATAGTTAATGGTAATACTTTGATGATGCTCTTTCATAAATTGTCAGCAAATGTTTCACAATAATGCAAAGTATTTGTGGTGGGGTGATGTGTGGGAGCACTGTATGATGTTATGCATGTTTGCTTTGTAAATTCACAGTGTTTACTGAACACTTGTTGTTTGTGTATATTCATGTATGAATGATATATTTCAATAAATTCTTTTTTAAAAAATCAATGTAATTCACCACATCACTAGAATAAAATAGAAACATCATATGGTGATCTCAATAGACATATTAAAAACACTAGTTAAAATATTACACCTGGTTAAGAAAAAATAAAGTAAAAACCCTAGGAACAGAAAAATTTCATCAACCTTATGAAGAGCATCTACCTACTACAAAATTCATATTAAATCTCGATATAAAGATTGTCTTTTCTCTAATATCACACAAGACAAAGGTGCCAACTCTCACTCAACGTTTCTCCCCAATGTTGTATTAAAGAATCTAGAAAGTACAAAAGGCAAGAAAAAGATATAAAAGACAGCATAAAAATATGATATGTAGAAAAATATGGAAGATCTCTATACTTATAAAACACCAGTGAGAAATACTGAAGAAGAACCAAGTAAATGAAGAGATATGGATGTTCCTGGAGTAGAATGTTCACTGTAGTTAAGATGTCAGTTTTCTCAAAATTTATCTATATATCCAATGCATTATAGTTGGAAATTACAGTGGGCTTTTTTAGACATTTTCAACTCTATTCTCACATATATATGAAAATGCAAAAGGCATACATCATTCACTCTGAAATGGATAGTAACTCTACCCTTCCGCCCCGATATACCCCCCACCCCGCCCTTAAGTATGAAGTGCATGTAGTGAGTTCCTTCATAAGACTACTGAATTGAAAGGGGGGAAATTAGAGTTGAGAAACCTAACAACCACTACCTTATCTAGGTAATTAAGGTTAGCCTCACATTGGTAGCAGGTATACGTGATATAATATGATGAGAATGGCAATTTACTGCTCTGGTCTTCTTCCATAAAGTCCATAACATCATTTCAGTCATTTAAAAAGCATCAGAAAAACTCCAATTGAGAGACGTTCAACAAAATATCTGACCAGTACACCTGAAAACTCTGAAGGCAATCAAAATCAAGGAAAGTCTGAAAATTACAGTTTAGAGGAAATTATGGTGACATTACAATTAAATGTAGTCTTGGATGGGCTCTTGGAACAGAAAAAAAAGGATATTAAGTAACAACTAAGGAAATTTAAATAAAAGATGAACTTTAGTTAATAATATGTTAGTTAATTAGTAATAATATTAGTTAATTAGCTGTGACAAATGTAGCATACTAATGTAAGATGTTAACTCTGGAGAAATTGGGGATTGGGTATATGGGAACTCTCTTACTTTTTTAAAGTAGTATCTTCAAAGTGAAGAGATTTTTTAAGATAATGCCTCTGCAAAATAAGAATATAATGATTTAAGAAGGAAAATAAAAATTATCCAAAGGAGAAAAATACATGGTAATTAAAAATACCATGCACTTTTTGAAGTGCAATAGAAGGACTATGATAAAATTGTGGAACTCTCTCAGATCCTAAGAGAAATAAACAAAAAAGGGACAAATAAGAGAAGAATGCTAAGAGACTGAGGACCAATTCAGAATGAGTGTTATCAATCAAAATGACTTCCAACATGAGCAGACACAAAAATTAGATGGAAGAAAACAAATATTTGAAGAAATTTTTCCAATGCTGGGAAAAAAGCCAAATATTCACATTGAAAATACTTGATGAGTAGTAATAAAGAGAAGCGCAGTTAGAAATATTTCCCACTGTATTTCAAAGAATCTAGAATAAACAGAAAAAATAGGACCCACAAAACTTATTAGTAATGCTGAATACTAGAAAACCCTAAGGAAGAAGTATCAATGGTCTCTCAAATTCCATATCCTATCAGACTCAAGGGAGAAAGAAATAAAGAATTTTGAACCATAACAATATTCAGAAAATTTTCCCTCTATACATCTTTTTTGAAAATAGTCATTGTAGATATACATCAATAAAACAAATAATAAACCAGAGAAAGCTATTGTATATCAGAGATAAGCTAATTAACTCCAAAGGGCCAAATATAAACAAAACAAAACAAAAAAATAATGTTTCTGAAGAAATAGTTAAACAGCTGGCCTAAAAATTAACTATTTAATCAAAATATATCAAGTTGGATTATCCTAATGAAATGTTAAAGAATGCACCTATTTCTTCCTTCATGAAAAATAAAGGTAATTAAAAATCCAATAAAGAAAACTATAAAAGAAAATCATATCCAAATATAAACCACCTGACATAGTGAGATTTTGAGTATTTGAAGGATAGGAAAGAGGGAAATATTGGCATTGAAACTTTGAATTTATTCATGCTAGATAAATAAACTTAGTCTTATATAATTATATGTCTTCATATTAGGCCAATGAAAAAATATTTCTAAGGTGACTGATGTTTACATATCCAATATATTGTGCAAGCTTTATTCATTGGCATTCATTCAAAAGTAAATAAAGAAAGCAAGGAAGACATAATTAGCAAAATACAGTATGAAGATCTGTGGAAGATATGTCCTGAAACACACCCCACTCAAAATACAATAGAAATACTGGATAAAATATCCTGACCATATGGGCTGAACGCTGAACAAAAGTGAGGGAAACTACTCAGACCAATACCAAAGAGGAAACTGTTAAACATAGTAAGCTGAGTCTGAAACTTCAAATGCCATCAGAAAAATTACATCAACCTCTGATCTAAATGCAAGAATTTTAACAAGAGTGCCCAACAAGAGAAAAGGCCTTGACCTTCCATAGAGTGGGAAGATAAAAGTGAGATTCTGCAAAATTTGAATGCTCACAAAGGATTACAACTCCATCAAAAATGAGGCCAGGTGCCATCTACCCTTCAACAAATGTAGACAGACAGAAAATTGTCAGTCATGACATGAGACCTAATTGGGATAATAGTTTCCCTTTAGCATCTGTGAACAACTTGTTGCCCTTAATAGATGTGGAGTTTGGGTTTACATTATTTCAGTATGCAGAAATATAGGGAAAAAACAGCAGCAAATCCTCACAATATTGAAGATAAACTCTCAAACCCAGACTCCTAGAATTCTCCCAGATAGAATACAATTGAGCATTGTATCACAATCCAAAATACGAATCACATAAGGAAGCAAGCCATGATAACAAATATGGATCTGAAATACTATACAATAATGATTTCAGATATTGGAAATCTCTGGCACAGCATATGAAATAAGTTATTCCAAATGTTTATTGAAATAAAAAGTAGAAAATATAATAAAGGTATGAGACTACAAAAATACATGAAAGTTTTGGAAAAAGCAACAATGTATTGCTGAATTGCAAGGTGAAAAGTAGTATACACTTATGGTGGAAATATAATCTGGAACAACCATTTTGGAAAAAAACTGTTTTGCATTATCCAATAATGTCAAAAATATGGATGCCCTATGACCCAGCAATCCCTAATCTTAGAGTATCCTTGTACATGTTCACCAGAAGAAATATACAGGAATGTTCAGAACTACATTTTTCTCATACTAAGTCAAAACATGGAAACATCTAAAATATGCAGTGTTGTTAGTCAGCCAAAGGGATGCTAATGCAAAGTACTAGAAATCGGTTGGCATTTATAAAGGGTGTTTATTTGGGGTAGAAGTTTACAGTCACATACAGGACATAAAGTGTAAGTTACTTCCCTCACCAAAGTCTGTTGCCACATGTTGGTGCAAGATGGCTGCCAGTCTCTGTGAGTGTTCAGCCTTCCTCTTCAGGCTCCGTGGTCCCAGTTTCTTCTGGTCTCAGTTGTAGGTTGGTTTAAGGCTCGTCTGTTTCTCCAGAGTTCATTTATTCCCAGACTCAGCTGCTCTGTTCTCTCCACAAGGTCAGCTGTAGAC
Source organism: Tolypeutes matacus (assembly GCA_026826555.1). Lineage (NCBI taxonomy): Eukaryota > Metazoa > Chordata > Mammalia > Cingulata > Chlamyphoridae > Tolypeutes > Tolypeutes matacus. The sequence goes on along the minus strand of JAKSZT010053887.1, from coordinate 63,904,430 downwards.
TATCAGGCTCTCTCTCTTCCCAGGGCCTCTGCCATGTCTATGGAGCCATCTCTATTCCTCTGTGTTCTTCTTCTGTGTGTTCACTTCCGGGGCTCCAGCTCAAAACTTCAGCATCAAAACTCCAAGTCTCTCCTCTGCCATGTGTTTTATCTGTGAGTCCGTACCCACTTGCACAATGTCCTACTGACGTGGCTAAATCAAAACCCCAATCTCAATTTAATCAAGTAAAAGTGAAACCTCTGAACCTAATACAATCTATTACACCCAGAGGAACAAACCAATTTACAAACATAATCCAATATCTATTTTTGGAATTCATAAACAATATCAAACTGCTACATACAGCAATTTTTGCCCCACCAGAACATTTAAGAAAATGCTAGCCAGGGTGGAGTAGAAACCTAATTTTAACCCTTACTACCTGAGACAGTTTGAGATTATGTTTGTGAATCCCAAAAAGAGAAAGATTATGTTTGTAAACTAATCTATTCCTCTAGGTGTGATACAGTTTGATTGTATTAGATTCAGCTGAGATGTCTTTGATTAAATTACCTGTTAAGATTAGGGCTTTGATTTGACCATGTTACTAAGGTGTGAATCAGGTCTTACTTGTGGACTGATGTAAATGAACACTCACTCAAGAAGATACAAGGGAAGAGAGAAAGCTCTGTCATGTTTGATTCTGGGGCCTCAGGGAGAGAAGAGCCATGTGCCTCTGAGAAGGCCCAGAAAGAAATAAGCTCTATGCCAGAGACTGATATAGGAAGCCCTGAGAGACAAGCCCCATGCCAGCCTACAGCTGAGATTGGGAAGATAACATGGAGCCTCAAGAGGAAGAGGAAGCCCAGGAAGGGGAGACCAGGCAGATATCAAGGACCATCTCACTTCAACATGTAGCAACTGACTTTGGTGAGAAAGTAACCTTGAGTTGGACTCTTTAGAGCCTTGTAACTGTAAGCTTTTAACCCAAATAAATACCCTTCATAAAAGCCAACAGATTTCTGATACTTTGCATCAGCACCCCTTTGGAAGACTAATACAATACCTTGAGAAAATAACATAAATTATCCTAAGATTTCTCATATGTAAATGGGTACAATAATGTCTTCACCATGTGGGCATACATTAATTATGCATCTGATGAAACACTCACTCAACAAACACTTCTTTAAAAAGTAAAACTTTCTGACACTGCTTTAGGCAGTAGAAATAAAGTACTAAACAAGAGACAAAAACTCTGCCTTCCGGATCTAACATTTTTTTTAAAATGTCTTATTTGGGAAATGTCTTTCAAGAAGCAGTGGTATAATTAGAGGTATAGAGTATGCCTAGAAGATGAGGAGCCCTTCTGCCTAGAAGATGAGGAGCTTGGGGCAGTGAGGATGTGGCATGGTGAGAAAGAAGGAAAGTGGTAGAAATTGAGATCAGAGGGTTAGACACAGTCCAGGCATGTAAGTTTTTATAGCTCTGATAAGTAGCTTTGGTTTAAATATAAGCCCAGCGGAAAGTCACTGGAGGGTTTCAGGCAGGAGAGAGGAGATGAGATTAATGTTTTTAAAAGGATTACACTGGCTAAATAAAAGAGAGAATTCATAATTACTTAGCCATGAATTTGGCATAGAATAAGCACTACATGATGGATAACTATTATTATTAATTTCTACACGTAACTGATCAGGAAGCAAAAGCTAATATATAAACAACTTATTTCTTGTCTTATCTTCACCTGTCATGTCATCTTCCATAGTGTAGTACCACAGACTCTCCATGTTCCCTGTTTACTTCTACAAATGTAATGACTCAAGAGTGAAGACAGAGTTGATCTGAAGTTTTCAGAGGGAAATAGGGAGAATATTGGTTATGTCTAACAAGAGATTATCTAAATTTCCAGAGGATCCCAGGAAAATAATGGTTACCTTATTGCCAGAGCAGATATTAGTGATTCTAGGGATGAAATGTTACCTTACCTTAAAGTCAACATCCATTAAAGCTACTGTGCCCATTAAACTCAGATTAATGGCATGAGGCTGGCGAAATGAGGGGACACAAGAAAAAAAACTATGCCTATTGATTTTTTTTGCAAGATTGTAAATTGAATAGAATACTAGAGATGAATGGTTCTAAATCGCACCTGATTACTTATGCAGCATTTCATCACATTCAATAGAATATCACTTTACTAACTTTAAACAATGCAAAAAAAGAAAAAAAGCCAAGCACTAGGCATTTGTAATTTCCTTCTTCACAGCTAATAGAATTCATTTTGTTTGAAAGCAAGTCTAATTATCTATGGTGAGGGTCAATTCCTAAGGCTTTTGTTTTTGTTTTATAGTTTTTAAAATGGAGATTTGCAGCATGAAAGAGAAGTATTGTTTTCTTTTTGGTTTGTTTGTTTGTTTGATTGATTGATTGCTTTTTTTGTTTGTTTGTTAGGCATTCTTTCTCTTTGAATAATGTGATTATTTTGTGACTTTACTACAATATGGTAAATTTTATAAATTACTTTTCTTATAACCTGCTATTTTCAGCATAGTAATAAGAGAAAGACATTAAGAACATGTTTTAGAATTGATATTGCATACAATATATCATTCCTATTTTCACCTTGACAAATGAATCATTAGTACGATATTGAAATTCTATCATTACCATCATTTAGACATTTTTAATAAATACATGCTGGGTACATGTTTCTGACAAAAAACTGCTGATCCATATGGAAGATTTTGCCTGAGGTTTGTAACCCAAATACAGGTACAAATCACCCCTTACAGTGATTTTCAAACTCAAGTCTAGGGGTTCCATGAAACACCTCCATGTATGGCTACATGGAATGGAGGAAGCCATGGTCTAAGAAGTAAAAGTCCCTGCCCTTCACCTATGCTTAAGTCAATACTGATTTCCTTTGTTTTAAATAGTGTGATTTAGGTAATATTTTTCATAAACAAAGAATTCCACAGCTTGTAAAAATGAACAGAATTTGCATATGGTTATTATTTACTATTTTGTAGGAATAATTAGAATGATTAATGAAAATTGATCTTTGAGTGTATACAAGTCTAATGAAGTTCTTTATTTCACAAGAATATCATAGACCTCGAAAAATAAAAATATCTCATTAATTTTTGCCTTGTCTGGAGCAGATCTTTACTGCTCTGTTTGATGCTTTGCCTCTTTCCTCTTTTTTTTTTTTTTTTTTTTGGACATCCCCACACACATACACAGGCAAACACACTAACACATCCCACATATAATTTCACTTAAGAAGTCTATAAACCTCAATTAAAACGGTTTTTTAACAATAAGGAAACTCATTATCTCAGATAACACCATGCCCAAATAATTAGCCTGAGAAATGGTTAATCTGATGGCTCAACATCATCAACAACCCAGATTCTTTCCATTCTTCAACTCTGAATTCTTATTATATGACTTAGGATCTCAGACTAACAGGCCCCATGATCACAAGAAGGCCGTTTTCCTTCTAGGCATCATATCCAGGCATTGGGAGGAAAGGAGACTGTTTCCTATAAGCATGCCTCCCTTATAGAGTAAGGAAAGCATATTCAGAGATGCCCTGCAGACTTCCCCTCACCACTCCTTAATCTGAAGGGCATCAAATTCCCATTCCTAGGACAACACATTGGCAGGGGAAATGGGACCACCATAGCTGTTAGTCCCTTTCCTCTTTTCTAGATAGACTCCCACCATACACACACACACACACACACACACCACATACACAAGCACCACGTAATTTCGTTTAAGAAGTCTATACACCTTGATTAAGAGCATGCTCATGTGTAGGATGGGAATTATTTGTATACAATTCAGGCTTTATTAAAAATGAAAATGCAAGACCTGGGAGAGGGGTATCTATAAATATCAGGTAGGCAAACAACATAATCTACTCTACAGACATAAAAGTAAAATAATTAAACTGCTTAAGTCATTACAACATTCTTCTAGGAGAATATTAATAATCCATCAAAATAAAATTAGAATAGAGAATGATAGATCTCTAGTCTGACACCTAGCCTTCCAAACCATTTAAAATTCCTAGAATGTATTTTTCTGTACATAAACTTTATTAAATGTATTTTCTTTATAAACATCCATTCTAAGTATTATTCATTACTTAGATTTTTCTGAAATATGCAGTAACAATATCAAATTATATATACACACTTACACATCCACTTATGAATTCTGGTTTCTAAACAAATATTTTAATGATGTTACAAAGATGTTATCCCCTTATGACAATAATGGTGCTGCTCTTCTTTTTAACAATTTAACACATATGATAACACATAAATTCATTGGCAAATAGATTTTTAAAAATCATGAATTAGCTAGAAAAAAACACAAAGGCATATGCATTTATTTGTTTTTTGGTGCATTTGCTTTCTTAAAACAAATTCTCCATTGAAATACTCATAAATATTTCCTTCATGACTTTTCTTATATTTATTATCAGGGACAGGGAAGGACCACAATTTGCCCTACCAGTAACATGAAAAATTAGCTTGCCAGAGTTTTATGGAAGAAACAGGCAGAAGAACTAAGACTCCAGGGTCAAACCCACAGGAGTTTAATTCTTAAGGAACAGCAAATTTCCATGCTTTCTGCCCAAGTCCTTCAGAGGTGACACAGAAGGACCAGAGAGATGCCTATACATGCAGTAGTTGCATTACCAGAGAGAAATCCTGAGTTTAGGGAATCCAATTTTTTTTAATAATAGGCAGTAACATGCCTGCCCTTATTGTACTTGACCATAAGCATTCTTGCCATTACTTTGTAGATGGCCACCACCTCTTTCCAGACTGTAAGCAAACTTAATGTTTGCTCCAGAAGGAGATATATTTGTCTTCCAAGGCTGTTTTCTATACAAACATCTATGAAAAAATCATTCAGAACAAACAAACATTAGTGTCTCACTTACAGAGTGTGGAGAAATGTGATAGATCTATCAAGAATTTTCATCCAACTTTTATGTATTCTACATTTTCTAACAAGTGTTCAAAACTATCTACCTGAGAAATTGTACCAGTTGACTTCAGATACCTAGAATTATGGAAATTAAAATTAAGTGAAATAATTAAGTTGAAATCTCTATATAAGAACAGAGCTTTAGTTTTTAAGTTCAAATAGCATTGAGCCAAAACTTTAGCAGATTTATAAGTTTATTTATTGTGATGGTAATGTAAGAATTCCTTGCTTTTCTAGTAAAGTTCTTATCTTCCTAAATGGTCTTGTGAACAAGCCAAGATATGCTGCTCTTGCATTCTTGTAGTGATGATAATGTACGATAGAAAATAAGATTCCAATGCTCATTTATCTTTTATGATGACAGATTGAGAGCACCTGCAAGCACAAAGCTGACAATTCTGGGTAGGATGATGTACAGCACAAATCAGAAAGATCCTAAGATGCATTAACTTTATAATAATATAGAGTAACCATTACTGATCTGGTATGCAAGATGCTTGTGATAATATATAGGGAAAAGTGATGGCTCAAAAGCAAGAGTATATAGTATGTTGACTCAAGTACCACAAGATATTATACCCATGGATTTGGCTTTGCTTTATGAATTTCATGAAGAAAAATATAATTTTAAACTCTTATAAGTTTATGCAAACACACTTTATTTGGCAAACTCATTTTGAAATAAGAATAGCCGAATATCAAAAGTAAGTTATAATATTTAAGGGAATATAAAGACTGTCCTTAAAGGCAACCAACATTCTTCCTATTCATTAACCCACAGATGATTGGACCTTGTAGAAAGAGAGCACAGAGCATAAGGCATTATAAATAACAAAGGTACATGTAAAGTCAAAAAACAAAAGGTGCAGCAGGAAATTCTCCCTCTCTCATTTTGTAGAGTGGAATTACCTAAATTGCTCATCCCATCTGTTACATCTTTTTTATGGCTGCTCAGATTGTGGAAGTTCTGAGACACTGGGAAAATGGTGGATTTTGAAGCTGGACTTTTAGACAGATGACTCAACCAATAATCTTTCTCATCTTCTTATGATCTTAAACATATTTTTTAATTAAAGGTCTAGAATATTTTATTGTAGATTTTAGAGTTAATCCAGTATAGCCTTTTAATTTTATCAATGAGACACAGAGAATGGATAGATTCAAAAAAAATATTTATTGGAGTGCTACTATATGACAAAGATTGTGCTAAGGATTTCAGGTAGCAATACTATATTAAATCTTCCCAAGATTCTTGAGAGAAAGACCGTTTTAAAACATTCTCAGAGGAGGAAATAAAGGACAACATGTTTCAGCACATGTCAGAGTCAAAATGAAGCAAGATTTTAACACTATTAACAATGGAATGAATTATTCATTTATGAATATAAGAACTTAAATTGGGATGCTACCATGACATGAAATAACTTTGGAAAGTTAGTTCAAACATAGAAGAAATTTTCTTTCTTATTTTTTTCAGGGGTCTGAACTCATCATCCATATTAATATATAATGATTTTTGTCTAGACACCACCCTTTTTCTCTCCTCCCCTTTAAAACCATGATTATTTAAAGAGTGGTCCAATCACTGTATATCCACTTATTCCACTTAGCCTAATACACACGTATTTAATTTTCTTTCAATAAAGACAGTAAATTTCTAATTATTAAATACATTGATGACCCTTTATTTAAAATTGTTGATTAAATAATCCTGAAAGTCTATGTGCTATCTGTGTATTACACAACACCTGTATTGTTTAAACTCTTTATAATAAGCATCTACTGATTTTACAATTAAAAAAAATAAATTGTTATGTAAAAAGAAAAACCAGGCCCACACTTTGCAAAAGGGGAAGGGTCAATATGTACTCAGTGATTACTTTTGCCTTAGCCTTATCTATTCCCCACCAATGCCAAATTAAAGATATATTAATGATTACTGTCCTCAGCACTTTTTAATTCTTAGCTATCATTTTAACCTTTCCAAGGGGTTAAAATATGAATTTAACCTATGCCAAAATTTCATTGGGAAATCATTACACAATAAAGAATTATACTTTTAATAGGTCAAAAAAATCCCAGAAGGGAACCTTTCTGGTGGTGGAAAGTAATACAAATATAAAATATAGCTTTATATTTATGTGAAAAAGTATTATGAAAGTAAATCATCAACATTCCAAATCCTTCAGTCAATCAAGTGACATAATTGCTCAATTCTGCCTGAGATTTTTCTTTTTAAATTGATTCATGTAAATCAAATGATTAAATGAAGAGGATTTTTCTTAATAATTATTTATATGAAAATACCTCAGATCACTTTCAAGCATGTTTATGGTTTGAAAACAATATAAGCGGTAAATCACACCTTTGGAGTTTTATGAAATTTTGAGATTAGAAGCCAAATTATATTAATATTGAAAGTGAAATAACCCCATAATCACTTGTGATCAACATTAATGATTACCTAAATGAAAAATGCAAATTTTAACTTAGTGATGTTAATTTATATTTCAGTGTGAGAATTAAAAGAATTATATTATGAAATCATGGACACATGAAGAATATGTCCTCAGATTTGAACTAGGGTTCAAATGCTAGCTCTATCAACTAGAAACTGCAGGATCCCAGGCTTTCTGATGCCAATTTTCCCTGATGAAAAAATATTTCTTAGTTTGATATGTTGTGGAATATGTTAAATTAGGTAATATTTGTGTTTAGTCCACAATGAGTATTTAATACACAATCATTATATGCAGTCATAGTAGTACTAGTGCTAAATACACTTAACAGACATAGAAAATGAGACAAAATAATAGCTTGGTTTGCAGTTTCATGAAGATGTGTTGCTGCCATGAAATTACTGCAACATAAATTCTCAACTCGGCTATTGTGATCTGTTTCATTTGTCTTCTTTAGTATGATGCTTACACCCCCTTTGATAGAGAAACTCCTGGCATTTTCACTAAGGGTGTTGCCATTTATATATACTTAATTGGTCTTACAACTGCTAAATAATGAGGGGCATCATTTTGTCAATGAGATAAGTTGCATTCTTAATGTGGCCTTAATCACCTTCTTAGAGAAGCTCCTATATCCTTTAGTCTGGTTGCTGTGACATTGGATAATTGGATGGAAAGGAGAAGGAGAGATATGTATTGATTCCAATTAACCCTGGCTCATGGTGAATTCGGTGTTCCATAGAAAAAAATAGAAGTGTACTTGGATTAAGCATCAAATCTTTTCAAACTCCAGGATATTGCTTTCTTGAATCACTAATTCTTATAAATAGTTATTGTTTGGGGGTAGATCCAGATTATCTACTCCCTGCTCCCCAAGCTGTATCTTGAGTGACAAGGAATTTAAGGATGTTCTCCTAAATTCCTGTCTTTAGTTCAGAGGATTTTACTTTCCAGAGTGGGAATAAAGCAAGACAATGTATCTTGAACAGCATTCACAGGCAGGGTTACATCCCTGTACATGTATTCTTATGGGAAGTTATTAATTTTATTGTGGGATATCAACTTACCCTTCTCAGGTAGAGTTAGAATACAGGATCTCCCACTCTGTTCTCTGTTTCCCCTATTGATTATTTTTTTCCAGGAATCCTGGGTTCTAGTTTTGAATCTGTCCCTGAATCAATATCCTATATCAAATCACAAAATCTTCCAGGGCTTTTACTTCAGTCAGCATTGTGAAATATAGAATTTAGTTTTGAAATGTGAACTGGTTCAAATCTTAACATTAGTGCTTATTGGCTGTGTGACACTGGGATTATAATTTAACTGCTCTAAGTGTGCATTCCATAATCTATATATGATGGCAATACTATCTAGCTTTCAGGGTTTTGTGAAGAATAAACATAGATATATGATCTACTTGTTACATTATAGATGCTCAAAATTAGTGGCTGGTAGTTTTAAATAAAAATAATATATTCCCTCCTACCTTGGAAGAATGTATATGAAACCACTTTGAAGTACAAATATTTTAGAGTCACACTTCATTCATTCAATCAATCAGCAATCATCATTCATTTAATCAGTCATTCAGTTCATCATCAGGGGTGCAATATGGATGAAGCACTTACCACAAAGGAGCAATTAGCCTGTGAAAATGGATGGATTTTTCCAATACAGCACAAAACAGCAGAGTTCCTAAAATGAGAATATTGGGGGGTCAAAGGAAGAAGTGAACATTTTCTTTCTGGAGCAATCAGGGGTTGTGGTGACTCCTTAGATGCAACAAGTACTAGAAGCAGTAGGTAAGGAACAGACATTCCAGCCAAAGGAAAAGGTCTGAAGAAAAGTGGAGAAGCTGGCACTAGCAGGTTTTGTTGAAGAAAGCAGTAAGTAGGCATCGAACATGAAAAGAATATTCTCATTTGTTTAGATTGTATTTGGATTTTACTAATTTCATCCTTGTATCAGCCTAGAAAAGTAAGTAATTTATTACACCAAATCTATAGATAAGAAAATAAGGCTTGGGAGTTTCTGAAATCATTCAACTATTAGATGGAAGAAATATAATTCAAATTCCAGTATGTCATGATCTAATGGGAATTTGAATGTTTTTTTTCTGTTATGCCATTTTGTCTTTTTATTTCTTATTTAACAATCTACTTTATATCTAACATAATATTCTATTCAGAAGAGATGTTCTATTCAGAAAGCAGATCCTTTTTAAGTCTATATAGAATCCTTTGTCCTTTAAATATTAAACTAATTGGAAACCTTCTCTCTCCTTATATGTTGATGTTTCTTGAAACCAGGGGTTCTTAACCTTTTTTGTTCCACAGACCCCTTTGCCAGTCAGGTGAAAACCACAGATCCCTTACTAAGTCCATACTATACTGTGTATTATTTAATAAATATATCACACCCACACCCACACCAACACGTCCCCACAAGAATAATTTTTTTTTTTTTTAATTTAAATTCAAGCTCACAGACCCCTTGTTAAGAACCCCTGCTTTAAACCAACCAGGCTGGATATCTGGTGAAGGAGTCACTATTTAGATCACACCATACAAATGAATGAAAATGCCTCAATACCATTTGTTTGTGCTATTTTGCTGTAATGGAGAAATCATCCATCATAGCCCAGCTATGGTCTATTGAAAAACACTCTTTAACCAGTACAGTGGCTTCTAATGCCAGTGAAGAGATGGGGTGAGTTTCCCTAGGACTTCTCTTTCTCATCACTTATCCTAAATGGAATGTAAAGCAGCATGATGCCTCTTGATTCCCACTTTAATATGGCATGCACACTCTCATGGCTCTGTGCCACATGTTAGGGGACAAACTTTGGTAATTTAGGGCTCTCAAATACAAGATAGCTCTTTGCATTTTGTTGGATTGTTATTAAATTTCAAAAGATAGTTTATGTTACAATTATGAATTAAATTATCATCACCATTGCCACACTGTCTATCCTTCCAAAGACATAAAAGAATCCATAAGTCATTTTCTATACGAGAAGTCAAAGGAGCACTAGGGAAAATGCAGCTCACTGGAACCATTTGAACAATGACTGTAAAAATAATATCTGTTCCTTGTTTTCATGTTAAATGTATTTTTTAATTCACTGCAGGGGACACCACTGGCAGCACTCAGTGTAATTTTATCTAAATCTTTAATACTCAGTGTTTTATTCAGGAACAGAAATATATTTACTTTCTAAAGAACATTAAGAGTAAATGTTAAGGGATTCTTTTTAATATTGTAGGATTATGAGCAGGTATTGAAGCAATCGATTGTGAATGTGTAACTATCCATCATTGCCGTCACTAAATGAAATTGCATCCTGCCACATAAAAGGTGCTTATATAATTGTGTGTGACTCTGTGTGTGTGAATATATACATATGCAACTGTGTATGATATATATGTATATGCATATTGGTTCGTTGTGACCTATAGAAACATTAAAGACACTACCAGGTATTTTTTTTAGTTTTTTTTTTTAACTAATCAATTTTATTGATGCATAATAATAAAGCATAAATCCATCCTAAGTATACAATTCATGGCATTCAGTATAATCACATAGTTGTGCATTTATCACTTCAATCATTTTAGAGCATTTTGATCCTTCCATAATAATAATAAAAAACAAACAAAAAATCTCATCACCTCTCAATCTCTCTATGCTTCCCTTGCCATACATAGCTGCTATTCGATTTCTCTCTAGTTTATTTGTATTTATATATTTTTAAAATGGCCTTATATATGCAATAGCATCCATGTTTGTATTTTACATGAGGTTTCACTGTGCTATACAGCCTCATGTTACATTTTTTAACTTTTCTTATAGTAATATACATGACCTTAGACTTACCCTTTCAACCACTGTCATACCCATATAATAGCTCTGCTAGTTACAAACACTAAAATGATGTGCTTTCACCATTTCTACTCACTTCCAAAGATTTAGAAACAAGCTTTTAGCCAATTCTGCACAGATTAACCCTCAGCAATCCATTGTCTACCCTCCTTCTATTTTCTGGTCACCTATATTCCAATTATTAACTCCATGAGTTTACACAATATATTTAGTTATAATAGCACAATCATACAGTATTTATCCTTTTGTGTCTGGCTTGCTTCACTAAACATTTTATCCTCCAGGTTCATCCATGTTTTCATGTGTTTTGTAACTTAATTTCTTCTTACTGTTGCATAATATTCCATCATGTATATACACTGCAATTTGTTTATTCATTCATCAGTTGATGGACACATGGGTTGTTTCCAACTTTTGGCAATTGTAAATAATGCTGCTATGAGTATGGATGTGCAGATGTCTGTGTCTCTGCTCTCAGTTCTTCTGAGTGTATACCTTACAGTAATGGTACTGCCAGATCACATGGGAATTCTATACTCAACTTCCTCAGGAACTTCCAAAGAGTTCTACATAGTCGCAGTACCATTCTAAATTCCCACCAACAGAGAATAAGCATTCCTATCTCTACACATCCTCTCCAATATTTACAGTTTTCCAACTTTTTAATAGTGGCCAGCCTAATAGGTGTGAAATTATATCTCGTTATAGTTTTAATTTGCATTTCCCTAATTGTTAGTGATGGTGAACATTTTTGCATGAGTTTCTTTACCATTTCTTTTTCTTCTTTGTACAATTGACTTTTCAAGTCTTTTGCCCATTTTTTAACCAGGTAGTTTGTCTTTTTATTCTTGAGTTATATGATATCTTTATATATCATGAATATTAAACCCTTATCAGATATGTGATTGCCAAATATTTTCTCCCTTTTAACCCTTTTGACAAAGTCCTTTGAGGTACAAAAGTGCTGAATTTTGAGGAGGTCCAATTTACCTATTTTTTGTTTTGCTGCTCATGTTTTGGGTGTAAGGTTTAAGAAACAACCGCTTACCACAAGATCTTGAAGAGGTTTTCCTACATTTTCTTCTAGGAGTTTTATAGTTGTTGCTTTTATATTTAGATCCTTGATCCATTCTGAGTTAACTTTTGTATAAGGTGTGACATAGGAGTCCTCTTTCTCTCTTTTGGATATGGCTATCTAGTTCTCCCAACACCATTTGTTGACTAGACTGTTCTAGCCTAGCTGGGAGTGCTTGATAGCCTTGTCAAAAATCACTTGACTGTAGATGTAAGGGTCTATTTCTGAGTTCCCTTTTCAGTTCCATTGGTCAATCTGTCTTTTTTTTTTTTTTTTTTTTTTTTTTTAATCTCTCTGTCTTTATGCCAGTACCGTGCTGTTTTTGCTACTGTAGCTAAGTAATATGCTTTAAAGTCAGAAAGTGAGAGCTTTCCAACTTCATTCTTCCTTTTTAAGGCATTTTTGGTTATTCCGGGCCCCTTAGTATTCCAAATACATTTTTTAATTGGCTTTTCCATTTCTGAAAAAGAGGCTGTTCGAATTTTTATTGGGATTACATTGAATCTGTAAATCTGGGTAGAATTGACATCTTAATGATATTTAGTCTTCCAATCCATGAACATGGAATGCCCTTCCATTCATTTAAGTCTTTGGTTTCTTTTAGCAATGTTTTATAGTTTTCTGAATACAGGTAATTTAAGTCCTTGATAAAGTTTATTCCTAAATATTTGATTCTTATAGTCACTATTATAGCTGGAATTTTTTTCTGATTTCCTTCTCAGTTTGTACATCAATAGTGTATAGAAATGCTATTGATTTTTGCATATTTATCTTGTACCCTGTCACTTTGCTGAATGTATCTTTTAGTGTTAGTAGCTTTGTTGTGGGGTTTTCAGGATTTTCTAGCTATAGGATAATTATAGGATAATATCATGCAAGTTTGACTTCCTCATTTCCTATTTAGGTGCCTTTTATTTCTTTATCTAGCCTAATTGCTCTAGCTAGAACTTCTAACACAATATTGAATAACAGTGGTGACAGTGGGCATCCTTGTCTTTTTCCTGATCTCAGCAGGAAAGCTTTCAGTCTTTCACTGTTGATTACAATGCTAGCTGTAGGTTTTTCATGTATACACTTTACCATATTGAGAAAGCTTCCTTACATTCCTATCTTTTGGAGTGTTTTTATCAAGAAAGGGTGCTGTATTTTGTCAAATGCCTTTTCTGCATCAATCGAGAGGATCATGTGATTTTTCTTCTTCAATTTATCAATGTGGTTTATTACACCAATTGATTTTCTTGTATTGAACCACCCTTGCATAGCTGAATCAAACCCATTTGATTATGGTGTACAATTCTTCTAATGTGCTTTTGGATTTGGTTTGTAAGTATTTTGTTGAGGATTTCTGCATCTATAATCATTAGAGATATTGGTTTGTAATTTTCTCTTTTTTGTAGTATCTTTATCTGGTTTTGATATTAGGGTGGTGTTGGCTTCATAGAATGAGTTTGGTAGTGTTCTTTCCTGTTCAATTTTTTGGATAGGCTTGAGCAAGATTGGTATTAGATTGTCGTTGAATAATTGGTAGAATTCACCTGTGAAGCCATCTGGTCCTGGGCTTTTCATCTTTGGGAGGTTTTTGATAACTATTTCAATCTCTTCACTTGTGATTGGGTTATTGAGATCTTCTATATCTTCTAGGGTCAGTGTAGGTGGTTCATATGTTTCTAGGAATTTGTCAATTACATCTACATTGTCTAGTTTTTTGGCATACAATTTTTCATTGTATCCTCTTATGATCTCTCTTATTTCTGCAGGCTCAGTGGTAATGTCACCTCTCATTTCTGATTTTATTTATTTGTGTCTTCTCTTTTATTTTTTCTTTGTCACCCTAGCTAAGGGTTTATCAATTGGTTTTTGTTTGTCTGTGAAGACTTTTTTTTAAATGACACCCTCATTTTTGAAGGACAGTTTTGCTCGATACAGAATTCTTGGCCAGCAGTTTTTCTCTTTCAGTACCTTAAATAGATCATACCACTTTCTTCTCACCTCCCATAGTTTCTAATGAGAGGTCTGCACTTAATCTTATCAAGGTTCCTTTGCAGGTGATGTTTTGTTTTTCTCCTGCTGCTTTCAGAATCCTGTCTTTATCTCTGATATTGGTCATTCTGAATAGTAGGTGTCTGGGGATAGGCTTATTCAGATTTATCCTTTCTGGGGTGTGTTGTCCCTCTTGGATGTTGATATTTCTGTCTTTGTTTAGGATAGGGAAGTTTTCGGTCATTATTTCCGCATATATTCTTTCTGCCCCTTTTCCATTCTCTTCTCCTTCTGAGACACTAACAATGTGTATGTTTGTGTATTGTGTGTTGTCATTCAATTACCTGAGACTCTGTTCCATTTTTTTCACTCTCTTCTCTTTCTGTTCTCCTATCTTTTCCAGTTCAGATGTTGTCTTTGAAACCACCAATTCTGTCTTTGAGCAATTCAAATCTGCACTTATGTGCCTATAATGGATTTTTAATCTCACCCATCATGTCTTTTCCTTCCTGTAAAGTCTGTTTATTTTCTTTGCAGGCTTTCAAATTGTTCTTTATGCTCACCCAGTGTCTTCTTAACACCCTTTGGCTCTTCAATCATATTTTCTTTCAATTCTTTAAATTGATTTAGGAAAATTGTATGATTATCACTGATTAATCATCTTAAATCCTGTATCTCTTCAGGATATTTGGTTTGGGCCATCTCTTCCTGTTGCCTATTATGGCTTGTAATTTTTTACTGATGTCTAGGCATCTGAATATGTTGGTGAATTTATTCTGATGGCCAATTTATTTCTCTTGACTATTGTTTTTTGCTTCACAGCTTTTCTTTGATATTTGGCTCAATTTATTCTAAGTTTTTTTTTTTTAATTGCCCAGCTTAAGTTAACAAAATCAGGCCACAGACTCACTAATAGGGCACAGATTTTCTCCCAGGAGTTAGGAGAAAGAGAACCTTAAAAACAGTTTTTCTTCATGCAATTTCCAGATTGGCCAGCAGATGGCACTCGTCAGCACATCTTTCCACAGAGTTGTTTCTTTCAATCTCTGCTTTCCTGTGTTTTGTTGTAACAGCTGATGGAGACATCTGTTCCCTGCTCAGTCAATTCAGTGAACCAGGGGTTTTATCCCAGCTTAATATCTTAGGGGTAGAGGAGGGGAGCCCTTCCTGGCCAGCAGAGGGGCTTGGTAACTCACATTTGTTGTTTTGAGTCCTTCATCTCTCTTCCCTTCACCCTCCTGGGAGTTGTATAACACTGCCTTGGTCTACTGACTCCCAAAGTAGATCCCTCAGAAAACTTATGGCCCTTTCTTTGTTGTTTTTATGAAAGGGTTGAGCCCTGCCTGCCTTCTCTGATGTCATCTTCCCCAAACTCCCCCCAGGTATTTTTTAAAGTATGGATATAAATTTGAATGTGAGAGAAGTGATTCATTTCTTACTGAATTTCTTTCAGTGGAAGCTGTTCATATTTTTATTGGGTCAGTGATGTTTATCCATGGGGGAGGGGTAGTTTTCAGATACTCTCAAATTTCCCTAGCATATGAGACTTTTAATAAGCTGGACTCTCCATCCTCTCCAACCAACTTTTTTCTTATAATTTTTCTTCCCAAAGTCTCCTGAAGAAGTGTTTTTCTTTACTGAGTTGAATATTGAGTATTAATCTTTTCTTTTTTTTTGGGGGGGGGGGGCGGGGGGGTCAGGCTGCAAAACGAGTATTAATCTTAAATTTGACTCACGTCTTCTCTGGTTCTGAAATACCTTCCCAACTCTTCTATATCAATCCAATTATACTCATCTTTCAGTATTGTATTGAATAGATTGATTCACTTACTTCTCCAATGAAGTGAAATTGTGTATTAAGCACCTACTATAGGCCATGCACTGAGAAGTCTTGAAGGACAAGGAGTTTCTTTGGTAGTTAAACAGATAAGGGAAATAACTAATAAATGGCAGGTCATGAAAGTGTTAGGGAGACAGCATGGCATGTTTGGAAAAGGACCTGTGTGATAGTAAGGAGTGGAATAGGGCTTTCAAGTTAGCCACACAAGGATCATTATCTGAATGTTATTTTAATTTACTATTCTGTTTTCTTTTTAACTTCCATCTTATTAATCCCTGCACATTTAAAAACTCTCATTGTTGTGGTTCTTATTACACATGCATTTCAGTTTCCTAGCTGCCAAAAACATATACCATGCAATGGCTTTGCTTAAACAATGGGAATTAATTGACTAGAGTTTTGAGACTAGGAGAAGTCCAAAATAAAGGTGTCAAAAGGTGATGCTTTCTCCTGGGAGACTGGAGCATTCTCCAGAGATCTGCCAGGAGAATGGAGCTGCCAGGGATCCTTGGATCTTTGGATTGGCTTTTCTATCACATGGCAGTGGACATAGCAGCCTCTCCTAGCTTCTCTTCCAGGTTCCATTGACTTCCAGCTTTCCAGCTTCTGGCTATTACCTGTTGCTTTCTCGCTCTCTCTGTGACCTTCCCTGTGAGGTCTTCAGTAACACCAGTAAGACAAATCCTGATTCAGCTGCGACATACCTTAAGAGAAGTAACCTCATCAAAAGGTCCTATTTAAAAAGTAGCTTATATTATTGTCCATACATGTACTTGTATATGTGTACATATGCAATTGTTTTTCCACAAACAGAATATCTTATTTAACAAACTTATTAACCCACATTTTTTAACTTAATACTCCTTGTACAATTTTTCCAATGTGATTAATTACCCTTCTATATTTGGTCACATTACCCTTTGACAAGTTGATAAAAAATATGTCATATAAAATAAAGACATAATCATTTATGCACAAAAAATAAATAATTTAAGAGGGTTTTTCACCTAAAGATATCTATTCATGAATCCCCAGGTACAAACCACCATTGTACAACATCATTTTTAATGATTGCTCAATATTTCGTGGAATTGATATATGCTACTTGATTTTGATCAGGTCATATATTTTAGCAACATTTCAGATTTATTCACTTTAACCATTATCAAGCTCTATAAAAAAAATATTTTAGAAACTAATATTTGTTCTCTGAATGGTAGTCTGAATAAATTAGAGCCGCCTGCATTCCAAAAATAGTGTACAACCATTAAGTTTTTAGTAAATTTTCTTTTGAATATATCAACAATTGTCAAGTATGTTAAATGGAAGTAAACAGTGTGCGGATATTTTATTGATTCTGATATTTATAGGGCCTAATACAAAATTCAGAGAAATAAATGGCAATAACATAAGTGGGCAGATACAATGGAAAAAAAAAACTTTGTCTCCCCTGGCTCTGAGAAACATTTCATAGAAGGGCTTCTTTCTGTTAGATACATGGGTAGACTTATGAATATCCTCAAATTGTCTATGATGCTATATGTATGGGCTTAGGTGGACAAAGAAAGCAAATAATATTGATATAGGGAATAATGTATTAGGAAGAGAAAGAACCATATTATGGGTAAAAAATAAAATTCAATTCAATGTCTTCTGAGTGGCTTTAATTTCATGCCAGTAAATTTGGAAATTGAGACATGTCAGTTTTATGTATGCCTGAGATATAGACTACTAGAGATCTGTACAGTTTGCTTTGCTTTGTTTTTGTTTAATCATACTCCATTGAACAAAGCTCTTCCAAGTTTAGTTTATTATTCCAATTTCATTAAAGGTGGTTTATTGGCTTAGTGTTTTTATTTACTAAGGTTTCTCTTTAGAAAGAATTGGCATCCTCCTTCTCAGTTCACTTATTTATCCAACTAATATTCATGGAGTACCTCCCATAGCAAGCATTGTACTAGGAATTCTGAAAGATGTCAGATTTTCCTTTGCAAGCATCGTCTTACCATTTGGTAACCACTGCTTTTATATATATTTGCATCTTGAAAATATGTTCACGTATATTAAAATACTCATTTCCCTTCAACTCATCTTTTTACATTAATCACCTCTTGTCTTGATATTTATGTTATATATGTGTTTTAGTTTGCCAAAGGGCTGTCAATACAAAGTACCAGAAATGGGTTGGCTTTTATAAAGAGAATTTATTTGGGGTAAAAGTTTACAGTTCGAAGGCTATGGAAAGTCCACATCAAGGCACCATAAAAGATGCTTTCTTACTAACGTCATCTGCCACATGTTGACGCAAGATGGCTGCTGATCTCTGCCAAGGTCTGAGCTCAGCTGAAGGCAATGAGGCATAAGGCCGGTCTCTTTCCAGACCTCCTCTGTCAGTCTTGGCTGCTCCGCATTTTCCCCACATTCAGCTGCAGGCTATTGGCCATATGGCTCCTCTCTCGCAGGGCCTCTGCTCTTTGAGGCTTCTGGGTGCTTCTCTCATCTTGAGGTGCTCTGTAGGCCCAGCTTATGCTCTAGTCCTCTCTTATATGGCAGGGTCAAAAATGGTGGCTTCCTTTTTCCTGTGTCTATCTGTGTCTCGGTTTTTATCAGAACTAGCAAAAAGGTGGAGACTCTCCCTGAATTATGCCTCATTGAACTAGTCCAATCAAAAGCCCTAAAGGGATATTATCAACAAATCTATTCAAAGGCCCTTCAACTGAATTTAATGCAATCAAAAAGTATCACACCCAAGGGAACAGATTAGTTTAAAAACACAATCTTTCTCTTCTTAGGATTCACCAAATTCAAACTGCAACAATAAAGTAACTTTCATGTATAATCACGGATGATGGTTGCGTTTAAAGCAAACAGCTCTAAAATGGTGCTAACATAAAAACAATTTTTTGTAGCTATTAATTCATGCTAAATGTCCACCACTGAAAAAATAAGGCACTATATTATTTCTATAAGTTGTTTACAGAAATCTTTAAAACTTATTTACCCACCTTTCCTTTCAAAAACTCTGCTCAGGGAAGCGGCTGTGGCTCAATCAGTAGGGCTCCCGTTTACCATATGGGAGGCCCCGGGTTCGGTTCCCGGGGCCTCCTGGTGAAGGCAAGCCCGCCCACACGGCGTGGTTAGCTGACCCCGCGAGCACAAGCAGCAAGGGGGGGGATAAATGAATAAATAAATAAAATCTTTAAAAAAAAAAAAAAAAAAAAAACTCTGCTCAGTGAACAGCCTCTCAGACTATTTTAAAGAACATCTGCCAAGCCCATGCAAAACTGTCTAGGACCATAGAGCTTCTACTGGGTGATGTAAGACTGCCTTAGAAATTCCTCCCCCATATTTTCTTCTTGATCATCAACTTCAATAGCCCTCATTTATTACTTCTCTTGTTTTAGCCCACACCAATCTTGCCTCAGTGCTTGAAATTATATAGTTCATTTCTCCTTCTTGGACAAGCAAAATGATTTTGAAATATCTCCCTAATGTCACTGCTGAACATAATTTTCAATATTTTCTTACTGGCTCCATGAATAGATATTGGATATCTTGATATCTTGTCACAGTCTTCAAGGAACTGTCCAGCCAGGTCTATGCTCTACCTAATCTCTGCTTGTCTTCAGGTCTTCGCCATCCTCTTCAAATAGTTTTTCCTTTCTTCTAAAATATAAGTCAAACACTCAATTAAGCTTTTATTCAGGAATTTGACTTTATATATTCAAGTTCCACAATATGGACTTTCATTCTAGAAAGTTAACCTTCTGCAGTGCAGTTTCTGATTCTGTAAAATAAAAATGAGGTCTACCTCCTATAGTGTTGACTAAAGGAGGTGATACATGACTGATTCCTGTAATACAGTATGCTGGGTTGTCAAGGATGGGATGATGTTTCTGTCACCTCTTGCTCTAACAATTCAGCCCCTCTCAGTGAGGTAAACTTCATCACTAAGGAAACTGGTTTAAATGACTCTAGCATAAAAATAGGTTAGGAAATATGGCAATAAGAGTTGTAATAGGAAAATCTACAGTCCATTCAAGAACTTTCCCTTGGGTGAGTTTTATTTGTGACTTGCTTCCTGGAATTATTGGTGTCTCTTCTGCTTACAAGTGACTTCCTGATCAATAGGAAGCTTTATTAGTGTTTATACTTATTTATTGCTACTTCTAATAAAACTTCTGGATCTTCTGAGTTTTCAGCCATGGTTCATGGCAGATATGCTTTTATTTGTGACATTTGCCTATAGTTGAAGTCAATGACAAAATCTCTGGTTGGAGAAGATTTACCCAGCAACCACCCCACTCAAACAATGCCTAAGTAGCAACATTTTGAAAATTTAATTGTAACCTGTTATTTTATTTAACCCGACTGGGGAGCTGTTATCCTTGGAGTTGTTACAATGGAAGCACAGATATATAGCATATTTACTCTTCAGATATTCTGGCTAATATCCATTTCTAAAATCAATTATTAATCCATGATTTTAGAAACAGAAGAACTATAGAAAAGGTGAATTCAAATGATATTCATCATTTTACTTTGAGAGACTGTCCAAGGATATCTAGAAGAGCCTCTCATTGAACTGATGGAAGTGGACAGTCCTAGCCCTCACCATAAATACTATTTTTGGTCTCATTAATGCATTATATTCCTATTTTTGGAAAGCTGACATGTTCATTTCAAGAAGCCCCCAAAGGGAGAAATCAACTCTTACTGTTTGAGGTAAGAGACCAGGGGTTAGTTCAGTGCCTTCACTGAAAGGGGACTACAAATCACAAAGTTAAATCAAGAAACAGACTAGAACTTAATCTCTTATCTGTGGCACTTAGGGTGGTATCTCCAAAACCTCACGTAGAGACCAAGGATGGATTTTTAAATGAGTGAGAAAAATTAGAACACATGACTTCTGAGGGCTTACTCTGTTCTCTACCAAAAGTGATAAGGACCACATACTTTCTTCTTAGTAAAACCTAGCCCAGTAGCATAAAATTAATCTATCTGTGGTGAATAAGAACCATCAAATAGCCCTGAAACTACAATATATGCATTTCTCTTTGGATTCTGTTTCTAATAACATCAAAACCAAATTTATAAGCCTCAGAAAGCAAATTATGATGTTAGGATGTCACAAATCTACTCTTTTTCCTTCTTTAAACAGAAGATATTAACTTTGTGGTACATGGACAGGCTTCAGAAAGTTGATAAAATCCCTGAGATTGTGTATATACTTTTTCTCAAAAGATGGTCTAACACTTTCATCAGATTCTCCAAAGAAAGTACTAATCACTATGCAAAATTAAGAAATACCGCTTAAGTTGGTCTCTGTCCGACCTGCATTGCTAATGGTTTTGTTCTACATTATGTTGAATTTTTTAACCAAACACAAATATGTTGGAGGGCAATTGAAGCTGCCATATTAGAAACTCAGGCACTATCTCTTCTCTACCTCACATTTTATTCCCACTAAAAATGACAATAACAGAAGTTTTAGCTCTTTGGAATAACTTTTTTTACCAGTCTCAAGCTACCCGTTTCTAATTTTTGGTACATTTTCCATAGACTTTCTGGATTGCTTCCACATACACTGTTTCTTACAGTATTCTTAGAAACGAGGAGCTAATGAAATAATTGCAAGGTTTAGCCTTTGCCTAGTTATAGACCAACCTCTCCAGAGGTAAACTTAATTGTCCAGGATCCAGCAGCATTTAACAAGGAGTGAATTATGCTTATACTATGCATTCAATTTTCAATTTAATCATTTATTTATTTAGCTGATGGCATGATTTTATCAGGGGATGTGGTCTCAACAAGTTAATTTTCTGGGACTAAGGAAGTGAAGTTATTATGCTCTTCTGTCTTCTTTTCCTTATCTCTAGTCTTTCATTATCTCCCACCCTCCTGCATACACCTGATTGCCCTCCTGCCACATTCTGGTCACTAATGCAGTAACTGCCACAGTGTTTCTATCCCCAGTGCTCCTTTCCCACCATTTTTTACTAAGCATTATTTTTGTTTTCTAATTTAAGAGAAGCTAGGTACTTCCTCTATTTCCTCTATTTGTTTACCCTTAGGCCAAAATATCTATCTAGATCTTGCTGTTGGGAGAGAGTAGTCCCCCATTCCTCTATCTCCACCTTGCTATTCAGTTTATATCTTTTGACCTTGAGAGAGAAATGGCTTTAGAATACTGATGGGAGGAAGAGTGTATTTCCAGATGAAGTTTAAGGTTTAAGATCTATTATAAGGCTTCTTGACACCAAACACTCTTCCCCACTACCTACCCAGTCCTTATTTTCCATTTAAATATCTTAGGTATATATCCAAATATTAATATATATCTATATATTACTAGTAATATATATATAGATATATAGAGATAGATCAATAGATATAGATATAGATATAGATAGATATAGATATAGATATAGATATAGATATAGATATAGATATAGATATAGATATAGATA
>JAKSZT010053887.1:63858912-63881722 GCA_026826555.1 Tolypeutes matacus | reverse complement strand
AGATATAGATATAGATATAGATATAGATATAGATATAGATATAGATAGATGGATATCTGTTATTTGGTGTGATTCCCCCACATTGATTCGATAGCATAAAGAAAGCATTATTGCTCAAAGTAGGGACCTCCTCCTGAACCAAAGCCATGTAGTGTCATTGAAAGCCTTGGTCAGATATACTGATAGATTCTAACTTAAGAGAAATTCAAGAAATGTAGCCAGCAGAATACGGCTAGACTAACCAGAGAGATGACAGACTGGCAAAGAAGGATGAACAGAAAGTCAATAACCTTGGAGATGTGGGTTTTTTTTCACTTTTTAATGCTTTATTCATTGATTAAAAGAATATGTCTTGGGAAGCGGCTGTGGCTCAATCAGTAGGGTTCCCGTTTACCATATGGGAGGCCCCGGGTTTGGTTCCCGGGGCCTCCTGGTGAAGGCAAGCCCGCCCGCATGGCATGGTTAGCTGACCCAGCAAGCACAAGCAGCAAGGGGGGGATAAATGAATAAATAAATAAAATCTTTAAAAAAAAAAAAAATGTCTTTAACATAAACCATATATACTGATAGGTACAGTAGAGGGTTGCCATATTGGGTGAAGAGTGATAAGAGAGATAGACAGCAGGTACAGGTAATAGTACCACTTGGGAGGCACAATAGTACAATAATAAGTAAAAAATTATTGATGGCAGAAAAGGGATCAAGAACAAAGTCTATTTGAGAAGTGCTTTTTTAGCAACTATGTACTAGTGCTGTAAAACACCAAAGGTTTCATATATAAGCCTTTGATCTGCTGATCTTCTTTATCATCATTGTCTAAATTAAAGGCCCAGTTTAAAGAGCTTTTTGTTCTTCAGATATTGTACTTACAGGAATCAAGAAGAGCACAAGATGCTGATCTGAACACATAACTCTAATCTCCAGTTCCATAGTGCAAAGAACTTCCTGTCAACAGTTGGCTCACTGAGGAAGCTAAGGGTTAACCTATGTTTTCTCTCTTCACACAAATTTTAGTAAAGTTCTTTTGCCAGGGTTAAGGGTACATTTTATGTTTCATTTCAGTTTGTTTGTTTTAATCAACATGATGCCTAAAAAAAAAACACATGAAGAATTACTCAACATCACTAATGATTAGGGAAATGCAAACCAAAACTACAATGAGATTTCATTTCACACCTATCAGAATGACCACTATTAAAAAGACAGAACTGCTAGTGCTGGAGAGGATGTGGAGAGATAGGAACACTTATTCACTGTTGATGGGAATGCAGAATGATATAGCCACTGTGGAGGACTGTTTGGCAGTTCCTAAAGAAGTTGAATATAGACGTGCCACATGACCTGGCAATACCACTACTGGGTGTATACCCAGAAGAAGTGAGAGCAGTGACACAAACAGACATCTGCGCCCCAATGTTCATAGCAGCATTATTCATGATTGCCAAAAGCTGGAAACAACCCAGGTGTCCATCAACAGATGAATGGATAAACAAACGGGTCTATTCACAGGATGGGATATTATGCAGCTGTAAGAAGAAATGAAGTTGTAAAGCATATGACAACATGGATGAACCTGGAGGACATTATGTTGAGTGAAGCAAGCCAGACACTAAAGGACAAATACTGTATGAATGCATTACTATAAACCAAATATATTGTGTAACTTATTGTTTGATTCAAAAACAAATGTGTATGTATTCAGTACATTTAATTGAGAAATATATGTATTTATTTATCTATGTTTACTTTTTAGTTTTCAATTGTTTATATTTTCAATTATTAAATGTAAAAAATAAAGTTTAAAAAAATGATGCCTAAAGGGAGAAATCTGATAAACAACAAGATTAGTCAGAATGTGGTATGACTAGGATGAAATGGTTTTCTTTGTGATGGAAATTTTTTAAAAAATACTGTTCTATATGCTAATAAGAAGCAAATTTCAATAAAATGCATAGAGGCTGTGTCTTTACAAAAGACTCTTGGTTTGAGTCTTTTGTGGACCCCAGAAAAGTATGTTCTTAAATTGAACCTATTGTGAACCATTAATTATATTATATCAGTTAAAGTCCATTTGATTAGATTGCTCCAATAGCCCATAGTGGGTCTTAATTCTCTTACTGGATTCCTTTATAAAAGGAGGAATAAAAAACTGCAGGCACAAAAGAAAGCTTCAGAGACGAGAGGAACCCATTAAGCAGAGAAAATGCAACAAGAGCAAGAAGCTGAAAGCAACACCAGCCTGGAACACAAGGCAGGGACTGACAGAGCCACTATTGTGCCTGCCATGTGACAGGAGTGCAGGACCGCCAGCAGCTGAACTTCAGGGAGAGAGCTTCACCTGATGCCTTGATTTGGACATTTTTCCCAGCCTTGGAATTGTAACCTTATAAGTTAATAAATCCCATTGTAGAAGCCATCTCATTTCTTATGTATTGCATTTAGACTTTAGCAAACTAAAACAGGCTGATAAACCAGAAAATGCCAAAATTTACTCAACACAAAGTGGAAAATTTTAATAAGATCCAATAACAAGGCAAGGAATTAGAAATTTGTCAAGATTATTGTACAAATCTTCCCTATGTTCAGATGGTGTTATTTGTAAATATTCTCAAATAGCAAGTTATAGATACTGTATAAGCTTTTCAAGAACATAGGAAAAGCTCAAAACCTATCCAATTCTATTCATATAGCAAACATAATAGCTCTAAGAACTAACAATGATACCATGAAAAAGAAAGTTGCAAACTAGATGTTTTTAGGCATGAAATGCAGAAGTTAAATAATATTAGAAAACAACATTTAATAGGTGTTTAAAAAGTCACCATTACCATTTTTATGTGGTGAATAAAAACCTAAGTAAAATATTTAAAAATGTAATTATTTAGAGCATCACATCAACACAGTTAATATGGTTAATAACAATAATTATAATAATAATGTGATCTGCTGAAGAGCATCAAATGATTATTTAACCCAATTCAATATTTATTGCTAATAAAAACAACATTTTAATTGGAATTTTAAGGCTGCATCTGTCATTGTATAAAAAATATTATGACAAATATTATCAACTATTATATTTAATGTTGAAGATTTTGGGGAGGCATTTCAGATTATAAAATAAGATATAAAATTAATATGTAAGGTTATTAAAGAGGAAAAGGTAATATTGTCCTTATAATCTGATTGAATATCTTTAAGTTACTATTATTCATATATGGCATGAATCCATAACTTGAAAAAATTTTTGTTAATTGAAAAAAATGATAAGGATAAAAAACAAAATAGAGTATAAAATGGCAGATAAAAGATTGCTATTTTAAAACCATTGAGTAGAAACTCTAATTTGAATTTGTAAAATGCAATGTCAAAGAAATTCCATTAATAATAGCAAAAACATTTAAAATATCTAAGAATAAAAAGAGACAAAAAGGTATAATGAACAGAAAATCAAATACAAAACTATATGGAGATCTAAAATTAGTTTCAATAAATGGGACCAATACTATGTCTTGAGAAGGAAGATCTGATACAATAAACATATTAATTCTAGGAATTCTATATACATCTTTTCATTCAATGTTGTTCTATGAAAAATCCCAAAAAGTTTTTTTTAAGAAGAAAGGAAATACACAACTTAAAGGTTTATTAGTTTTTTAAAACAAGTAACCAACAAACCAAAAATGACTGGTAAAGTAATCCAAAATGTTGAAACGGTTATTTTCTTCATTAATAGTAATAAGAATAATGGCTTTAGTCTTGTCTCTGGTGGTATAATTTGTAGCCAGCCAACATTCATAATCAGAAAAGCCATATGAAAATTTAAAAACATATCTAAATGCACTGAAAATTGCCAAAGCAACAATTATTTAAGGTATGGAAGCTCACTGCAGTTATCTCAGTTTCTGTTTGCTTCTTTTACCTTGAAACATATGCCAATTATTGGAACAGAATATGAGGTCAAGAGGGAAGCACAGTGCTTCTACCAAGAGCAGAGTAGCCACCAGAGCAACAGGCAATCTCACAGAGCCAAAAATAAAAATTGTGGTACTAGGCAGCCTGGATTTGAAAAGACCAAATCCCAGAGAGAAGATAGGCTCAGAGAAGTAAACCCAACAACTGGTATCAGTTTTCTCTGCAGACAGTTATGGAATAAGAGGCAGAAAGCAAATGGATAAAGAAAAAAAAAAAAAAAAAAAAAAAAAAGACTGGTGGGAAACAACTGAAAAACAGAGCAGGACTGGCATGTCTCATTGCCAAAAGCTCTATTTCAGTTCCTTGTGATGAAGGGGCATCTTAGGAAATTCTCAGACTCTGAATTAGAAATCTTGAAATCCGAGCGAGACCAAGCCACACAAGGACCACAAGCCAGCCTAGAGTCAGTTCAGTCCCTGATTGGATTGAGGCACTCTGCTCCTCTGCTTCCTGCTAGAGGACTAGGGTAATCCTTTCTGAAGGAAGATGACATCACCTAGAGTCACTCCAATTTTTCATACAAAATGCCTGGCATGCAAGCAAAAGGCTACAGGCATACTTAGAAATAGGACCAAAGGAATAATAATGGGAAATAAACTATAGATGACAAAGATCTTGAAATCATAAACTTTAAAATAACTGTAATTAATATGATCTAGAAAAATGTATGAAAAGATGAGAAATTTCACTAGAGAACTGGAATTAATAAAATAATAAAATGGTAATTCTAGAACTATAAATTATAATAATTGAAATTAAGAACCAATTAAGTTGGGCAAAGTTTAAGAGAAGATTAGTCAGTTGGATTATATATGTATGGAGAATATATCTAGATTTAAGCATGAAGAGAAAAGCAGAAGGATGTTGCACAAAGACTCTAAGAGATATATGGGGTATTATGAAAAGGTGTGTCATAAATGCAATTTTAGTCTCAGAGGGGAGGAGAGAAAGAATGCAACATGGGAAGCGGCTGTGGCTCAATCAGTAGGGCTCCCGTTTACCATATGGGAGGCCCCGGGTTCGGTTCCCGAGGCCTCCTGGTGAAGGCAAGCCCGCCTGCACGGTGTGGTTAGCTGACCCAGCGAGCACAAGCAGCAAGGGGGGGATATGAATAAATAAAAATAAAATCTTTAAAAAAAAAAAAAAAAAAAAAAAAAAAGAATGCAACAAAAGCAATATTTGAAGAGATAATGGTCCCCAAATTCCGTAACTAATTAAAGACACCAACCTGCAGATATAAGAAGTTCTGGACAAACCAAGCAGCTTAAATATGAAGAAAATTTCCCTAGCTAAATTATAGCAAACCTGACCAAGGAAAGAGAAAAGATAATCTTAAAAATCATCAGAGAAGTAAGACATATTAAGTCAAAGATGCAATGACCAACTAAAGCTGACTTTGCAACAGAAATGATAAAAGTCAGAATGTAATAGATTAATGTTTTTAATGTGCTGGGGGAAAACAAAATAAAACAAAATGACATTTTTGAGTCACATTATAACCTCACATTATATACCCAGCAAAAATATTATTTAAAAATAAAAACAAATTGAAGAAATTTCAATACAAACAAAAACTGAGAAAATGTGTTGCCTGCTAGATCTACACTTACCCACACACCAACATAACAACATAAAGGTGTCTCTTTAGTCAGGAGGAAAATGATAGAAGAAATGCACAAAGTAATGAAGAGCTCAGAGAGGAGTAAATATGTGGTAAATAGAATCTGCTTAATAGTTTAATTGCCTCTTCATATGTATTCCATCAGTGCTATTAAAAAGCTTAAATTCATCTTTGTCCTCAAGACAACAAGTAAACCAACATCACCATACATTGTATGACAGCTCTAACAAAGGTACACAGAAGATATTATGGGAGACAAGGAGAGCTACCTAGACTACTTGGGAGGGCAGAAAAGAGAAAGTCTTCCTTGAGAAGGTGATACTTGGCTGAATCTCATCTGATTCAAATGATAGAATATAGAGAGAGTAGAGGAAAAAGACACAATAAATTATACGATTGGCATATATTAATTGAGAAAACTTTCAAATGATCAATCATTTAAATTGATAAAGGCTCTAATAGTCACCAATTTTAACTTCATATTTTTCCCACTCCACAAAATTATCTGCTTACTAGTTTCATCT
The DNA here is from genome assembly GCA_026826555.1 of Tolypeutes matacus. Lineage (NCBI taxonomy): Eukaryota > Metazoa > Chordata > Mammalia > Cingulata > Chlamyphoridae > Tolypeutes > Tolypeutes matacus. The sequence continues at coordinate 63,875,602 of JAKSZT010053887.1, read as the reverse complement.
AATAGTTCATTCCTATTAGGCTTATTAAGAAATAGCAAAGATTTGAGAAATAAACCATAATATAATGTGCAGGACTTTTGCTAAATACAGAATTATATCAACCATGGAATGAGAATTGTAATGAAAATGTATTCCAAATTAATTATGCTTTTTATATTCAATGTCTTATGCTCTATATTTTAGGCCATCAACAGACCAGAAATCATTGAAGCAAAAGAAAAGTTAGAGTGTAAAGATATCAAGAAAAGTTGAATGAGCCATCTTTCTGAAAGCAATTTTATTTTCTGCTTCTTTTCTTCATGAAACTTGTCAAACACACCCAGCAATAACTGGTAAATGGAGCAATTTTCCTAAATGGATGGCTAAAATTCTTGCCAAATAAAGTAGAATTCTGTTAATTAAAATTTTAATTGTACTTGAAAGTGATTGAGAAAGACAATGCTTAACCTTTCTAAAAGAATATGCCAGCAACATATTTCTCCTTTAGCAGACCATGTAGGAATTACTTATTCAATACCTATTGATTAAACGTTCTAATCCTTACACAGATTCAAATGATAACTGTGCTGCCAATCAATTCTTGCTTGGAGCTTCCCTAGGAGACATTGGAGCTCTATTTATGTCAGTTTAAGTAGAGCCTAAAGAGTTTTTTCACTCTTTTTTTCACTTTCAAAGAGGACTGAAGGTTATTGTGATTATCTTGCTTGCCTTACTTCACAGTCTTTATATTCAGCTTTCTCTGCCTAATGCTGAGCAAGCAAAAACTCTCACAAGTTTGTTGCTTATGCTAACTATGAGGAAACATAACCTAGTCAAAATTATTTTCTCCTTTAATGTAGGTCACAGATGAATTCTAAACTCAATTTTTAAAAAGTTATTAACCTTCCTAATATGTTGGGTATCTACTAGATCCTGAAGAAAAAAAAAGACAATAATTGAAAGTATTTTCCAGTCAAATGTACATTCTCTATTCTGCACAGAGCATCTGCCCTAAATCTTTGTATTTTTACCTCTCCTGGAGAATTGAACTGAGCAATTTAGAATGCAAGTAAATTTCCTACTGCCACTCACACTTAATTCAAGGTTTTCATTTTTTCTCCTTGCACCCTAGGACCTATTTCTTAGATAGATAAGTATAGAATTGCCACATGACCAGTATCTCATTTCCAGGTATATATCCCAAAGAATTGAAAGCAGGGACTCGAACAGATATTTGCCCACTGCTATGTTGCCATAACAACATTATTCACAATTGCCAAAAAAAAAAGGAAAAAACCCAGGTGTCCATCAACTAATGAATGGAAAAGCAAACATGTGGCATATTCATAAAATAGAATATTATTCAGCTATAAGAAAGGAAAAAAGTTCTGATACATGTGACATCATGGATGTACTTTCCAAATACATTTAGGGAAATAAGCCAGACATAAAAGTACAGCTATTGTGTGATCCCACTTATGAAATAACTAGAAAAAGCAAATCATAGAGTCAAAATATAGAATATGGGTGACCAGACGAAAGGGTGGGAGGTGGTAGAATAGGGAATTAAGACTAAAAATGTACAGAGTTTCTATTTGGGATGATGGAAAAGTTTTGTAATGGATGGTGGTGAAGGTAGTACAATAGTGTGTATTTTAATTAACAACACTGAATAATATATTTGTGGTTAAAAGAGGAAATTTTAGGTTGTAAGCATGTTACTAGAATTAAAATTTATTTAAAGCAATCCATGGAATTTCACTACACAAACAGTGAACCCCAAGTTAAACCACAGAGTGTAGTTAATAGTACAATTATAAAATTTGCTTTCATCAATTGTAACAAGTGTACCACACCAATGCAAGGTATTAATAATAGCATGGTATATGGGAACCCTGAATTTTATGCATGATTGTTCCATAAACCTACAACTTCTCTAATAAAAAAAAAAGTAAAACTCCTCCCCAAATATTTTAATATTAAATTTAATAATAACAACCATAATAATCATGTTTTCCAAAACCATTGACCCAGTAAAGAGATACATAAAAATTTAAAAACTAATCTTTCCCTATACCCTATGTTAATAACCTGGTATGTATCATGCCATACCTTTCCCTATGCTCATTCAAATATATTCACACATATATAAGATTCTACAGTTCTTGTTTTTACAAATGGGGTTACATGAATTAAGCCCATGTTTTCTACATGGAGAGTTATATGCCAAATCTTCAATATCATGTCTGACTCTAATTTGATAAACCCTTCACTCTTTCACTTAAAGTCCAAAACTCTGTTGTCAAACTTAAAATATCCTCACTAGATATCTGGATGGGAAATATGCAAGTTCATCTTCACCACCATTTCATTCATGGGAAAGAGTTGAATTTTATCCCATTGTTGCTGGAAGACCACCAATATTTCAAAGCAGAGCACTGACATGATCACATCTGTGGAATCTATTTGCTAGAGAAGGGATAACCTGTGGACAGCAAGATAGGCCACATTGAGGTTACTTTAGCTAACTAGTCATGATATGGTGAGAGCCAGAACAAATACGTGATAGGCCATTGGAGTGGAGAATGTCATGGTAGATTTTGTCAGAGAAGGAATCAAGGATAACTCCAAGGTTTCTGGATTCTAAGTTTGGGGTTTATAGTGATAAAGTTCAACATGATAAGGACTTCCAAATAGAAACAATTTTGAAGTGGAAATTGGCCACTGTTAATGTTGAATTTGAGTCACCTGTAGGACACAGAATGAATGGATACTTGTGAAGAAATGGAAATTATACAATTATCTCTTCTTCCCTAGCACTTAACATTTTAGCTTAAATATTTTCCAATCTCCATAGTTTTATTTTATGTCTGACAAAATATTACACAGTTTAAATTCAACAATGTTTACATTTTTTAATTGTTGGACATTTGGGAAGCTTCTAATATTTTGTTATTATAGATAAGGATGCAATGAGTATTTTCATGAATTGTACTTTTTCTTCTTGGATTTGGTTTCTCAGAAAATATATTCCCAGAAGTAAGTTTACTCAGTCTCATATTATGCTTATTGAAAGTTATTTATCCAAAATGTTTCTAAAAATATTTCATGCGCAAACACATATCTATATCTATAGATTACATTATCAGCAGACATAACTGACAATCACAGTTTCTACTTAAGGTTCCCTGGACATTGTCACCATTACTTACTTGAGGACACCTCCGAGAAGTGTATCTAGTATCACAGAATTCTACTGAAATAGCAAGATCTTTCAGTACAAAGGCATTTTAGCCTTTAATATCTTTTAGCATATTAAATAAGTGATACTTCATTTTGGAGCAGTGCTGACCCCAAATAATCTTTGCACATACAGATCTACAACCAAGGACCAAGTAAATTAGAAGAAAAAAATTAGAATAAAACATTTCAAGCATCATTTTGACTAATCAATTTATAACTCCTCCTGCAAAACTATGAATAACGAGAAAACAAGTGTAAACAGCAGTTTACCTGTTTCAGCTACTGAGTGCCTTATGTTCTCCTTTGCCTCTTCATGGACTTCCTCAGAGGCAAATTAGCAGAATCACAGGTGCCCTCTGGAAAAAGTGATTAGACTATTCAGAACTCCGTCATGTTCTCTAAAATGCACTTTAAAGTTAACTGAACATTCCACTATAGTGTCAGATTTACAATTGATTCCACTTTCCAGTGTGCAACTTATCCTGACAGACTGCTGGAAAATGGATACTCCTTTAGTTCAGCATTTGATTCTGAAGTAAAGCCATATAAGGAAAACACATTGGCTGTGGTTAAGACCATCACAATTCCAGTGGTTGGTTTCAAAAATTGTTTTCAATGTGATATACACTGAAAATAAGGGACTTGCGTAAGAAATATTTGTATCATGCAACACTAGTACTTTACATATTTCTACCAATTTCTTCTCATTCTTCTAGCTTCAGATTAAAATTCAACTCATCTCCTTAAATGATATCCAGTCTTACTCTATGTTAGTAAAGCCAGTTCAATTTTTGAATTATCTTTATAATAACATACTTATTTACAATTGCAAAATATGCAATATTTTTGTTTACTTGTTAATTTTTTGTCTTCTCCACTATCTGTGATCTTGTTGAGAGCAGGAAATGTATGTATTGTTCCCCCAAACGTTTGCAGGTCCTGGCTAAATATCTGGCACATGGTAGCATTTCATAAATATCTGGTTCATGAATAAACTAAGCTATTAAAGCCATAAGTAAAATTCACAGACCCAAATTAGAGATCACTATCCATTTGACAACTGCATTTTGAAATATATGTGTTTATCTGAAAATATTTCAATCCATGCACTCTTAGAGCATGTTTTGGGGAATGACATTGACTCTTAAAACAAATTTTTCAGAACCTTAAAATCAAACGTGGTACCAGGTCCTGTTTTAATCAACAATTAAAAGTTAACTCTAGCAACTTGTACCCACTTCTTATGGGGAAAATGTATTAGAAGTTGTCTGTAGAGGAAGGAAAGCTGATCTTTCCATACAAATCTTCCATAAAGCTCAGTCAACATGATGGAGATGCAGGTGCATAATACAAGTATAGATGCTTAAAGTTACTTATAAAATATATCACCTGTAACTTTGCTATAGCCAGATAATTTTTATTACAATTATTAATTGACTACCTAATAAATATAATAGTTTGCTCTGTTCATTTGGGATACAGCAATTACAAGACAAAGTTCCTCTAAATGTATAAATACGATAATTCCAAATAGTGATAACTGCATTGAAAAAAATGGGTTAATGAAGATAAACGTTAAGAAAGGAGGAAGGATTCTTTAAATATAGAATGATGAGAAAAGTCCCTATTGAAAATGCACCAGTTGAGTTAAGACCTAAATGAAGCAGAGACAGTTCAAGCAGTATTCAAGCAGAGGAAAAAGTACAAAGGCCACAGGTTTGGTGTCCTCTAAGACCAGTATGATTAGAGTATATTGAACAAGAGGAAATGTGCTGGAAGGAGGATCCATCAGACAGGGGCATATACACTATAATAAAGAGTTTGGACGAAGGAGCAGATATAGCTCAAGTGGTTGAGTGCCAGCTTCCCATGTACAAGGTTCTGGGTTCAATCCCCAGTATCCCCTTTTAAAAAAGGGGGTGGGTAGGGAATTTGTACTGATTGCTTCTCTATATTCCTTAAGTATTGACTAAAATGGCACAAGTGGGCTATTTGTACAAAATGAAGAACAAGCCAAATAAAAAGGAAAGAACAAAGTGTCTATCCCCTCACATTCTACTGTTACATTCCAGGCATAGGATCAAAAAATCATATGCAAATGTTTGAAATGAGAGATCCTTAATTGTACCATTAAAAGGCTATATACTTAAATTTCCCTTTTAAAATAGTCTAGCTGGGAATTTATATGAAACTAAAAAAATGTAATTAATTAAGCACCACTAACTTATTAATAAATACCATATTTATCTTTTGCCATTAGATCTCCTAGGGTATTTTGCCTCAGAAGGTCTAATGTTCTTCAGTAAGACATGTTCCTGTTGGGTAAAAAGGATCCTTAGATAACCCCAACAGCAATTACAAGTGTTATCAAAGAAAAAATTCAGAAGGAAACAGCACCACCATTTGATTTTTTTAAGTTTTTATTTTCAAATAATTTCAAATTTACAAGATAGTTGCAAAAACAATACAAACCCCATGCAGAGAACTCCAACATAACCCTACAGCCCCAAATGCCCAAATCCAACAATTTTAACATTTTTACCACCTTTGCCCCATCTTCCTTCTTTCTTTCTTTCCTTTCTTCCATCCTTCCTGCCTTTCACAAACCTGTCTGTCTGTCTGTCTATCTATCTATCTATCTATCTATCTATCTATCTATCTATCTATATATCTATCTATCATGTATCTATCAATCTATCTTATCTATCTATCCATTTTGAACATTTGAAAGCAGTTTGCATACATGATATTCCTTGAACACATAATATTTAATATGTACATTTCCTGTGAACAAGATATTCATTAATATAATCACCATAAGTGCAGTTATAAAGTTCAAGAAATGTAAAGTTGTTATAAAGCATTTTTTCTTAAACCCCAGTAATGTCTCTTTGTGCCTTTTCTCCTCCATTCTTATATCTCATCCAGTGTCATGTATTATATTTAATTGCCATTATCTTTTTAAATTTCACTCTTTTTTTTTAATTGTTAAAACATACATACAAAAAACAAACAAAAAATCTTTCCCTCCTAACCACTCCTAAGCATACCATTCAATGAGATTAATCACATTCACAAGGTTGGAGTACCCTCACCACCATCCATTACTATAATTTTCCCTTCACAATAAACAGAAACCCTACATTCATTTTGCATTAACTTCCCATTGCCTCTGCCCCCCACTCCTGGTAACCTGTACTCTACTTTCTGTCTCTAGTAATTGTATATTCTCTGATATTTTCTTTTTGGTTACCATGAGGCTTAAATTTAACATTCTAAATCGATAACAATCTCATTTGTTTTGATACCAACTTAACAACCTTGATAACGTACATAAATTATATTCCTACCCTACTATCTCCCACCTTTATGTAGCTCTTGTCACAAATTACATATTTATGTATTATCAGTCCAAAAGTTTTAACTTACCATTTCATTTTGAGCATTTGCCTTTTAAATCCCATAGGTAGTAAAAAGGGGAGTGGAGTTACAAATAAGAAATACAATAGTACTGGTATTTATATTTACCTATGCCATTATCTTTACCAAGATCTTTATTTCTTCCTGTGGCTTCAGTCAATCATCTAGTGTCCTATCCTTTCAGTGTGTCGAACTCCCTTTAGCATTGCTTATAGTGTGGATCTAGAGGTGACGAGGTCCCTCAGCTTCTGTTTATATGGGAATGCCATAATTCCACCATCATGTTTTTAATTTAAATTTATTGAAGTATATCAGCTATACATAAGCATGAATAAACAATCGGTGTATAGTAATAGTTGTGAATGTATAAAACAAACATACATAACATCATACAGGGCTCTCATACCTCATCCTACCAACAATACCTTGCATTGCTGTGAAACATTTTTAACTAATGATTAAAGAGCATCCTCAAAATATTACTACTAACCAAAGCATTAATATTTTCCCTCCAACCAACCCTATTATTACTATTATTATATCATTTATACATGAACATACATAAACAATAAGTGTATAGTACAAGTCGTGAACTTACAAAGCAAACATGCATAACATCATACAGGGGTCCCATACATCAACCCTCCACCAACACTTTGCATTGTTGTGAGACATTTGTTACAAATTATGAAAGAATATTGTCAAAATCTTACTACTAATTATAATATTTATCTTACATTTGGTGTATTTTCCTCCCAATCCACCCTATTATTATTTTTTAAATATATTTTTAGGACAGAAGTTGTAAACTTACAAAACAATCATGCACATATGCAGAATTCCCATACAACACCCCTATATCAACACATCACACTGTGGTAGAACACTTGTTACAGATTATGAGATAATACCATCTGATTATTATTGGGTCCATAGTGTATATTTGGCACACTTTTGCCATACTTCCCCATTATCAACATAGTACATCTTTGGCATAGATGCATGAATATTACACTATTACTGTTAACCACAGTCCATAGGTCACTCCAGTTGTATTTTTTCCATGCTTCTCCACATTCCCACCACCCTGCAATAGTGATGTACATCTGCTCCAGCTCTCTTTCTTTCTTTTGGCTATGAATATCCAGTTGTCTCAGCATCATTTGTTGAATGGACTGTTGTGCCAGAGCTGAGTGGGATTGAGAGGCTAGAAAAAAATCACTTGACCATAGATGTGAGGATCTGTTTGGGAACATGAATTCGGTTCCATTGGTCTATGTGTCTGTCTTTATGCCAGTACCATGCAGTTTTTACCACTGTAGCTAGGTAATATTATTTAAAACCTGGAAATGAGAGTCCTCCAACTTTGCTTTTCCTTTTTAAGATGTTTCTGGCTATTCAGGACCCCTTACCCTTCCAAATAAATTTGATATCATGTTTTCCATTTATTTTAAAATGTTGGTGGAATTTTTATTGGGATTGCATTGGATCTGTATATCAATTTGAGTAGAATTAACACCTCAGTGATATTTAGTCTTTCAATCATTGAGCATGGAATGTTCTTCCAATTATTTAAGTCTTTTTTATTTCTTTTAACAACAAGTTGTAGTTTTCTGAATACAAGTTCTTTACATCGATTAAATTTATTCATGAATATTTGGGTTTTATTTGTCATATTTTATTTTCACCACTCTTGACATTTTTAGTTACTTTTATTGATATAATCTTCATTTCTAGACTCTTCCAGGCCTCCATCTCATATCTTTTTTTTTTCAGGTTGTATTATACCCTTTAGTATTTCCTGCAATGCCAGTCTCTTGGTTACAAACTCTCTCAGTTTCTGTTTATCTGTGAATATTCTAAACTTGCCCTCATTTTTGAAAGACAATCTTGCCAGATATGAGATTGTTGGCTGGAATTTCTTCTTTTGCAGCCTCTTAAATATATCATACCATGGTCTTCTTGTCTGTATGATTTCTGATGAGAAATTGGCACTTAATCTTATTGGGTATCCCTTTAATGTGATGCATTGCTTTTCTCTTGCTGCTCTAAGAAATCTCTCTTTGTCTTTGGCATTTGATATTCTGATTAGTATATGTCTCAGAACTGGTCTATTCTGATTTATTCGTATGGGAGGATGTCATGTTTCTTGGACATGGATATCTATGTCCTTCAATAGGGTTGGGAAATTTTCTACCATTGTTTCTTCAAATATTCCTTCTGCCCTTTTCCCTTCTCTTCTCTTTCTGGGATACCCATAACACATATGTTTGCATGTCTTTTGCTGTTATTTAGTTCCCTGAGACTTCGTTCAATTTTTGCCATTCTCTTCTTCATTTGTTCGTTTGTATGTTCTCTTTCAGAGGCCATTTCTTCAAGCTCACCAATCCTTTCTTCTGCCTCCTCAAATCTGCTATTTTATGATTCCAGTGTATTTTTAATTTCATTTATTGCACCTTTCATTCCCATAAAATCTGCTATCTTTCTATGTATACTTTCAAATTCTTCTTTGTGCTCACCCAATGTCTTCTTAATATCCTTACTCTCTTTAGCCATCTCATTGAATTTATTAAGGAGATTTGTTTGAACATCTATGATTAGTTATCTCAACTCTTTTATGTCATCTGGAGGCTTATCTTGTTCATTACCTGGACCATATATTACTGTTTTTCGGTGGGGATTGTAATTTTTTGTTGGTGTCTTGGCATCTGGCTTGCTAGAGTATTTATTCTGGATTCTGTTTCTCTCTTTTGTTTAGGGCTGTCTTGCCCTTTCTTCCTTGCTGGTTGTGTAGTAGGAACCAAAGATATAGTTGGTGCTGTATGCTGTGGAGACTCAATCTTCCCTCATTGCCCCAGGGACTGTTGAAGCCTCTCCCAACTTTCTCCTTTGCCAGGGGTAGGGACAGAGTCTCAGCTGTGTGGAATAATCCAAGTCATACAGGCCTAGACTGTAGTTGCCCAGAGAGACCGATGAAGCATCATACCTCTTTCTTCCCTGCCTGGGATGGGGATGGAGCTTCAGGTGTGGGCAGCAATCTGTGCTGTGCCTGTTCAAAATGACCACAGTTGCCCCAGTAGACTTCCAACTATTCAGTCTGTGCCAGTCGAATGTACCTTCAGTTACCTGGGGAGACTGGTACAAGGTCTTCCAGCTTCCTCCCTGCTAGAATTGGAGCTGAAGCCTAGGCTAGGGCTGCAGGCCAATCTGGGTGAAAGAAACTGGTCCCTACAGTCATTGTAATTTTCAGTCAGCCCCATTTCCCCTCATGCTGGGGATGGAGTCACAATGGGGGCTACTGGCTTTTATCCAACTTGCACAGGTTCAAGCTTTAGCTGTTCTTAGGGTTATACTTTAGCCAGCCAAATTTACTAATCAGTAGTTGAAATCAGTGGCCAACCGTCTCATCCTCCCCTGTTTTGGGGAATAGGAGCTTCCAATTCCTGCCACAGAGTAGCTCTTGAGGTGACTAGCGATGCCAAAGTATGTTGATTACCGGCCTCCGTAGCGTGACCTGTATTTTCCCGGAGAAGTTGACACGGGTCCTCCCAGCTTCCTCCTGTCAGAGGTGGAGCTGGGGCTTATGTTAGAGCTGCAATCTGATCTGGATGGAAAGAGAGTAGTCCCTGACAACACTGTGGTTTTCAGTCCCTGCCACTTCCCCTCGTGCCAGGGGCAGAGTTAAGATGGCAGCTACTGGCCTCTTTCTGACTTGGAAAGGTTCAAACTTTAGCTGTTCTTAGGATTATACTTTAGCCCGCTGAATTCTAATCAGTAGCTGAAGTTGTCTCTTCCTCCCCCGTTTTTGGGGAAGGGGAACTTCCAATTCCAGCCGCGGAATTTTAAAGCTGGTGTTACTAGACAAAGAAGTGGCCACTTCTGTGGCAACTATTGAAGGATGAGTCAAATAAAATGTATGTTTTTTGCTAACCACAGAAGTCATGTGGGGTAACAGAAGAACACTGAGAAGACCTAGCTTGGGGATCTGGATTCTTCCCTGGGTTCTGACACCAACTTTTTGAGGAACATCATTCTTTATCTATTCTCTATTTTATTTTTTGGTTCTTATTTTTTTTAAGTGTAAAATGAAGTCAAAATGGTTGATCTCTTTGTCTCTGTAAAGTAAAAACAAAACAAAACAAAAAACTGCCTATGTCCTCCAAGAAAATTAACTTAATGATTAACATTTCAAATAATAAATGGCAGAATTCTTCTCTTTCCAGCATGTACATACTAAGATGACATTCAATGTTCAACACTAAAATTCAGTGCTTATTTTATTATACTATATTGTCATCTAAATTGATAACTAAATTGCTAAATTGTCAACCCACAGAGGAATACAACTTAAGAAGAATTGAGATACCCCAAGAGTCTCTAATCAACCCCTTTTAACCTCAAAACCAACATCTTAAAATAATACAACACAAAGTAATGCCAATAATGCATTCAGAGATTCAGCCTATTTAAATATTTCAGGACAATATTTGTTGACATGAATGGTTCGTTATAAAACATTAATCTAATAAATGCCTAGGGAGTTTACAAATGCATACATGTCAAAATGTTAATTAATTAAAATTGATTAAATTTAGCAAAACTATTATTACCCATGCCTGGTAATTTAGGCAAAGAAGGAAGTATGTCCTGTTCCCAGTGATGCCTAATAAGTAGAACACTGGATTAATTATTAGGAGCCAAAGTCATATTGTTACTGTTTGGACATGCTGCTTAGAAAGTCAGTATTCTGTTCACAATTCAACTGAGCACCAAGATATAATGCTGGGGGGAGATGCAAGGTCATTATGCATGATTTGAGGTAAGGATTCATCTGTGATCTATCTGTAATCTGTAAAGCACAAAGATAAATCTTAGCATGAAGTATAGTAGCAACCGAAGGCAGAAATAAGAATCAGAGACTGGAAAGGAAGTTCACAGAAAATGGACCAGAGAGCTGCCAAAACCTTTCTCATCACCCCTTTTGCCACGAATTCAGCAGCTTTCCTCCTGGGTTGTCTGAAATGTGCCATTCCAGACTCTGACAAAGAACATCAGGTACCATAATTTTGCTGATCTCTGCCATGACTTTGCTGCCTGAACTTAAATAGTATATTCCATTCTATGATTTCAACATAAGGGACATAATGAACAAGAGCCACATAGACTGTGTCCTCACCCTTTGGAAGCTGGTAATTGGTAAAAGTGGCTCTAATGAAGAGCCTGAAAGAGGAAAATGCAATTAACCAGTAACTCTGTATAGTATCTAATTTGATTTTCTTGGCTTGTTAGCTCAGCTGGTTGGAGCATGGTGTTAATGAAGACAAGATTGCAAGTTCAATTGCCATATGGTCCAGTTAGCTTCACTCTACTCCATGGCTACTGACCAAATGAGTTCTATTGGTCACAAGAGGAGTTAGACAAAAGAGGGGGAACTACAGAAAATCCATTACTACCACTGCCCAGCAAACTGAAAGCAGTACTGTTGAGGGCAAGGTTGTGATGACTTTAACATTGACTAAGGAGGGGAAGCAGAAACAAGGAAAATAAAGGTTGGTAAAGGAACCACAGCAGAGAAAGGACAGAATGATAGCTTTACCATTTCCTTATTCAGAGGTGGGCCTAGTATCCACAGGCTCACTCAAACCCATATTTGGGCCTTTGTCCCTCTTCATGTTGTGATCTTTTTAAAGCAAAGGTGAAATATAGGCAAACTCTGACTTAAACCAATTATAAAACAATCCAAAGGCATCCAGGTAATTGCTTGATTATAAAGGAAAAATTTATGCCTGGATCTTAACACCACAAACACATCTCCTACAACAGAGAACTGTAATATTAACACATACCTAGTGTTCAATAAACAATCTGATATGTAAGACCAAGCCAACACTCCTGGGAGTCAGTTTTATGACACTTCCAGAGACATGTGAGTGGAAGGGCTGGAGCTAAATAGGTTGCTCGCAAATCCTCTCCATAATGCCATAGCTGATAAAGAAATCTGAAGTACAACCATTGAATAAATTACCTTAGTATGAAAGGGCAGCTTTATGAGCCAGAATCAAGTACACAGCAAAGTTTCTGGTTCACCTTTAAGGCTTTTACCTCATACATTCGGCCCTTCACCTCTTCCCATACTGTTTAATCCACAAAGGAAATAATTTACATCTCTAGGCCTTCCATTCTAAAGGAAAACAAGGCCTTTCTAGAAAATTTTGGAAAAACCCCAGGATTCAGGTTACAATTATATTCACAAATCTCCACAGCTTGCCTAAAGGTTTGGAGGCAGAGATCAAGCCAAGTCCAACTTCACTCCATTCTCCCTCCTAATAGATTCATTGGTCAGCAACATTTGATGGAAAATTACAGAGTAGATAATTCTCAGACCTTATATAAGTCAAAACAAGTGGTATAATATTAGAAGTGTTTTGAATGATGATTCAGTCTAAGGAGTCATCAACAAACTTTTTTGCACTCTCCCTCTTATATTTTACTTTCCTCTTATAATAACAGACAAAATTCTTTCTAGTGAGAAGTGTGCAAATAAAGAGACAGAACAATTAACTAGTGGTCTGCTCCCTTACCAGAAAAATTCCTGAACAGCATTCTGTTACCTTGTGATAATAGGACCATTTATGTGTGTCACATTTTCATTTTCAGCTCTGTGTTCATTTTAATTATTTTAATTTAAATACCCAGTCTTTCTCTCCTACACATGCCTTGCTAATCAAAATGTTTGATTCATTAACATTGCTAAAAGTTACAGCATTTTATTAATACAATAAATTTCAGCTACTTGGTCTAGGGCAGCAATTGTAAGTACTAAGTCCAGCCACCATAATATTCTAAGTGTCTTAGGAAAGTTAAAAAAAAACTGTTATACCAGGTAAGTGCCTGCCATAGGAGTAGTGCTCTCATGCCCCCTATCGGTTATGGAAGAGCAAATTGAAGTTAAGCCTTTTTGTGACCAGAGAAAAAGGACCAGTGTTTTCATTTGAATTTAGTTTAAACTATAGATTATAAACAATACATATATATATTTATGTACACAGACACATGCACACGCACGCACACACACACACACACACAAGCTGGAAGTCCCTGTGGTTAAACTTTTGAGTTCAAACTCAAAGATAAAACAGGACATTAAAAGAGAGGGTAGATTACGCACTATGGATAAGAAAATTCCCTCACACACTTATAGTCAGCTATTGGTGAGCGCCAACTATGCACTAAGTAATTTAATGTTAACATTTTGGTATTGTGCAAACAGCATGGACTTTTAAACCAAGTTGCTCTGAGTTTGAGTCTAAAAAGTTTTTCTTCTTTATTACATTGAACTATATAACTATATAAAGTTATATTTTTCATCTTGAAAATAATATGGGTCATAATTCTTCTTGAACATTTTGTTATAAGGACTAAAAGAATAGTAATTTATTTGAATGTGCCTAGTAAGCATACAGTAAATACTAAGTGAATCTAGTTTTCTTTCTGTTTCTTACAATAACTGTGATGCAAACATTACCCTATATCCCCATTTTATAGATAGAAAAATTGAGGTCCAGAGAGATAAGGAAATCTCTCCAAGATTTTGCAGTTTGTAAATAGCAATAGTGGCATTAAATCCCAGAAGATTTTGCCTCCAATATGAATGTTCATCTTCTTGTGTTACTGTTTATCTAAACACAATGTAACTTTATAATTCCTTGTTATAGAATCATCTCTATAAAAGTTACTTTAGCTTGAATTATAGCCTATACATTTTTTAAAGTAAAATGCAAAGAAAAAGAAGCAGTGGTCTTATTTGCAAAAGTGCCCAGAGAGTAGAATAAAAAAGATTTTACTTTTGTTATTTAAAAAAAGAAGAAAAACTAGCCAGTCTAAATATGTGTGTATACAAAATTGATTTACATTACAATGACATATAGAACTCTTCAGTTGACAGCTATTTCCCATCTCAATGAGAAAATTATATTATCTGTTTGCATTCAACTACCACTTCTATAAGAAATATCAGCTACCAGGATGATATGATGGGTTTCCATGCCTACTGGAAAAATGAATGAAAATTGTACAGATTTTGATTACCACATGTACATATTTACAAGCAGAATTAAGTATTCCTGAAGTACAGAGTTTTAATTACTAAATAAAACTGGTAATATGCTCAACAAAATTAAGACAATTAAAGTATTTTAATTTTACCTAGTAATTATCTGTGCTTATTCATTTTTTTAATTGGTCAAACTTTTAAAATAATGTAACCAGAAATATATTTGATTATGTTTTTTAACCAGTGCTTTAGGTTACAAATTGTTCAAAATTGTTTAAATCATATCCCTATATGCTAATTTTTTACAGCAGAAAAGAAGGCACATGTGTGAGAATTAAACACATAATTATTTCCATTTTAAGATAATGTGGAAGAGCTTAAGGATTTAAATATCTGCCCACATACAGTCATTTCCTAGACAGATCATAAATCAAAGTTAATTAGGCCAAGGAATCCTTTTTTGATGTGTCTGAAATTTGCACATATATATTTAATAATGAGTAATTGTAGGTCATTTCTTTATCAGCAAAGACATGTGCCATTATAATTCTATTAATCTTAGTGGAAACTGCTAAGCTAAGGTTATACAAGTCAATTAAGCTTTGTGAATAGAATAAACTAAAACAAATAAGTATATATCAGAACACCAATGGTGTGCTGTGGGATAGTGATATATTGAAGTCATTCTTGGAAATTCATTCATTCGTTCATTAATTCACTCAAGTATTTATTGACTATCTGTTATATATATCAAAAATATATCAAGGTTTAAGTCTGATGTACTACTTACTAACTAATCAATATATGAGACTGCCTTCTATCTTCAAATCTCCCTTATCTATAAAATAGGGATGAGATATTTATTGCATTTAATATCTCTGCAATAAATATGATCTTGATCTAAACCTGAGCTTTTTTTTCTGGAGTGGGCAAGCCGCTTCACCATTCTATGAAGTTTTCTTGATCTATAAATTGTGGGACAAGAATATGTGTGAAATCCATTCTGGAGCTAGCATTCTATGTTTCTATCATTCCACCATGCCTAAATGTCAGAACTAGACATTGAGATAATGATCCAATTCTTCCCTACAACAGAACTATCTAATGGAAACATGAGTCAACTTTATCCCATAATTTGAACTAAGTCAAGTATATAGAGTGTGGAAACATATTGTTTTACAAAAATATTTAGCAAAGTTTTAGTTTCAAATGGGCTACTCTGTTCTTCCTAAGGAAATTTTCCATATGTATGTTTTAAAACACATAAACACCTACGAATGGAAGAAAAGTAAATTAAAAGCACGTAATGTGGTTTGAAAATACCTCCCTCATATAGTAACTCTAAGATAACTTTTTGATGTTGCCTAAAAATGGCAAAAATAGTCCTTCAATAAACATAAATATAAAAATGCTCAATAGTAATGTAATATTGAGAATATTTTACCCAAGACTCATCCTAAAAATAATTGTTCCCAAGGTGCTGTATTCCCCTGCACTGGCTATATTTTGTCTACTTTTTCTTTACGTATAGGTCATTGACATGCTGATAATTGTGGAGATATGAAAAGAATGAAAATATTGTTAAACACTGTTTAAACCATATAGGAGCCTTAATCCTGAGATTGCATTCAATAAATCTAGGGTAGTTTAAACAGTAATATGTTTCTTCTCTCTGCTTTTTAGGACAAGTTGACTGAAATTTGTCAAATTTTTAGATTGTGCTGAATTTTCCTGAAAAATTCTCAGGAAATGATCCTACCTGTAGTTGCATAACTGAAAATCAGCTGAAGCAAAGGAGAATTACCTTGAAGGTCAGCTATGTCAGGCAGCTCTACCCTTTTAGGATATAGTGGCTTTGCTAGGCTGGCAGCAGCGATGAGGGGAAGAAAAGAAAGGATGGATGGAAGGAAGGAAGGAAGGAGGGAGGGAGGGAGGGAGGGAGGGAGGGAGGAAGGAAGGAAGGAAGGAAGGAAGGAAGGAAGGAAGGAAGGAAGG
>JAKSZT010053887.1:63816608-63858902 GCA_026826555.1 Tolypeutes matacus | reverse complement strand
AGGAAGGAAGGAAGGAAGGAAGGAAGGAAGGAAGGAAGGAAGGAAGGAAGGAAGGAAGGAAGGAAGGAAAGAAAAGCATGGTAAGAGTTACTCTATGACATTTTAGAGGCTTTTAGGATTTAACCCAAATACCTTCAACCCTATCAAAACCTCATTCTCAGCTTTTTCTGTAAATTTACCTCTTTCGCTTCCTTATGTTTGCTACATGTTCTTGAAACAAACAAACAAAAATCACAGCAAAACCAGTTATCAGGGACAGTAAGAAAAAGTAGCAGCATGCATGCATAAATTCCTTCAACAAATAATTAGGAAAAATACACTGCATGATCTTCAAAAAGGATAAGAGGAAAATAAGTCGTTATTGTGAGTGGTGCTTAGAGAATAGGATTATATGTCAATATATAAGTAGGAGTATTAATTTATATGCATCTGTCTAAATAAAAGATATTATTTTAGTTATTATAATGAATATACAAGGCTTTTTCTGTAGAAATTCCATTTCAAAGATCAATTGAGTTTGAAATGATACCTTCCTCACCTTTTAAAATGTGGGTCTTAAAATAAATTCTGCATAGTGTCAAATGAGAATAAAATTGAAATGCCCTTATTTATATGTTCAGAAGTGGTGATGAATTGTAATTAGAGGAGGAGATGGAGGAAGGAAGCAGGGATGTTAGAGTCATTTGGGGCTTTTCCAAACACACACACACGTGTACACACACATGTGTTCTGGAGACTTTAGGAATCACTGCCATAGTAAACCATTATCTAACCCTCAAGTATGTCAGAGTAGAAAATTTATCAAAAACCACAGGTCCAGATCATCCTTCCAAAATATCCTTTAGTTTAAAAAATAAACATGATACATACCTATCCCAAAAGCATCTGAATGACTGTAACTAAGAGACTGTAGTATAGATAAAAACAAAATAACTAGAATTGTGTAAGCACTTACTCTTAGCTTAGTAGTGCCCTAAGCAATTTACTTTTATCTTATTTGCAAATATGTAATACTCTCAAAAAGAAAGCATTAAACCTCTTCATCAGGTGACAAAATGGTCTCATAGAGAATTAGAATTGTTTGCTCAAGTTTACACACTTTGTACATTCCAAAGCAAGAATTGGGGCCCAGATGTATTTAGCATCAAATTTTACACTCATTCCACTACATCAGACTGCATCACATCCTAGGACACGGATTGTCATTTGACTCAAATATATGGTAAAAATGAGACTCACGTTATTTTAGAGCAGTACATGGAAATATAATCTAATTGATGTTTTCTCTTTATCTCAAACCCCTCCCAATTAACTAGAATTCCAATTACTTTTAGATGTGTTTTTTTCTAACTCTGCATTAATTATTGTTATTTGCCCTATTTCATAATAAATAACAATGATACAGAAAGATCTGTATCCTTTAGTGCAGGTGTTCTTAACAGAGGTCCACAGAAAGGTTTCATGGGACCTGTAAGTTTGAACTGAAAAAAATCAACTTATCTTCATTTTCTCTGACCTCTAACTGAAATCTGGCATTTCCTTCACTTATGAATGTATGCAATAAATTACAGAAGTATTCATCTCATATCACATTGCAGTTGTTGCATATCTCGAAAAATCACTTACACTCATCCATACTTCTAAATTAAGGTAGTTTTGTTGGACCCGACACTAGATCACACGTGATCACAGTCCTGCTGTATACAAACTATTGTTGGACATAGTTGGCCAACTATCCAGCAACACAGAGTAGGTAACAAACAGAAGATCTCCAAGTGGTGTCTTTGATCTTTTGAAGTATAAGGGTGCCATTTTGCAAAGAAAAATCAAAGGGTTGGCACAAGTTATAGATGTCGAAAATTTAACTCCGCACAGTAATAATTAATGTAACTATAATGAAAAATAAAAAATACAATGAAAAATAAATAAATAAATAACCTCATGAAATAAAAAACGCCTGAAATACTTAACACATTCAACAAGTGCTGCATGATTATTAGTGATTTTGAATGAGCCAGTTGTGTTGAAAATTTGTTAACGGTGACATCAGCTGCATTTTTAGGTAACCAATCATATCAAAGAAACACACCAATCCTATCGAAGAAACACAGTTATGAGATTATAATTAGTAACCAAGCCATGAAAAATGACAGGCTGAAATTGTCATATGTGACAAACACAAAGACGCTTGCACATTTTATCCAGACAAAATGGTCACCTTTGTCGTACAGATTAAATGTGCCTATTTTTCCTGCCATCTTGAGAAATCTGTTACTTAAACTGTGCTGGCAGCTCAACGCCTAGTAGTCATTCAGCTACCAAATGGTGAAGTAGAGCATTCTCACTTTGGTTGCCCAGTGATTGTGTAACATTCAAGTATTTCCCTGTCTACAATTGTTTATTAACAGATAAGTGAAAGTTAGTAAGCTGTTTTCATTGTTAAAATTTTACAAAACTGGTAAGTTTAAATGAGACTTTGTAACATTTCGTAATTAGGTTACTTTTAACACAAACAGACACGCTGGCTACAAGTGTAAATCAGGCATGCCCACCTAGAGTCTGTTGATCCACGCAATCGACGTTTATGTCTTTCAGTTGCTGATATTGCGGCATATAACTATGATCCTAGAGATATCTGCAAATGCCCACATGCATTATATCCTCTTCTTTTGCAGCTAGGTTGCTAGGAGGGTTCTGAAATCTACGGGACTCTGCACACAATTCCAGGAAAGATACCCAATTCCAGAAAGGACACAAATCCTGATCGACTGCTGTAATCCGCGTCTATCAGAGTTAAAAATTACTTATTTACATGCATATTTATCACACGAATTACTTAAAAACCTTACAAAATACAGAGTGTTAAAAGCTGTCAATTAAGTTATATATTTTATTTTACAGACCCAATTTAAGTTGAAATGTTGAAGAAAAGGAAGTATGATGAAAGTTATGTATTGTTTGGTTTTACTTGTATTAATGAATGTGATGGAATTCAAAAACCACAGTGTTTTTTTATGCAGAAAAATCCTTGCTAACAGAGGTATGAAGCCAGCGAAACTGAAAGACCATCTCATGTCTGTCCATGCTGAGAATGCATCTAAAGATGCAAGTTTTTTTCCTGAGAAAAAAATTCAATTCGAAAAAGCAGGGATGCTTCCAAAATTTGGATTTGCCATTTCACGAAAGCCTGTGCTTGAAGTATCCTATAAAATTGCTTACCGGATTGCCAAGCAAAAGAAGCCTCACACTATTGGAGAGACTCAGTAAAGCCATGTGCACTGGAAATGACGAATTGGAGTGGGGACTGGAACAGAGGAAGAACCTGGAAGGGGTTCCCTTGTGAAATGATGTAATACATTCTAGAATAGTTGATATGTCTTTTAATATTTTAAAACAGATTATGCAGGAATTGGCAGCTCCTCCATTACCCTTCAGTATGCAACTGGATGAAACTACAGACATCTCTCAATGTAGCCAGCTCCTGTTTTGCTTCACTAAGTGCATGCTGATGCCATTAAAGAAGACTTCTTATTTGTGGGTTTCTTTCGGAAACTATGAAGGTCGCCAACATTTTTTAAATGGTAAAAGTTTTTTTCACAAATAAAACTTTAATTGGAAAGAAAAACTTCATTCTCTTTGCATTGATGGCAAGCTCCTGCAGTACTTGGTAATACATCTGGTTTTGCTACTTTAGTAAAATAGAAGCTCCTCAAGTCATCATCATTCATTGCTTTTTACACAGACATGCCCTGCAACAAAGATTCTTCCAACAACACTGAAAGAAGTTTTGTCAACAGCCATAAAAGTTATCAACTTTACCAGAAAAGTTCTCTGAATCATATTTTTAAAGATTTTGTCAAGAAATGGGAGAAGAATATGAAGTCCTTCTCTACCACACAGAAGTGTGCTTGCTTTAAAGAGGACAAGTCTTGAAGCACTTATCTGAACTAAAGGCAGAAGTTTCACTTTTTCTGAAAGAAAAAGGAAACCCACTCTTAGAACATTTTAAAGGAAAGGATTTCAACCATGGGTTGGCTTACCTGGCAGATATTTTTCACCATATGGATGAGATAAATCTTTCAAGTTCGTGAAGTCACCATTATGGATACAACTGAAATATTACAAGCTTTCTTGGCTAAGTTACCAATATGAAAGGAAAGAGTAGAGGTCCACGTTCTCGCAAACTTTCCAATGTTGGAGGAAGTGCTTTACCGAGATAAAGCTAAAGTACAATATTCTCTGCCATTTTTTTTTTTTAAGAGATACCTGCAAACACTTAAACATTACAGAACTCTTTTAAAAGTGGCATCTTGGTGGCATGAAAATTGAACCATGGATCCACAATCCTTTTCTTTCTGATATAAACTGTATCAAAGATGTTGACTTAACTGAAGATGGATGCCTTGATCTTAGGACAAAAAACCTGCTACAATTGGAGTTTAACTCAAGAAGCCCTGGAGAATTCTGGTGTTCCCTGCAAGAAACCTATCCTCATCTTGTAAAGAGGAAGTTTTGATTCCATTTGCAACAATATATCTTTGTGAATCGGGATTTTCAACACTTGTAACAATGAAAACAAAAAATTGAATGCAGTTGGATGGCCAACATGATTTGGGTGTTGCATTGTCAAATACTACACCACAGTTAAATGTTCTTATTCAAGATAAGCAACAGTCTGCACATTGACATGTTTTAAAAAATATAAAATTTAACTTTAACTTTCCCATATTTTGGATATATTGGATTAGTATTTAATGTGTTAAGAAAGAAACACATATGTATAGTATTATGTCATATGCTCTTGATTTTATTAACTGCATTTCAACTGATTTCCTTTGTAGTTTTATTTTATGCATTTAAAAACATTATTCTTGTTGGGAAGTATTGGTGTGGGTGTGATATATTTATTAAATAATACACAGTATAAAGTGGACTTAGTATGATTTTTATTTTGAAGTGGTGTGTTCTGAGTGCAGTGGATAACTACCTGCGAAAAGGTTGGTAAGGATGGCAGAGATGGTTTTATGACGCCATGGGAAAACTCGAATTTCTAAATGTCTGCTGAAAATGACTGTTTGAACAGATCTTGAACAGTGTTTGGTTATCATGTATTGAAATTATGGGAAAATTGTAAAATGTAATTTTGAATAATCCTAAAATTTAATTTAAAGACATGCCAATGTTGAGTGTCTTAAAACCATCTGCCGCTGCATTCTGAGACAGGGTCTGTGGTTTTCACAAAGGGGGTCCATGGAACAAAAAAAGGTTAAGTTCGCCTGCTTTGGTGACAGGGTGTTATACGAAAGCATAAACTGGAATATGCTTTACTGAAAGCTATAGGAATACTGTCTTACAATAATTTCAGTTTCATCATCCCCATAATGAGTTTCCCTACACATTTAAACAGTAAATTTCACAGATACTGTATCAATTAATTTCTGAAGTCCCATAATGTGATTGCAATGTATTCAGTGCAAAAACCTAAATAGCTAATGTGTTTTTTAAAAAAGAGACATACATAGATGGCAGTCACACTGGTAATAGATCGGTGTTTTCAAATTCTAAAAAGAAAATGATTAGTCTTGGCAAGCCTTTTTTTTCCTATGAGACATATTTTAGCCATGAAATCTCAAGTCCATATTTAACTACAAAGTCTTTTTAACATATATCAAGTTCAAAGAAGATGATCTATGCATTGCACAAGCAGATTTGAAGACACCCCAATATGATATTAAATGATAATGATCAAATTCTTAAAGCATGGTCAGCCTAAAGAACCAGATGAATTGCATCTGGTTGTCTTTTAAAAATATGATATGCAGCATATTTTTCCTACCTGGCCCTCTGCCCAAACATGAATTGCATTTAGCTAACTGAAATAAACATGTAAAATTCTTCATAATCACCAACTTTATAATGTAGGGTAATTCTCCCTCTCTATCTAGCATCTTAATTCTAACAAACTCCAACTAGAATTATACAAAGTACATTCCATTTAAGAATAAAACATAGTTGTACATGTTTAAACAGACTAGAAAACTGGAATGTAAGTGATAATGTAATGACAGAAAAATGCCAGAAAGATTTTCTACCAAGAACAAGGCTTTTAATTGGTTTACCTTCATCTTAAATACCAGAAGCATTTTGAGAAAAAGAGAAGGGCAGCATTTTTCTTTTAATACTATAATAATGACCTTTATTCTAAATTATAAAAATAATCGAAGTGTTTATATTTGAGAAATCAGGCCATCATAGAAGTACATCGGCTAAAGGAGATATTATATTTCTATTCAAAAACAATGAGGTTGCTCTGTACAGACACTGAATTTTCAAAAAAAGTTTTGGAGGTTTCTGTCTCATAGATGTGGCCACTGCTCATTGTCCACCCAGCTACCAAACACCAGCCCCACACCCTTCATTCTTCCTTGCTGACAGAGAGTTTTGTTAGGGCTTTCACTATCTGGTATCCAGTTAAGATGAATCTCTCACAAGTCCTGAGAAAAGATGGGAAGGGGTCATGACTAATACAATTCATTCATGGAAATTCTCACTCCTCTTAATAATTACTGGGCAGGCAAATCTGATTGTGGACTTCTGTTAAAGGTCTTCATTAGGAAAAAAGGACAGAAGAATTGCCTCTCTATCTGGATATTGTAGTGTTTGTTTGTGGCATAGGAATCTGTTTCAGGAGGAAAGACATATCAAAGAGAGTATGTTTCCTAACCACCAGACTAATGGAAAATGCCATATCGTGTCGTCTGTCACCTAAAGGAATTTTGCTCAAATTTAAGGCACTTTAAATTTGATATTTTATTCCTTATAGCAGAAATTATCCTACTTGAGAAACTATGATCTCAGTTTCTCATTTTGGGAGGGGGGGGAATATATAATGAAAATATTTGCTTAGTTTATATGTATATAAAGTATATGTACATGTGCATATGAACCATAAATTTTTCAAAGGTTTCTTATAAATGGATAGAGATGTTAATCCTTGGGAATGAGAGACGATTTGGGGAAAGGAACATCACTTTTTAGTTTATAGAGTTCTGGTCTGAATTTGTTTTAAAGTAAATATGTTCTATGAATTTAATAACAGGTACACAAATAAGAAGTAAATATTAACCACCATTCAAATGTAGGGGGAAAGAACATTTCAGAATTTGGAAGGAAATTATACATTTATTAATATTTCTCTTTTTTCTCTCCCCAAAATTTTGCTAACATCTTGTGTTGGTCAGGATTTTCTTAATTGCAATGAAAAATTTCTTGTTTAAAATAATCATCTCAGGAAGGGTAGGATTAGAGGATTTGTTGAAGATTTGAAACCTGGGATGTGACTCCCTTCAGGTCTCTCTGCCTCCACATCTCTCAGTGTTGCTTCTCTGCTCTTTGAGCCTGGCCTATCTTATGAATAGGGCAACTGACAATTCAGGCCTTTGCCAAATTCCCACAGCTCCACAGCCAGAGAATAAGGCTCATCACACATGGCACCATTTTAAAATATTCTGTGAAAGACATGCTGTGGCTACATGCCCCTTTTTTTGACTAATAACTGGCCAAAAGTGAGGCAAAATGGCTCTCCTGAATTGAATATTGGGCCTCCTTATACCCCGGGTGCATCTAACACACCTGGCTCCTGGAGTGTCACTGTGAGCAGAAAACTGGCTCCATTTGTGCCTGCTACACATCCTTTGCCCAGAGAGGGATAGTTCTCCAGCATGTCCCTCCTGTTGTGTGAGTCTTAAGGACCCTAGCTTTCACTTACTTAGGCCCTTGGAAGTCAAGTCCTGCAGCTGCTGCACCACAAATGTGGGGAAGGGGCTGGAGGCGCTGACAAGGCCTGTGGAAATCACTATCTCAGGCCTTACAAAATGTAACATTGCAAACATTTTCTTTAGATGTTCCTCTATGTGAATAAGAAGAAGTTTCTGAAGAGATTGTTCATCAGCATAAATAAACGTATACCCAATGTGACATTTAATAAAGATAAATTTGAGAATGAAGGAAGCAGAAGGAAAGACATGATTGAAAGCTTATTTGAGTACCAACCACGGGCCAGACACTGTGAAGTTTATTTTGCTTACATCCACTGTAACTAATTCTGATAACCCTAGTGCCACCTTAGCTGGTATAGATGATAAAATTAGGGCTTTGGGATTTCAAATAATTTTTCAAAAGTCACAAAGACAAGTGACAGAGCTGGGATTTGAATAAATGCCTATCTGTCACCACAGTCTAGGATGTCTTCAGCCCTGTCTTCACAATATCACAAATGTAATAAGTTTTTAATATTCTTTTCAAGTATGTAAATGTATCATTCAATATAAATAAGCATCAGACAACTAAGTATTGTCTTAGTAATCACATGCAAAATAAAGAATGAAGGCAATTATCCATGCAAAACAAGATAGCATTTTTTGTAAACCATTTAATATAGATACTGTTATTTTGCCTGTCCATAAAATGGTATAGTTCTTGTAGGTACTTTTTTTCTTTTGTTAAGGTTCTCTGGATCATTTTGAAGCTGAAGTATCTTCATATCATCATCACCACCACCACCACCACCACCATCATATTTACATTGCATGTCACATTTGTGAAACTCTGTAGTCTAAATTGCCTCAATTGAGCAACCTACCAACTGATGGGAAACTGAGAATCAGAGAAAAGAAAGTTACTTAGAAATGTCACACATGGATTATCACTGGCAAAATCATTTCCCAACACAGGACTGAATCCAAGCCTTATACATTTCAAAGCAGGGGGAAGCTTTGTGGTTAATGGTGAGTAGTTTACCACTAACCCTTACAGTTTATTCCAGGGTCTTTTATTCTATATTCCTCTATTCCAAGTGACCTCCAGGTCCTTTAAGTGAAAAGTTCTATGGGTCTATGCAGGTGAGCAAAGAACTGAAACTACTCAGAACAAGAGAATTTGCTTTTAAAAAATATAAGTTGCATGAACCTCATTGTAATTGTGGGTTTTTTCTCCTTAGATCACAGAAGTCAGGTCTTTACACATGCAGAGTTTTCTTGATAATTAGAATAGTGACTGTACCAGTTATACACAGAAACAACTCAATGAAAAAAAACTCTCTGGGCTTGAAGTGATTCTTCAGTAAAAATCTTTGGGGAAAATGTGCTCATTCTTAGCTAAAATAACTAAGTAAACAGACATACACAATTTTTAATCTCATGCCATTATCATCCATAATTTCACATCAGTGTCCTTCTTTCATTATACCAAAACATTGTATTTTTTATATTGCAAATGGATAGTGATTTGGGGAAAATAATTAAATGCCTCCTCTTTTGAACAGTGTCTGTTTGTAGTTATAATTCCAATTACCTGAGTAGCATTTACAAATATGGATCTGTTATCACTAGTACTGGTTTTGTTTTGTTTTGTTTTGTTTTGTTTTTGGTAAATTAGATAAGCATGTTTAGTAGTGATGGGGGTAGGTATATTTGTTCTTAAAATATCTTTCTGAGTCATTCTGATGATTGGGAAGGCTGGGAAACACTCTGGTAGACCATCTATATTCACTGTGGAAAATATTTTTTAGAAAAATTGCAGGGATAATTTAGAATCAAAGAAACACTCTGTTCCTGTACTCAAAATCACATTTGGTGAGTTAGACATTTCTAGGTCTCTGTCAACCATTATATCATAAGAGTGGATTATACTTAAAACCATCATCAGATTGGATTTTGGAAGCATTTTTTCAACTGTGCCATCCCTGACCACTTGTAACAATTATGACTTTAGGAAAGTCACTTAGACTTTTTAACATTTCACAATCCTCATTTGTAAAATGGATAATAATAGTAACATCTATAAAATAAAGGACACTAAGAATTATGTAAGCTATGAAACAATATATTTATATTGTAAATATAAAATAGCATAATATTCTTAATCACTCTCCCTTGTGAATTACCCTAATATTATTCAAAATTTGCCCATTCTTTGAAGCTTTCCTGAAGTTGCCTGGTTAGACTTAAGCTTTCTCTTCCCCAAGCATCCATAGTATTTGACTAAATTCTTAAATCTGCTACATCACTTTCAATTTCATGTCATAACCACTTGTTATGAAACTATTGTCTGCCCCAGTAGGTTTTAAGCTTCTTGAGAGTGGAGCTTTTTTATTTTTAGTATTATTATTTTTGGAGCTCTTTTCTTGATCATCTTGGCTAACCCCAGTGTCCAGTACAGGGCCTGGTATACAGTAGGGGCATAACAAATGATTATTAAACTGCACAGATGAAGACCTCAGGCTGTGAGAACGCATGAAGTGACCAGTTCTCCATTTTTATTTTTACTATCAGGCTGAGAATATGGGCAGTGTTTCATTATCCTTTTGCCTAGTGGAAGCAGCAGTATCTTTGAAGTAAAAGGCAAAACATTCTGATTCTGATTCTTTTCCCATGCCTGAGTGTGTCTAAGTTGTACAGGAATCTAAAAGTAATCTACCAGCAAGTAAATATTCAGAAGACCATGTACGATAGCTTTAGCAACCCACTATGCAATATGATAGATAATATTCTTAAAACAAATTGCACCTTTCTCTTTAGCATATTTAAGAGATAACCCTAAATCATTAGCTGCTATCCACTCATTCCTCTTAACTTCTGATATTTTCTAAAATGCTCCAAATTTATGATCTAGACAAACAGATATATTTTAATATTCATTATTTTTTCCCAAAATTTGTCTTTTAAATCAAAAGCATCTTTGTAATTGCTTTGTTAAAAAAGCTTTCTTTTTCTATTAAAAGGAATGTCACCTTAATTTTAGAGTTTTCTAGCATCAGGGACATTAACAAAAATTGGTTTCTACACCTTCCTTTTGCTTGTTAGATTGTATGTATTAGGTGTATTGTTCATAGTTATACCTGCAACATAAGATGCTCGCACAAAGCATAGTGCTATCTTTTAATGTCTGTAGCGATCAAGTCAGAAAGAACAATAATATTAAATTTAAAGTTACAGAGCTTTGACAAGCGGCTTGCTCAGCTGAGCAGTTTGAGTACATTTTGAAGACTAAAATGAATATTTCAGGCACTATCATTATCAAATCAATACTCGAGTGCAAGACAGATGTATCTGTAACAGACATATGTGCAGGAATGCTTCCCAGTTTGCATACAAATGATTGAGCTCACACATACACTATTTGTCACAAACAAAGGGTTTATTGGTCTTAAGGATGGGACACAGAAATAAGGCAAAAGAACATTGAAGGTACAGCAGCAGCTAAAAGAGCCAGTGTAAACCAAGAATAAGCAAGAGATGGGATCCAAGAATCAAGGACCAAACACAGAAGGGAGGTAAAGAGAAAAACCTATACCACAAAAGGAAGGACAGCAGGACAGATTGTTTGCAGACTAGAGAGGACTAGGCCAGATAAGGGAAGAAGTGTTTCAGGGGTTTTGCCAGGAAAAAAAAAAAAAAAAATGAACTGCTAGATTATCAGACAATTTTGGCTTTGTGAAAAACTAAATACAGGAGTGCCAAACAAATGAAATCAAGAGCCAATTAATTGCAGGAAAAAAAAAAAAAAAAACACACGCAAAAAGCTTTAAGAAAAGAAATCAATGCATAGTAAACTACTTAGCTTAACAATAAAAAGTTACATCTTTTTGATAATGAAAACCCTTCAACATGGAATCACATGAAGTACGAAGGCCACCTCATCATGACCATGGACTCTGCTGGAAAGCTGCATACACCAGAGTTGAAATCCCACATATTTGTAGCACTTTACAAAGTGATATTGTCTCCTCACAATTATCTTAGAAATGTGATAAGGAAGATGTTATTATGTACAACTTATACATGAAGAAGTTGAGATGAACTGCCCAAGGTCTCACTGTTGGTTAGAGATGGAGTCAAAACTATTACAGACCTTATCCAACCCTATGCTTGCTCTTGTCCAAGAAAACACATCCAATAGGAGAAAATGTCCCATTAACCCTGAACTGGAACTTGGTCAGATGGCGTGTTAGTTTAAGAGGCTTCTGTTATTTCTAACTATTATATTTGAAAAGTGAATTTGTCCTAAATGTTTTAACTTAACTACTTTGCCTTTTCCTCCCTTTGAATTAACGTTAAATTCATATTCCACTAAGGTGAATTAATTACTTATTATTTCTTAACCACTTTTTAATAGTATCTCAGTTAATCCTCCTAACAACCCCATGAGAACAGCATTACCAAATGGAGACATGGATGGGTGGATCCCTCCTTTTATTTCTATAATTGAACTCAGATAATTGGGGTTGCCATCATTTCTAATCCGAACATCATATGATTTATACACAAACTGCATGCAGAAAAGGGATAGATGCAATGTGTTAAAAATTTCAAGCAATTTAAATTTGTGCTTCACAAATGTAAGATATGAACTACATACCTCTTCCTAAGACAAGTGATGTACTGTCAACCACTTGAGGGTTTTAGTGTATGCACTCATGCAATGTATAATAATAAATACATAGAGTACTTACACTATGCCAGGTACAGTTCCAAGAAACTTATGTCTATGAATTTGCATAATCTTTACAACAATCCTAAGATGTAGCTACTAATATTTTATGCATTAAGAAACAGAGTCACAGTCCCAGAGAAATAAGACAATTTGCCCAACAGCCCCACAGCTGGTAATAGTAGAATCAGATACAGATCCAGACTCCAAGAGCCAAGGTCTCCCATCCACTACTCTCTATTAACTCCCTCTACATAGAGATGATAAGCACATACCAACAAAGTAGTCTCCTAACTGCTTTTTGTACTTCTAGCTTCCTCTTACTCCACTAAAGATAGAACCATCTTCCTAAAACACAGATCTTAACAAGCCACTCCCTGTGCAAGAGTAATTCAATGGCTTCTCATTAACTATCTCTTTAATGTGTAAGCAATTCCTTTGACAATCTTATCCAATCTCCCTCAGCTTTACCCCATCCCTTTGACATACAGTGCTACTCACTGCACCAGGACCACACAAGGGCTTATTTTTTCCACTATTGGGGTGGGGACTTATAAATCTGAAGATATTCCAGCTTTGTAACTCCACTTTCATTACTTGACAAATAAAGACACACAGTCTTGCTATTTCCTCCAATAGGACAAAGGTTTGTTGTTTCTACTTAGTGCAATATAGAGTCCTAGTGACTTTAAAATAAATTTAAATTAACTCTTAAAATTGATCAGAACCCATGCAACCAGTTGAAAATAAGTCTTCCCTGTTGTAAAGTTCCATAAAGGATGTGTGGGGGGGGTGGGCGCTATGTGCATGTGTATGTGTGTGCATGTGTGTGCATGTGCGTGTGGGTTTGAGAGAGAGAGTCCAGTAACTGTGGTGTATTTATTACATTCTCAGCACACTAAGGCTTTAGTTATTCTATGCCTTTATAACAACCCAATGGTGTTGGTATCATTATCCCCATTTTGTGGTTGAAAAAATGTAAAGTTCTGACTTTTTGAGATAACAGAGAGAAAGAAAAGAGATACACTGCAAAAGATTAAAATCTTTTGACAGCCTTTATCACTGTATTATGTGCAGAATTCCTTAGTGATGACCAAAAATCTTAAATTATAAGTTATGAGCAAATAAGGAGTTCTCTGAGACATTCATTAATGATGATTCATTAAAGTAATCATCCCCATCACAAAATTTAAGTTTAATTATGTAATATAAAGGTGGTGATACAACATCCAAACAGAAGTCATCTCAGCATGCTGAGGTAAACATCTATATTTTAGGCATGCTTGAGATTTGCTATTAATAAATGACAGAGCAAGTGGTTTTACTCTTGAATAATTTAATTTGGAGTGTATTTATGTTTTCAGATTTTTCAGTTTTGTCACACAGTTCTGTACCCTTTTAAAGACTCCCATTAAAACTTTCTGTTAACACAATAGAGATGTGGTTTTTCAAAATGTGTACAAGAAAGCATCCCCCTACCTGTAACTTGAACCAGTGTGTTCCAAAGTACCTTTCATTCTCTTTGATGGTACACTCCAGTGTGTCTCATAGAACAACCTTTTTAAAAACCTTCAATTTCCTGGCCAGTGATTAGAACATTTGATGTTATATATAGACAATAAAATCCTTTTCATCTCAGTGATATTTTATTATACTTTGTGACTTAGAAACAAAATGGACTTAAAGTCAAGCCAAGACACATCTTTAAGATTGCTATGATAATGCTAATATGCCCTTTAAAATTGAGGCCAGCTGGGAAATTGAAATGGTGACAAGTGGAACCAACTTGCATCAAACTTGGCATGACACCAGACATTGGCATGGCCTAAGTGACAGCTGTAGCATCTGGAGAGAGCTTGATAAGAAAATCCTGTTACTCTACTGAGCTGGGTTCCTTCAATTACATCTTATATGATTTCATAGATGCCATATTTTATTTTAGAACAAAATGCATTTCTTTTTGAAACTGAAATACTCTTGTCCTTAAGCAAATGTGAAGGAAGTAGTATTTGGCTGTCCTTTGGCAAAGGGAAACCCATGTATATTTAATTAGCCCCTTTACCTGAGGGATTTTCATTATGAGAACAGCGGGTGAGATGATAACTGTGGATAGCAACGTAAATTCCATCAGAGCATTCAGAGCAGAGTTCAACAAAAAAGCTGCTACCTGTGACAGTTGTTACAAGGCACGAAGAGGTCCTGGGTGGCAAGAGCACTAAGTGGAACCAGGTCTTAGTTTCACTCCCAATTGAACTTATTTGGACAGAAAGTCAACAGGGTTACTACCCAGGTGTTCTGGCTGATGGCTAAGATAAGGAGGCCCCCTGTGAGCCTAGATCTATATTGCAGTGGAAAATACCCTAAGTGTACTCTCCTGACACTGCTTTGCCCTGTAGCTTCATGTTGTGGATCTAGGCTGAAAGAGATGATTCCTTTTCAACAAAATGCCTCTCCTCCAGGAGACAAATAAGACAAATGGTTTCTCCTCTATTTTTTTATTTATTCAATAAATATTTATTAAGCAACCCCTCTTTACCAGGCACAGTGATTCTATGATTGGACTTAGAGAATATAAAATTAATATGATATGGATTCTCTTTCAGGCTTCCAGCTAATTAATATATATATGCAAATAACTACAATATTACAAGATAAATACATCAATAGAGGCATATATAAAAAAATTCCAAACATCGTAGTCCCTCTTGGCTTTCTCACCTTAAGGAAGTTGCATATGTACTCTCATTTTTGAAGATTTCAAATTTCTTCTCCTAAAATCAGCATGTCTTCCTTAAAAGCATGTGAGCAGTGATGACAAAGGGCCTTTTTGGATTTTAACTGATCCTCTAGAAACATTAACATTTGATCTCCTATGTCTATGAAACAGTTCAAACTCGGAGATTAGGAGACATGCTATCTAAAAAGGAAATGAAAATGAGCCTAGAAAACATCTAATAGTGATATAACATATTGTACATATTTTCAAAACCACAAAATTAAGCTATAAGAAAGAAGTCATCCTGTTTGAAATACAACAATTTGTTCCTTTAGCTTTTGTAAATCCTTTCTGAAATAAGGTTGGGTACACAAACACACACAAATCAATGAATACAGGATTAAGATATGATCATTGCACTTATAGAAAGCTGATATATAAGGAAAATAATGTAATTGGACAGAGGCTAAAAATAAATACTTACAGAGGACATATCTGATACTGGCAACAAATTAGCCACCAGCAGCAGTTTACATATTGCAACCATTGGGAATTTGATGTAATTATGAATTCCAAAAATATAATTGGATCATGCTTGTAAACTGATCTGTTAATCTGAGCATGATTAGGGTGTTGACTGGGCCTAGTCAATAGGGCGTTGAGCCCCACCCCTTAGTGGGTGGGGGAATCGAATATAAAAGGCAAGGCAAAGGACAGTTGAGGCAGTCTTTTGAAAAGCAGTTTTGATGTTGGAAAGAAGGCCCCAGGAGAAGAGAAGCAAGCCTTTAGACTGATCGTTTACAGCTGGCCTTGTGGAGGAAAAAGGAGCTAAGCCCGGAGAGAAACGCAGCCCCAGGAAGAGAGGAACCCCAGAAGCCTGAACCCTGGCAAACGCCGGCAGCTGTCTTGCTCTATCACGTGGCAATGGACTGTGGTGAGAAAAGAAACAATGCTTTATGGCCTGGTATCTGTGGACTTCTACCCCAAATAAATACCCTTTATAAAGACCAACCCATTTTTGGTATTTCACATTAGCACCCCTTTGGCTGACTAATACACATATGAGCCAGAATGGACAATAATCTCTGATGTACATAATAGTAACATTTAATGATATCAGTACCATAGGCATATTAATATTCCAAGAATAATAAGTGCAGACAGCTGATGTAGTGTAGATCATTTATCATAAAGTCCCCATGAAGAACCAAGAAAATGCTAGCTTCAGAGGTGAGTGCCACTTTCTCCTTGCTCTACATTCTCCCCTCTACCATCTTGGCAACTCTTACTCCAAGGTGTAAAAGATTTTATTCCTTGTGTTATATTTCTCCTATTTCAAGGAAGTCTAATGATTCTTGTCCAATTAACTAGCTGATCCAAACATATAGTATAGCAATTAGAACTGATTCAGAAAAGTGGATTCATGATGGTACTATAGGTAAAACTGCTACCCAAGCTGTTGTCCCCCACTACCACCTAAAAGGAGGCCCATGTGCATTGTAGTTATTGTATTCACAAAAGATGAATGGACATTTTCTGGATGCTTTGCTTAAATGCTTAATATTTAAATCTATTTCACTGACCACTGACTAGGAATATTCCCCTCTATGGTATTCCTCACCTATTGCAGATATTTACTCATCTTAGTATGACATGAATGTATTATAATTAGACATTTTTCTTTTTATTATACTTTCTGTTCCTACCCTGTGATTTTGAAAAAAGAGATAGAAATAGAAAGGTTCCTTGCCATTACAATTTTCATAAATTCTTGACTATAGATTTTGCTTTTGACATTAATTAAAGAGTCTTGTGATTTTCTCATTTTGTCAGCTACGGTGGACATCCCAGCTTTCTGCCACTAGGAAGTCATAATGCATCTTAGTGTTTGTATTAAAATGCATGCTGAGAAAATAAAAATCCTGGCACCTGAATTTCCCCCCTGCTCTCATAATTCCCCTTTTTCCTCTTTGTGATGTTTATTTTATTTTTATTGTAGAATCATCTTGTTATACCACCAATGGGACTGCTACATTGTGGCAACAAAGGAAGTAACTGTAAGATAATGTACATTGGCTAAGAAGGAAAAAAGCATTAACCGAGTGGGGATATTATCCAGATCCTTTCCTGTGACCTAGGCTCATCCATTCTTTTGTCCTGAGCCAATTACACCCTGTCTGAGCTTATGACCAACTTCCTCTCTTGACCAAGCTCAATGCATATTGTATGACTCCAACCAATTTTAGCTGTTTGTGTCCCCAGGCAGATTCACATATTATTTGTTCCTTTGGATGAACGGCCATTCAGCAACCATTATCCAGTGCTTTAGTAATGCCCCAGGACAGGAATCACATCCAGAAATAAGTATGAGCATCCCACACTCTGCCAGCTATTTAGTCTCTACATAGATTACAGTACTGCCTGCTCTAATCCACCATACCAATTCTAAAATCGTTTAATCATCTTAATATGGGGAAAAAACACACTGGTTTTATGTGTATGTATAATTTATTTTTAACTTCCCAGTGTGGCAGACAGGGTTTGTTACCAAATCAAGAGCTATTCACAACTCTCCTCTCTAACTGAAGCCAAATTTTCTTCTGATATCAAATAGCATGACTTTAGTGGAGTTCAAGTGCCCCTAAACCCTAGGGAAAGAATATGATTGTTCCATGTCAATCATGGTGACCCCATTTACCTTAATTGTGAGTAGTTGAGTCATGGGTATGAGATCCAATTCTGGTCAATGGGAACTGAGGGAACTGCTATGGAGCTTTTCAAAAAGTGTTCCTAGTTAATAAAATGAGGTGAATAGGAAAACAAAAGGCTTTTCTTAATAAGTATGTGGTGCCTGGAAGTGCTGCAGCTATCATGCATCCATGAGGAGAAACTCTCTGACATGCTGAAGACAGCAGAGTAGAAAATATGGCTAGTGCCAGTACTAGGGTACCAGATGAGGTCCTTGAACTACTGAATTTACCAACTCTTGTCTCCTAATTATATAAGATTATAAATGACCTCTCTTAAGTCATTTTAATTGCATCTTTTATTATTGCAACTCAAAGCCTTCTAGCAAGCACTGTCTGCATTTCCAACTTACAATACTCCCTTATTCTCCTCTTGTCAAAATTTTAAATTTCAACCAATCTGTGTGTAATGGGGAGCAATTGCCCATTTTTCTGAATTTTATTAACTGTGCATTCTGTCTATGACTCCTTTCCTACTATGACAGCTATATAAAAGAAAATAATAATCTCATCAGTTAAGTCAGGGTATAGAAACCAGAACACGTCATTAGGGAAGATGCCAAGACACAATTATTCAAAATAATCCACCTGACCCAAAAATGTCTGATTTATTTGCTAAGGAAGAATTCTTAGACGGCTCAAAGAAACCAGTAAGGGTGAAGACTAGCAGGCTAAAATTTGAGAAATTGTAGGTGTTCTAATATGGGGATGGGAAAATGGGTAGGACTGACTACATAATTTGTAGGTCCCTGCAAAGTGAAAATCCAATGCCCCTTGAAAAGAAATCACTAAGAATTTCAAGACAGTGACAGTAAAGCATTAAAGCAAGCATGGGGGCCTGCACAACTGTGTAAGTCATATGTTCATGAAGGCAACCCAGGAGCCTGGCATACCTGGCCAAGAAGTGTGATACTTCCCTGTCCACATAAAGGCGTTGAGATGGTATGGACATGGTGGAGATTATTGATACACAGTGTAGGTGGGTTCCAGAAGAACTGGCCACAGTTTATTTCCAGTCCAAAGCCAGGAAACTAGAGGTGTAGTGAGGGAGAGACAGTTCTAGAGTTAACTCTCCCACAGACCCTTTCATATTTCAGGTGAAGTTTAGAATATGGAAGGCTTATTTAATGACAAAGAAATGCTTAATGCATAATGTTAATAAAGAGAGCTAGATATAAAAGCATATGTGTGTGTGTGTGTAGATGGGGTATATGTACAAATAGACCCTAATCAAAGGAAGTACAGAAAAGTATGTGGTATGTTAATAATAATATGGTAGGGCATAATTTTTCTTTATATATTTGCATAGTTTCCAAAGATTGCTCAATCAGTTGTAAAACCATAAAAATGTTATATAAAATATGCATTTCTAACATATAATATGTGACATGTAAAAAATGTAATGTTCTAAGTTACAGGCTAAAGAAAATATCAATAATAAAATTAAAACAGAAGTGTCTTGGTAAGGAGTATGGAGAAATAACATATGATGCATAAAAACATATCTGTATCATGAAGACAAATCGTATTTTTAGAATC
The DNA here is from genome assembly GCA_026826555.1 of Tolypeutes matacus. NCBI lineage: Eukaryota > Metazoa > Chordata > Mammalia > Cingulata > Chlamyphoridae > Tolypeutes > Tolypeutes matacus. The sequence goes on along the minus strand of JAKSZT010053887.1, from coordinate 63,839,411 downwards.
TCACAAACCTGCATAGATGACCCCTTAGAATAAAGGATTTCTACAAAAAGAAGTTTATATCCTTAGAGGAAAGGTCCCAATACTCAGTCTTTGCCCTCTCTTACACAACTTCTTTCCCTACTTTATTGAACCAGGTCTTCAGCTCTACCTACAAAACGACACCACACCCAGAACCACAAACCAACTATATCCAACATATTCTAAGGGACTTTGATTAGATTGAAACTGACAGGAAAGTATCTATCCAGAAATATATCTTACCTTTCAGCATGTTTTAAGAGCCCAACAAGTCTTCATTCTCATAGCTTATTATCACTTCCGAACTATATAGCTATGGATTCATAATAATGTCCCTGTAGGGTTGTTGTAAGGATGAATACCAGGTTTCATCATTTCCAGTTTTCTATATACGTTCTGATGTATTTTGTATTCAGAACTCACAGTGTACACAACATAATTTGGAACATATTTGTTCAGGAGTTGTTTTTTTCTTTTTGAATGGACAACCTTTGAATACATTCAAGGTATTGGTTCACTTATTGGGGGAAGTTAATTAAGTTTTGCTCTATTTCATTTGTACAACTTCAATTCCTAAGTCCCTATTAGACAATGTGGTAGCATAAAGGAAACAAACTATGTAGTCCAAGAACATCAGCTACTTGATCATTTAAACTATACTGTCCTGAGGAAGAATTAAACACACACAAAGTTTCCAAACATATAAAGTTTCAACAAATACCAAGATGACTAAAAACATTTTGGATGCATTTCAAAGGAAGTTACAAGAACATGTCACCCATCAAAATCAAAACACTTAGCTGTCACCAAAATTTCACAAGACAAATTGGAGTTGCCAAAATCTTCCAGAAATTCTATCCCACTTCAAAGATGAATATAAGGCTTTCCATTTTCTCTTAGCTTAACAAGAATGAAAATACAGATGGTAAATATAAACATAATGTTAGACTCTTTCAAGGGCTTAAACTATTATGATTTTATAGATACTATCATACATTTTGGCTGATGTTTACAACAGTTCACTTCATGTTGTCATTCATAATACAAAGTAGTAGTAATTATAGTTGGAAATATCTATTAAATTTTACTCTGACAATACCAAGTTGTTTGGTTGTGAGCATTTTTACCATTATGGAAAATGATGATTACTTATTACATTTATTTTTTACAAATGTGATGGTAGAAAATGAAATACATGTTCTCCATTATCAACATGACAATATAGAGGTTGATTTTTCTTCCTATACGGGATTTCAATGTTCATAAAGTCAGAAAATGCTACTGTCTTCAGTATGAAGGTGGCTGACGTCTTAATGTTTGAATCAATGTCACTTAGTTTTCAGTAGAGATTTGAGTGGCTACTATATGTAAGGCACTGTTAAGCCCTTTTAACTCTTATAGGAGCTAAAAATATACAGCCCTATCTCTGTGCTTCAACAAAAATCATGATCTACTAGAAGCAAAAAGGGATAGGATAATTACATTACATTCTAGGCAGTATAATGGCTGTGCAATCAATGCAAATACATAACTATGAAAATTTCAATGGTGGGTCCATCTGAAATGATGGATAATCTTTTCTGCTCGGTGTGGTCAAGGAAACCTTCACATGGGAACCACAAGGTCTTACGGGAAAGGAAGGATTCCCACAGGAGCACAGGGGTAGGAGGGAACTCCTGACAAATAGAATATTTTCAGCCAATTCATAGAGGGAGGAAAGCACAAGAAGTGTTTGGGAAACAGCCAGAATTATAGTTGCATTGGAAGGGGGAAAAAGGCAGAAAATCAGGAGCACCAAAATCATTAGGTTTAATAGGAAAGGGAGAGAGAAGGCAGAAGACCAAGGATGGTTGAAGCAAAGTAAAGTAAAAATGCATCTCCAACAAGTGTTCTTCATTCTATTATTTGACGTTTTGCCCCTCGGTTTTCAAGTGGGGCTGGCTTTGGTTACAGGAGTATTACAGACAATTACTTAACACTATGTATTCTTTTTTAAAAAAAGCAGTTTTATTGAGATATATTCACATACTGGGCATTCCATCCAAAGCGTACAATCAGTGGCTTTTGGTGTAATCACAGTGTTGTGCATTCATCTCCAGGAAAAGTTTAGAACAATTTCATTACTCCTAAAAGAAAAACTCCGCATCCCTTAGTAGTTACCTCTCAATCCCTCTATCTTCCCCATCCCTACATAACCACTAATCTCATTTCATCAATATAAAAGTCACATATTCTTGAAAAACAGGAAATGCAACATCTTTACACATGCAAAACTTCCTCACCGGTATTTTCCCCAGCAGCAAACAGATTTCTGAAATTTACATCTTCATGTTTTTGGAAATAGGATTTTGATCTGGAATTAAAAATAAGAGATAATGATTAAAATAACACAAAACACCTGCTCTCTTTTATTAGTTCATATTTTAGAGAGAAACTCTTATGTCTAATCTTCTAGACTCAAAATTCTGATTTTCAGAATATTTTTCAGAAGAAATGCACAAAAGTTATCTCTGTTGCCATCACCTAGTCCTAGAGTTGAGTGGGCCTTGAAAAATCCCATACAATTCAGGATAGTTTGGAGTTTTGGTGAAGGACCAATTTTTTTTCATACTCATTTACTGTACTATATTTAAATCAGTATTGTGTTTTCATGCTACAAATTATGTCAATATTTTCAAATAAAAACAGAAATATGGCTGGTAACTGACAAAATGTACCTTTTTAAAATGTTTAGATTCTGTCTTATCTTATATTCCTACTATATATCTTGTATTTCTATGTCTCTCTGATAAATTAATTACTGAAAATTAGATCTATAAACTTGGTAAGTCCTATATGTTTTTTGAGCCTCAGGATTCCTATTTGAAAAAATAATTAACAATACTATTTAAATGAACTATTCCTTGTATCATTCCAGAATTCTGAATCTCCATATTTTATCTTCCTTCTATGAAAGATGGCAATCTCAGTTGCTCCTTTGAATATCAGATTGTGCAATTTATACATTATGATAAATAAAGTATACTCAGAGAACAGATTTGCAAGTGCACATTTTCATGTGAATACATTTCTCAGTATTTCCCTTCTGGCTTGGGAGAATGGACCAGCACACTCATCCCATCCGCTGAGTTTAGGATGAGTTCTGCCTGTTAGGATCCTGGATTTTCACTTCACAATAGCTTTATCAGCTGCCTCAGCTGTGGGATAAAGTAAGCTCCTAAGAGGCTCTGAGAGACACTTAAACACCTGTCAAACCATTTGCACATTGGGACAGCAACTGCCCAAGAATTATCTAGGCTGGCATGGAGCCAAGTCCTTCCCTACACTTTAAAAAAAAAAAAAAGTCAATGCTTTTCCTAGGCATCCAATTTTACAGGCTTTGAAAAGGCTGAAAAGTGTGTGTCTGTGTGTGCGTTTAAATCTGTAACAAGGCTAGGTGAGAACTCAGAAAGGAAGCTTAGTCAGCCTGTTCTCAAATGTTGCTTAGTTGTTAATCATTAATGAGATGGTAAATTTATGAAATTTATGAAGTGAAACAGAAGACTAAGATTTTGGCATTAGGCTTCATTTGAATCAACTTTCTGGAGAAAAACAGCTCAGTAAGTTGGACTGCAGGCTGCTGGGGCTACCTTAGAGCATCGGGTTCTGTAAAATCACACTATGTCATCAGCATATATGTGCACAGGGGAGAAAACACATTAGACTGTAAGATAATCGCCAAGCAGAGAAAATAAAATATGCCCTCAGGTGCCCCATTTGTAATTCCCTTGAATCTATGCTCACATGGTTTTCTTGCCTGTGCAATCTACTTTATGCAGTCACTACAAGACCCCAGATCCCTGAAGTTTGGTAAGATTAATTTATGGCCAGCCAAAGTAAATACCTTAGAGAGGTCAATAAAAATTGCTCCTATCACACAGCCTTCATCTATTGCATTGGAGATACTGTGGATGCCACATCCTGGGTGATTGGTTTGCTGTGGAAGCCTGATGAGAAAGGAGTCAGCAAATCCTTTGGCTGCGGTTAGTCCGAAATGTTTACATATACATTTTTTTTTCAGAGACAGATAGACCCAAAATAGGCCTCTGCTGATGCAAGCCTCTTAATTTCCTTTTTGTAGTGGTGAACTACAGTGGCTTGTCTCCAGATCTGAATAAGGGAAGTTCTCAAACAGAAGTGTTTACCTCAGCTGTTAAAGGGACTGTAAAATAAAGAAATGTGGGCTCTTCTCTGAGATGATATCTCAGTTTAGTGGTCATCTGGAAATAATTCCAAACTTTCCAGTGAATAAATCAATCTCTCCATCAAAACCAATATTAACAATTTCTGTGTGAATTTATGAGTATGAAGGTATACTCCCCACCACTGCCACCTAAAAGGCACTGGTAAAAAAAATCACAATAATCTTATGCAGCGTTTTACTGCCTTAAATGTTTACAGTTAAGTGTTTTACCATTTACAGATAAGTTTCATATATATAATAATGTGCTTATATATAATGTGTGTATATATAATGTATGTGTGTGTGTGTGTGTGTGTATATATATATATATATATATATATATATATATATATATAATGTATGTGTTTATGTGTGTGTGTGTGTGTCCTCAGGTATTATCTCCATTCTCTGAGAAAAACCTTTCCAGATATTTCCAGAGCTGAATTCCCTAATTTACATATATATTAAGTGGAAAGGCTGGCACTCTGTGTCTTCCGATTACAATGCTATGCTTAACATATTATCACAAACTGCTTTATAACGTTTTTATATGTTTATTTTTTATTGGTTTGTTAGCTTGGGTTTGACTGTATATCTCTTTGATTCTTTGGTGATTCTGGGGCCCACAAGCACCAGACAGTATGTGTAGTGTGATCATCCATTAAAGAGAGAGTTCTGGGTAGATTCCTTAACTTACCCAAATATATAACAATTTTCTCCCCTATTGATCTATGTTATATCATATACATCTGCCCTCAACTAGAGGAAAATACCTTTTGTAACAGTGAAGCCTTGGTCATGAGAGTAGAAGCTACTCTATTATTCTATTATTCCAACTATGAAGGAATATTCTCACCGATATTCTCAGTATGTGGCACTAAAGCAGGTGATTCTCAAGAACTCATTCAGGAGTTATTGAAATCTCAAGAACATCTAAGTAGCTTCCAATGACAATCTTAACTTACAATACTGAAGAGAGCAATTCTCCAAAAGCTACCACCAGACATGTCAGCTGGCCACAGCATTGGAGCAGGTGAAATGTGAGAGAATTCAAGAAAGCTGCTGTGAACTTCATATCTGTCATCTACCTACATCTCTGGTTTCAAAAGCTTCTGAAGAATCATCGCCCCTTTTCTTCTGTCTTCCAATTGTAACCTTATTTCTCATTGACAGACTCTGATCTAAACCACTTGGCAAAGGTGAATCTGGGAAACACATTTCTAGACTTCTCCGTAAAAGGGGTGATGGCGATTAAATATGCCAATCAGATGTGTGTTATGACTTCTAACTACACACAATCCTACTTTAAAAACTTGTTTGAAACAAATGATATTTACAGAGGATTAGTAAAAAGATAGTCACTTTCAGTTTCAACTCCAAAAGGCAAAGAGCTTGAAAGTTGTCACTACTATCCAAAAATAAGAAAATATTGAACAAAGAGAAAATCAATAACTTTTCTTAAAATTATCAGAGAACCAGGCCCCCTCCCCCAAATCTAGAGAGACAGGTGAATCCAGAGAATTAAAGCTGAAATCTGCTTAGCCAGAGCAGAAGTCACTGGAGCCATAAACTAGAAGGAGTGCTTAAATGATTATTCTGACGAATTGCTGGGGGCTGAGTAAGGACTAGTGTGAGAGGCAGAAACTCCTGATGCTGCAGTCTTAGGACAAGCCCCCGACCCTCAACACACACACACAATTTCCAAGAAACCCATCAGGTTCTCACAAAAAAGAGCCAAGAATTATTCCATCATGGATTTTTCTCAGCCTTCCTGTCTCATCTAAGAGAGGAAAATAAAAGCTAAGAAACTCTTGTGAAAATCAGAGTCGAGAGACATAAGCCCACTAAAAGATTGAGATTAAATCATAAAATTATATAATGTTTACCTTTTGCCACACAATACCACCATTCGAACAGGCTCTAGCAGAATAATAGGGAATTACACCTGAAAGAAGGGTAAGGCACAGACTTCTATTTACGAAGGAGTCTCATGAAAAACCATAAACAACAAGGGAGGTAAAATCAAGAACACAGAACAAACTGAAGGTTTTGATGCCTACAGCTACAACATACAATAAACACAATCTAACTCCTAGTCAGAGAAACATAAAATCTCACACTGAATGGCATTTTACCTCCAATCTTTTTACCTGATACATCATGATGATTTCAACAAAAACTTTGAAAGAATGCTAAAAAGCAAGAAAAAACAGTCTGAAGAGACAAAGCAAGCAACAGAACCTGACTCAGATATGACAAAGATTTTGGAATTATCAGAACAGAAATTTAAAGTAAATATATTTAATATGCAAAGGCCTTAAATAGAAAAAATAGACAACATGAAAGGGCAGATGGGTAATGTAAGCACAGAGATATAAATACTATGAAAGAATCAAATGGAAATGATAGAAGTCAAAGACACATTAACAGAAATCAGCAATGCATTTAATGAACTCATCAGTAGACTGTACACAACTAAGAAAAGAATCAGTGAGGTTGATAATTGAAAGTAGAAATTTCCAAAACTAAAATGGAAAGAGAAAAGAGAATTTCAAATAAAGAACAGAATATCCAAGAACCATAGGATAATTTTAAAAGGTGTAAGATACACATAATTTGAATATCTAAAGTAGGAGAAAGGGATAAACTAAACATAAGAAATACTTGAAATAATAATAGCTAAGAACTTTTTGAAATCAGTAACAGATTTCAAACTACAGATACAGGACCTCAGAGAGTGAAATATAAAAAAATAATCATTATATATATAAATAACATTTTTGTAAGCAAATACACATATATGCATATATATTTATATATCATTTTGCAAATGTTTGTATGTATTGTGAGAATTTTGATTTTTACCCATAATAAAAAAAAAAAAAAGAAAAAAATAATAATAATCACACCTGGTACCTGGTCATATCACATTCAAATTTCAGAAAACCAAAGATGAAGAGAAAGTTTTAAAAGAAACTAGAGGGAAAAAAACACATCTTACTATAGAGGAACAATAATAGTAATGCCAGTGGACTTTCATCAGAAACCATACAAGAAAGAAAACAATGGAGTAAAAATTTTAAACTGTTGAAAGATAAAAACAAACATAGAATTCCACATCCAGGAAAGTTACCCTTCAAAAGTAGAGGAGAAATATAGACTTTCTCAGACAAACACTAAAGTAATTCATTGCCATCAGACCTTCCATGCAAGAAATGTGAAAAGAAGTTCTTCAGAGAGAAGGAACATGATATAATTCAGAAATTTGGATCCACATGAAGAAAGGAGGAGCATTGGGGAAAGAATAAATGAAAGACAAATAAAATATTTTATTTTTATACTTAATTTATCTACAAGATAACATTTGTTTAAAGTAATAATAACAATGCATTGAGTGTTTATAGCTTATGGATAAGTGCAATAGTGACAACAATATCATAAGGAATGGGAGGGAAGAATTTGGAAAACATGTTATAAGGTACCTGCACTGCACAAGATGGTAAGTGTTCTTTGAAGGTAGACTTCAGTTAGTTAAAAATATATATTACCAACTCTAGTGAGACAATTTTTAAAATAGATCAAATATATTTTCACTATGATAAAGGAGTAGATGGAATTATGAAATGTTCAGTTAAAAGTAGAGAAGGCAGAAAAGGGGAGGAAAACAAAGTCCAAATGCAACAGATAGAAAACAGTTACAAATTTGATATATATTCATTCAACTATGTTAATAATCACTTTAAATGTGAATGGTATAATAGACCAATTAGATGATAGAAATTGTCAGAGAAGATAAAAATATCAGCACTGAATTATATGCTGCCTACAAAAAACCTACCTTTAAAATAATGACTAAAATAGGTCAAAAGAAAGGGATGGAAAAAGATAGGCCATGTTAACACTAAACAAAAGAAAGGTGAAGTAGCTATAATAATTTCAGACAAAGCAAATTTCAAAGCAAAGATATTTATCAGGGCTAGAGGGGCATTATAAAATGCTAAAAGGATCAATTCTCTAAGAAGACATAAAAATTTTTGACATGTACCAAATAGGGTATCAAAATGGATGAGGCAAAAAAATTGATAGACCTGAAAGTAGAAATAGACAAATGCACTATTAGAGTTGAAGTCTTTAACACTCTTCTATCAGTAATTGATACATCAAACAGGCAGAAAATCAGTAAGGGTATAATCAACCTTAAAATTATTATCAATCAACTTGCACTAATAGACATTTAAAGAGTAGTCCATCCAACAACAGCAAAACACACATTCTTCTCAAGGTTACAAGGAACACTTACCAACATAGACCCCATTCTGGGCCATAAAACACATCTTATCAAGTTTAAAAGAATATAACTCATACATAGTATGTTTTCAGATCAGATTGAAATGAAACTAGAAATCAATAATAGAAAAATACCTGGAAAAACCTCAAATATTTGGAGACTAACCAACACACTTATAAATAATACATTTGTCAAAGACAAAGTCTCAAGAGAACTTTAAAAGTACTTTGAACTAAATGAAAATCAAAATATAACACCAATATTTGTAGGATGAAGCAAAAACATAGCTTAAAGGGTAATATAAAAGACTAAATGTATATATTCAAAAATTAGAAAAATCTAAAAATCAATAATTTAACTTTGCACGTTAGGAAAATAAAGAAGAGCAATTTAAGCTTAAAACAAGCATAAACAATAAAAATTAAAGCAGGAATCAATGAAATTGAAAATAACAGAGAAAATCAATGAAACCAAATTCTTTGAACAATTGACAATCCTCTATTCAGGCTGCCAAGAGTAAAGAGAAAAAACACAGATAAACAATATCAAATGTGAAATACAGGTTATCACTACCGATCCCATGGACATTAAAAAGATAATAACAGAATACTATAAAAAAACTCCATGCCCACCAATTTAATAACAGATTAAAATACAACTATAAAACACATACCAGGAGAAAAAGACAATCTGAATACACTTATATTTATTAAATAAATTGATTCAATAATTAATAATCTCCTCCTCATAAAAAGCATTAGGTCCAGATGGTTTCACTGGTGAATTCTACCAAACAATTAAGGAAGAAATGATAAAAATTCTCCACAACTTCTACCAGAAAATAGAAGCTGGAACACTTCCCTAACTCATTCGCCAAGGAAAGCATAACCAACTCCATGCCTAAAGTCAGATAAGAAATTACAAGAAAGTATAACTACAAGCCAATATTTCTCATGAACGTGATGCAAAAATCATCAACAAAAAATTAGTAAATTGAATCCAGCAACCCATGAAAAGAATTATAAATCATGAACAAGTGAGATATTTTTCAAGTATGCAAATGTGTGTCAGCAGTCAAAAATCGAATGATGTAATTCACCACATCAATGGACTAAAGACACATGACTTGTTGCAAAAAAAGTCTATGACAAATTCCAATGCACATTCACAATAAAAACAAAACAAAACAAAAAACCTCTCGGAAAACTAGGAATAGAAAGGAACTTCCTTAACCTGATAATAAAAACATCTGCAAAAAAACTACAGATGTCAGTGTACTAAAAGGTGAAAATGTATGCTTTCCTTCTAATATCAGAAACAAGGGAAGGATGTCCTCTCTCACCACTCTTATTCAACATCATACTGTAAGTTCTGGATAGTGCAAAAAAACTATAAAAGAAAACAAGAGGTATACAGATTGGGAAGAGAGGAAAAGGGAAAAAACAATCTTTGTTCATAGAAGATATGATTGTCTATATAGAAAATCAGAAAGTATCAACAAAAATATCTCTTGCAATTAATAAGCAAGGTTAGCAAGATCAAAGAACACAAGATTATATGTAAATTTAGATAGATACAGTAGCCATGATCACTCCTAGTACCGAGATCTTTGTTTTTAATATTATTCAACAATAAAAAGGATCAGGGCTCCTTAGATAAATGCTGATTCTAGGAATCAGACAGGAATGATACAAGACGACCCTGGATACTGTAGTTCCAGAAAGTAAGAAAGTGCAAAAATAAAAATTAAAAAAGCATAATAAGGGGAGGGGGGTTGTCAAAGAGATACAGGACCCAATTGAAATAGTTCTCAAGAACCAAAATTAGAACAATTTCAGCCACAAAATAAAGTAATATTGGATTATAACTCAAACAATAAAATAAATATCCATAAGTCCATATTGATATAATTAAATGACTGCATAAATAAATAAGTGGAAGAGAATAGATAAATATCCCATGCAAAAGAATTCCAAATAATTTATGTAGATACTCTGCCCTCAAGGAGATGATGCATATCTGCACACTTCTTAGGCTATGTGTGGTGACTTCACATAGATAACAATGATCACAAAATGGAAATAGGAAAAAAAGAGAGTAACAGATTTCTTTATATACAGAAATCTGACAAATGCTACCTTAGCTCATCAAGATAAACATCAACAGTGATAAGTTATGTTGATAATATATACCCTTGATATGACATGATGAAAATGGTAATTTGCAACTTTACCTCTATTGTCTTCTTACCAAAAACCCATGACCCTAGTCTAATCATGAGAAAAACTTCAGGCTATTTTTAATTCAGGGGCATTATACAAAATACTTGACCAGTACTCCTCAAAGCTATCAACAGTATCAAAATCAAGGAAATTTTGAGAAATTGTCACTGTCAAGAATAGACTAAGGAGACAGAACAAATAAATGTAATGTGGTAACTTTATCAGATCATGGAATAGAAAAACAAAATTATGAACAAAGCTAAATAAATATGAATAAAGTATATACTTCAGATAATTTAATTAACAATATTGTTTTATTAATTGTCACTAATGTACATTACTAATATGTTAATTTTAGGGGAAATAGGATGCAAGATATATGGAAACTTTATGTACAGTTTTCTATAAATCTAAAACTGTTCTAAAATAAAAAGTATTATAAACAAAAAAGATAGTGATGAAGGACATCTATGAAAAAACCATAGTTAATGTCATACTTAATTGTGAAAGGCTGAATATTTTCCACCTAAGAACCAAGACAAGTATGTCTGATGTTACCACTTCTATTCAACATTGTACATGAGGTTCTAGGCAAGGCAATTAGGCAAGAAAAAAAGTCAGACAAACTGGAAAGGAAGAAGTAAATCTATCTCTATTACAGATAACATGATATGGTACCTAGAAGAATCTAAAGAATCCACAAAAACTATTAGTCCTAATAAGTTCAGCAAGATTGCAGGATATAAGATGAGTTACAATATTAATATACAAAAAACAATTATCTTTACAACAGCATGAAAAGAAATAAAGAGCTCAGGAATATATATATATTTTTAAGTGTAAGATTGTTTACTGAAATCACTAAGACACCTTTGAAAGAATTGTTAAAAGGCCTAAATAAGTGGAAGGATACTCCATGTTCATGAACTGGAAATTTAATAATATTAAGATGGCAATACTCCCCAACTTGATCACCAGATTCAATATGAAGGTATTGACAGGATAATCCTAAAATCCATATGGAAATGCAAGGGACACAGAATAGCCAAATAAATCTTTCAAAAGAATAAAGCTGGAGGACTAATACCTTCAGATTTCAAAACTTACTACAAAACTATAGTTATCAAAATATTGTGTTACTGGCATAGAGCTAGATATATAGAATTGAAAGTCCAGAAACAAACCCTTACATTTATAGCAATTATATTTGTAACAAGAGCACCGAGACAACTCATGTGGGAAGAATAATCCTTTCAACAAATAGCACCAGGACTACTGGATATCCACATGTAAAGAAGGAGGTTGAACCCCTACCTCATACCATATGCAAAAATTAACTCAAACTGGATCTTAGACCTAAGTGTAAGAGCTACATTTATAAAATTATTAAAAGAAAGCATAGAAGTAAATCTTCATGACCTTGGGTTAGGCAATAATTTCTTAATACCACACCAAAGCACAAGCAACAAAATGAAAAAGTAGATAAATAGGAGTACATAAAATTAAAAAGATTTCTGCCTAAAATAATACCATAAAGAAAATGAAATAACAACCCAGGGATTAGAAAAACCTTGGGCAAATCAATTATCTGATAATAGACTTGAACAGCGAATATATAAAGAACTCCTACAACTTAATTAAAAACTAAATGCCCCAAATAAAAATGGTAAAGTATTTGAATAGATAGATTTCCAAAGAAGATACATAAATGTTTAAATAAGCACATAAAAAAGATTCTCAGTATCATTATCATTAGAGGAACTCAATTCAATGAGATACCACTTCGTACCCACTGGGATGGCTAGCATAAAAATGACAAGCAATAATAAGTGTTTACTAGGATGGGGAGAAACTGGAACCCTCAAACATTGTTCGTGTGATTGTAAAATGGTGCAGCCACTTTGGAAAAACTGTCAGTTCCTCAAAACGTTAAACATAGATTTTCCAGTTACCACATGACTCAGCATTTACTCCTAGGTATATACCCAAAAGAATTGAAGATAGGTAGTACAACCATAGATTTGATGTTTATGGATTTTCTCTTTGTATCAAACCTGACCAACCAAAAATCTGTTTAGTTTTTCCGTATTAAACATAGTATTGACAACTTTCCAATAGGAATGTTATATCTTGAAATATTTTCAGTGAAAACTATGAGACAACCAGATGAAATCCACTACTGCATTTTTTGTAGGAATATTAAAGTATTTCCATTGCATGATTCAACTAGTACTACAAAAATTTAAGAATAAACATTAGAAAATAGATCCAGAGAAAACTTTTCTTTCTTTGATGAACCAGACTTGATAATAAAAAAAAGTAATGTCCCACATATCCCCTTTCATTTTTGTTCTCAGAAAATTCAGATGTGAAATAGTAATTTTTAATGAGATCCCCTTAAACCCTGCTCAGATACGACTTTCTACCCATATATGTATTGACCAAGGTTATGATTCATTATTAGTATCTTTTACAATAAATTTATTAAATGTTTCATGCAAGTTTAAGGAAACAAATAACAAAAATAATCTAACCATAGTCCTTACAGTCAAGAAAGAAATTATGGGAGGTCCCAAACTGAATTCTAATTACACTAAAGGCAATTAATTTAAGTAACACACATTCACACATTTGCACACGCACAACTTAGCTAACCAATGTTAATTGCTTTGAGAAATTTCACAAATGAGCCTTGAAAATAATTTATGTAAGTCCACTTTAGAAAGCTACTCTTTTATTTCTAAACTGGGTGTGAAGGTTTGAAGCTGGATGGACTGCAGAATATTATGTTCTTAAGTTAATCCATTCCTATGGGTGTGTACCTATTGTGGATGGGACCTTTTGATTAGGTTACTTCAGTTAAGGGCCTTTGGTTCAGGTTAATTTAGTTAAGGCATGACCCAGGGTTAGTCTTAATCCTTTTACTGGAGTCCTTATAAATTGGATGAATATGGAGATAGACACAGAGGGAAACCCACAAAAACTGAAAGAAAAAACCACTAGATCAAGGAGCTAAAATCAACAGAACCTGAGAGAGAGAAAGCCACAAAGTAGAAGCTGAAAGCAACAAAACCTAGTAGAGAAGAGAGAGACCAGCAGATGCCACCATGTGCCTTATCATATGACAGAATGAGTCCAGAATCACTGGCAACCAGTCTTTGAGGAGAAAGCATTGCCTGATGATGACTTGATTTGGATATTTTCATGGCTTTAGAACTGTAAGCTTGCTAGTTAATAAATCCCCATTATAAAAACCAACCCACTTCTGGAATATTGCATTTCAGCAGCTGAAAAATAGCTGGAAAAAAACATCTGGTTATTTTTATTTTGATGAGTTTTAATAAACAAAATAGCTATAAATTGCATAATTTAAAATTATCTCAATTATCTTTGGCTTTCTCTTTAGAATATATTACACTTTGTATTGAGAAAAGAATTAATATTTTCACTGATATAAAAGACCATCTTGAAACAAAGCTGGACTACATATGAAAATTGGATGATTCATAACTTACTTGGAGAGAGAAACAATTGTTTTGGCATAAATGTTCTCCTTCCCTTCTATCAAGATTGAAATAAACAAAGATGCTACTTATAAACCAAAAGTAAAGGAGAATAAATGCATCTTCTCTGTGGAAAAATTGCAGGCTACATCTCTAGCCTTGAATTTTCTATCAAATTTCAGTTGCATATTTTCAACTAACTGCCAGTTGGACACTTCAATATGGGTATTAATTTGGATATATTCAAAATAGAATTCATTTCTTTCTTAACCAATCTACTCTCCTGCCATCCCTATATTAATTAATAGAAATGACATTAGTTATAACTGATTACTCACATAAGTAATAGAGTCTTTCTAGTCTAATAATCAATTCTCCAGGGAAGAGACCAAGTAGGTAGCCATAGAGATGGAGTGAAGCAATAGGATCTTGCATATGATACATAGGTAGGATATATGGGTTGAATTGTTTTTCCTAAATAGGTATGTTGAAGGCTTAATCCCCAGTACCTCAGAATGTGACCTTTTTTGGAATTAGTTTCATTACAGAAGGAATTAGGCAAGTTAAAATGAAGTCATACTGAAGTAGGGTGGGCCTTTAATCCAAGATGATTGGTGTCCTTATAAGGAGGGGAGAGAAGACACAGACAGACGTGAGGAAGAAGAGAGAAGATGGCCATGTAATGGGAGAGACAGAAATTGAGTTATGCCCCAATCCAAGGAACATCAAAGAATTTTTTGGCCACCATAAAAAGTCATGAGAGAGGCAAGGAACAGGTACTTCGCATCTAACATCTTGATTTTGGACTTCTGGCCTCCACAACTGTGAGACAATAAATTACTTTTGTTTTCAGTCATCCAGTTTGTGTATGTTGTTACACCAGAAAACATAGGGATATTTCTTTTCTGAAACTATATGAATATTACAAGGAATATAATTTCATTTCCATGATGTGTGAATATGAATAAATTTGACTCATTTTAAAATATCTGAATGTTTTTCATTTCCTTTACTGTGCCAAAAACTTTAAATAGTCTTGCTACTCACCTCACCCCCACACACTTTTTATTCTAAACATTTTTTCCTGTTCACATGCATCCCCAAGTATGGCCTATTTTGCCAGAAAAAAAAAATTGCTTTAAAGGTCAAATATAGAGTTTTAATTATTATTTTTCTTCTCATATAAACACAAAGAAATGGTTTATTCCACCTTCTAGTTTATGTATATGCTTTTTTATTTTATTCAAAATCTACTGAAAGTAATTCACCATCTTTAACTTTCTCACTTTAGTCACCCTCCTGCTTATAGATAATTTTGTAATCTCTGTAGAGAGTTACATTCAGCTAGATATGAAGAATACTTTCAGGATACCTCTTTAGGATGAACAATGTACCCACAGTTTTTTTTTTAATAGAAAATTTTCTTCACTGAAGTGGTATCTTAGAGCAATATGAATGAGATAATGTTATATTTTAATAGTTGACACATAATATTTTCAAAAAAATATCCAATGAGATGAACAGTTGGACAGTCATTATTAAACTCATGGGGAAGTATGTTGTAAATAATAATAAACAAAAATGAGAAATATATACTATTTACCATATCAGGGCAATGTGACAGGTAGCATTGGGGCATAGACATAATTCATCATCAAGACAACATGGAATATGATAAAAGTTGAACAACAAGATATTTAAATAACTATTCAGAACAGTTGTTCTATAGGAGAGCTGTGATTTGAATTGTAGAGATACATATTGCTATAATAAATCATAGCATGGAATTATTACTTCCAACTGAGGTCATCAAAGAAGCATCAAGAATTTGAATTTGAGGTGAGTCTTGTATAACATTGGATTTATACAGGATCCATAGAAAAAAGAAATATGAAAAAATTGATTTCTATCTATAAGTATTTATTTAAAAACAACAGTGTAATATAGATGTGGAAATGACAAGAAGAATTTCTGGTTATATATCTCAAAAGGTGAGATGACAAAAAGAATATCTTGTTATGCAGCTTTAAACAGTCAGCTATCCATGCAGGTGAATAGGGTATTGGGAAATTTAAAACAGAATTGACACAACAAAATATAAAAAGATTTTTTTAAAACCTTGACTATTATTGGTAATTGTAACAATCCCCAGCCAGGACTTCAACATGTTGGCTTTTTCTATTTCATGTAAATGTCACAATACAGTAAGATTGCATTGCCCATGAGACATGGAGGCTAGAGATGGGAAAAGAAATGTAGGACCCCTCCTAAACGATCATAGCATCAATTGTTCCTCTGCTGATATTTTTCTCCCTATTATCTCATAAACTGATTTCTGTAAAATTGTATTAGTGATTCTGCCTATCAGTTCATAAAGGATCAACAATATTTCTCCTGTTCCACCTAGAATAATATTTCATTACAAATAAAATGCTAGTGTAGCAAATACATTTTGTAGTTTCACACTTCTGCATATTTCAAAGGTTAATAGCCCCTTGGACGTTACTCTTGGACACTTTGAATAGCATCTTTTTCCAGATGGAAACTTGTTCTCTCAAGTTTTCAGTAATTAGTATTTTGAATCATAAGATGCTAGCCTTTTCAAACTTAATATTGGAAATTCATATCTCTACACTGGTCTTGACTTTTGTTTTAATCCTGTAATACAGAAAATTTGCAGAAATTATCTCATGAGGGCAATACTTTGAGAATATCACCATAAGTTTATTTTCTTTCCATTTATTTTATTGTTATACCAAGGAAATTATGCATTCTATTTTGAGATGACAGCCTAGCATCATCCACATATATCTAAGAATTTCCTGACATGCTTGTAGAAAAGAAAAAAGACGGTTTAAAAGAAACAAACAAACAAAAAACAACAAAAGAAGAAAACTGAGGCCCAGGGATTGGAGAAAAAGAGGATAAAGCACTGTTTCTTTCTGGGATGATGAAATATTCTGGAATTAAATCACGCTGATAGATGTACAACTCAGTGGATATACTAAAAATCACTTAATTCTGCACTTATATGAATTAATTGTATGGCATGTGAATTATATCTCAATAAAGCTGATATTTAAAAGACATAGAACCTAATGTATGTCATAGTCACATTGTCACATAGTCACATAGTACCTAGTGTATGTCATGAATCATCAAAATAAGCTATGCCTTATGTTAAATTGAAAAAATAAATTCAGCTATACTGAACTGATAAACTTTAAATCTGTCTATATCTTAAAAAATATTTTTTAAAATAATTTAATTATATATTTAAAAAAAACTACCCAATAAGTTAAACTTAAAATATACAATCAGACTGATTGATTGTAGTAGACATTTCGACATTAGCAACTAGCATTTGAATAATTTACTGTTTATTTCTTTTTCTTTTAACTTTTTTTTTTTTTTTTTTTTTACAATTTTCAAAATATCTTTCACAACAAGAAAGTTTCCAACCATTGCTGTCTGCCAGTTTGTGTCCATATGGTGCCTCCATCTAAAAGGATCTCACAAAAGAAAGTCCCCATTTCTAATCACTGATTCTTCTCCACCACAAAAATTACAGATTTTAAAATAACAAAGAGACATTTGTTTTAAAAAATCCGGAGTCACTCAACACATTTTAACTTATCTCTAATTTATTTTCTTTTTTCACATGGGAAGCAAAGTTCAAAAAGCAATGTTCAAAGCCCAGAAACTATAAAATTTACCAATATTAATGTAAAAAAATTACATCTGGGTAAAGAATAAATTTCAGTGGTAAGAAATACAGAGAAGACAAAGTATAGGAATAGGAGGTTAAAATAGTGATTGCCTGGGATTGGGAGTGGGTCAAGCAGTTGACTACAAAAGGGCAGCATGAGGAAATTTAGGAGGAAATGAACGGTTCTGCATGATGAATATGAAGGAGGATATATGGTTCTCTATTTATAAAAATTCATTGAACTGTGTACCACAAAGAGTAATATTACTGCATTTAATTGAATAAATAGAAATATAGATTAGACTGTTCTAAAAAGTAGAAAAGCTGATATATAAGCTGCTACCACATGTGTGTTACATAGTCATTCTGTTTTTAGTTTCTGATCATATTTATACCCATTGCCTTAGGAAACAGTACCGTAATTTCCAGTAAATGCAGAAATGATTAAAATATAAATGTGAATTAGAAAAAAAAAAATAGAAACAAAAAAACAACAAAAATTATCTCATCATTATCTTCATGTACCTGTACTAAATCTCCTGAATATAGCACAGTAAGTAATAAGAACACATTATATAACAAATAAGTATCCCAACATTGTTTATTGTTCTATAGAAAATGATAAAAGTTGGCTGGCTCACATTCAGAAGGAAACATAATCACTGAAATTTCATATAAAAATAAAACTATTAAAAACTTTCATATATGCTTTTTGGAATGTAAAATAGTGCAACCATGTTGGAAATTAGTTTGGAAGGTTTTTTTATATAGTTAAACAAATATC
Organism: Tolypeutes matacus; assembly: GCA_026826555.1. NCBI lineage: Eukaryota > Metazoa > Chordata > Mammalia > Cingulata > Chlamyphoridae > Tolypeutes > Tolypeutes matacus. The sequence continues at coordinate 63,820,665 of JAKSZT010053887.1, read as the reverse complement.
TACCATATGACCCAGCAATTTCAGCCCTGAAATTTACCCAAGAGAAATAAAAACATGTCCACACAAAGACTTGTATGCAAATATTCACAGCATCTTATTTGTAATAAAGAAACAATCCAAATGTTCATTCATAGGTAAATAGATGAACAGAGTGTGAACTATTCATGCAATAAAATACTACCCAGCAATAAAAAGAACTAATTACTGATAGTGCAAAACAGGGAAGAATCCCATAACCATTGAGCTGCGTGAAAAAATCCAAACGCAAAATAAGACATACTAATACAAACTAATGTATGGTGATATAAAGCACATGGGTGGTTTCCCAGGGACTGGGGGTGGAGGGATGAACCTCAAAAGGATGGAAGTAACTTATTAGGTGTGATGGAAATAGTCTATGTATTGATTTGAGTGGTGGTTACAAAAGTGTACATATTTGTCAAAACTCATTTAACTAAATGATTTAAATGGTATCATCTTAGTGTATATATACTATGCCTCAAAGTTAATTTTTAAAAATTAAATTAAATTAGATGTTGCAACTAGATCTTGTTTTCTAAATATAATTTTTCAATAAAAGGAATCAGGTTATCAGGAAAGCTAGTTGTTTCCAGGACATTTTGTAGTACTAGAAAATAAGAACGTCCTAAGATTTAGAAAGAAAGAAGGAAAGTAAGGGAAGGAAGATAAGAATAAAATAAGGATGAAATGAGAGGAAAGAAAGAAGATAGAGGCACCAGACTCAACATGAAAGAATTTGCAATGCCAAAGTTTGAACAACTTGAGCAACAAGATAAATCATTGTAGTATTGAATTATAACTCAAAGAAACAGAAAATGAGTCCATATGATACAAATAAATAACATTAAATAAATAAATTGGGTATAAGTGACAACTCTTCTCTACAGAGGAATTCCAACCAGTAAATGTAGAAGGAATGAGGGAAAAAGAAAATCACCATTAGAATATCACTGTAATAATTGCCATATACAATATATATCGATGAATTCTAATGAGTGGGCAAAAGCTTAAGCAGAAACAAGATATTTGCAAAGTCCCAAACTATCTTTGGATGATAGAATTCTGTCAAGGGATTCCATGCTCTTAGCCAAAGGATCAAGTATAACTTCACAAGTGTGAGGGCATTTTGAAATTATACATCTTCCAATATTATGCACTGGGAAAGGCACCACACTTCTCTAACACCCTTGCCAATAATGTATAATCTCAATCTAACCATGAAAAAACATTAAACAAGGCTAGATTAGGGATCAGTCAACAAAACAATTGACCCGCACCCTTCAAAAGTGGAAAGGTCATAGAAGGAAAGGAAAACTGTGGATTTTTCATAGATTAGAAGACACAAATGAGAGATGACAAACAAATGCAATGAGAGATCCTTGAACAGAAATGGTACTTAGTGGTACTAATGTACTATGGTTAATAGAATTGTGCCAAGGTTAATTTCATAAGCATTCCATGGTTATAGAAGATAACGTGGGTAAGCTGAGTGAGTATATACAGATACCCTCTGTACTACTTTTGAAACTCTTCTGAAAGACTAAAATTACCTCAAAATATGTATTGTTTAAAAATTCAGATATTATTGATGATACATCATGTTTCCAAAAATATATAAAAAACTGGATCCTGAGCAGAGTCAGTATTGGCTTCTCATCTTTGAATCAAATAAATTAAGGAAAATTATCTATCCAATTCTTACTCTATGGTAAACAGATTTTCCCATGTAAAGGAAATACAACATCTTGATATAAAAAAGAAGACTCTAATTCATTCAAAAGTTTTCAAACATCTATTATTAGCAAGAAAACTATATGTGAAAAGATACACAGAGAGCTAATTTAAAACATCAATGTGTTGGAAAGTGACATAAAAATTATTTTCTCCTTATAATTTCTTCTTGTTGTCTTGAGAAAAGAGGCTTAAATTTTATGTAACTTTTGTTATCAAAAAAGTATTGCTTTACTCCAAACAGGCAAAAGCCCATATACCTGGTGAAATAGTATGCAATCATTATGTTCACTAATTTGTGCTGTATACCATTTGAAAGAGTTTCTGCTTGCTAGGAATTAATTTTTAGAAATACCCTGGCATTGAACTTAGCTTAAGCTGGAAAATATCAATCAAAAGAGCAACTATAACTATAGAAGAAAAAAAGTAGGATAAAATGTGTGCATTATTAGTTTTTCTTCAACAATCAATAAACTTAAAGGGCACAAAAATTCAATTGCTTCTTCTTTTTTTTGTCTAAGTGTGTTTCTTGTATGCAACATATAGCTGGATTTTATATTTCAACCCAGTCTGACAGCCTTCCATTTTAAAAGAGGATTTCAGCCCTGTATTTAGTGTAACAACTAATTTATTTCCTTCAAATGGAAAATATTTTGCACTTACTTTCTTCTTTCTCTTTCAGTTTTCTTTATTTTTATGACTGCTTCTTCAATGTCATGTTTCTTGCCAATTAAGCATGAGTATAAAAAATGACTTTACATCTATGTATCAGATATTATGTACTTTTGAACAATAAGAGGGCTTTATTTTAACGGCTTGGAAGTTTACCACTTGGTTGTCCAAAATCAAAGCATCCTCAGTGCAAGTGTCTGATTACATTGCTTATTCTATTATCAAAGAAAAGGAAATAATACCCAATGGTAAGTTCTGTGGCCTTGTTAAGCTTAAACTCATTTGTAGCTTTGAGCAGAAAGAAAAAAGATGCAGCTATACCTATATTTAATCTTGACATCCACTTGAATATCACTGAAGTTTCTTCAAAACATTGAAGCATTTTATCAATGAAATTGGCAACTTGGGCAATGTCCTGCAGGTGGCAACAACTGTGAACTACCGCTGTCTCTCAATGCAGCCACTTCCTGGTTTTAGTCTATTATACGCTGCTAATGCTATCACAGAAGCCTCTCTATTTTAAGAGCTCCTTTTTGAAATTACAAAGACTGTCTAACTTCTTCAAAGATGTAATTTTATTTTAGCAGCCAAATTTGACTGGGAGAATACTCCCAATATTCTGTGAAAAGATAAGCCCCTGTGACACCATCTGGATTTTCTGCTTTGGTAAAGAAAGAAGGTCCATAGTTCGTAATTTCTTGTTTTCATGCTTTGATACCAAAGACTCTGCCACCATTTCCAAAAGAAATTTTATCCACTGCTCAGTATTCAACAACAGGGTCTCAAAAATTCATTTTTCAAGTTTTGTCTACAGAAGACATCATAATAAGAAGCTTTTCATGACTACATGGAAGTATATCACTGAACTTTGATCAGAAATTTCATTATAATGATAGAAAATGAAAGTTCACTTCCAAAATAATTTGACAGAGAGGGATTGATTCATGGCATTATTAGCCAGGATTTTATAAGACTTTGTTTAATTGAAACGCATTATTTTGAATCAAGGCCTTTGGAAACCATTAGAGATTTTTAAAAATCATCAGCTATTTGGTCAGATTGTTAAATTGTGTTAGAAATTGAAGGCAGGCAATTATGTAAACTTCCCAAAGCTCAAGAAAGACTTACTGCAAATTTATGTTTAGGGTGTTTAGGGTGGAAATCTATAGAAATTGAAAATTCTGAAGCAATTTTCCTTCTGTTCAGACAAATTAACATTGAAATATCTAATTACAATCATTTTCTTATTGATCTAGATAAGCTGCATCAGTGAAGCAAACCTTTCTAAACATGCTCTCACTGACTTAAAGACAAAGGAAATTGTTCAACATGAATTCATGGCTAAGAATTAAAATCCAAAATTCCTTAACACAAGTCTTTCTTCACTTGGAAAAGTGGACCACGGGAAATGTAGGAGAAATTTCTTTTTCCTATGTGTGCAAGAGTTTAAAATAGTAATTACTATCATCAAAATGTAAAATTAAAATTTACGTGGGGAAGCGGATGTGGCTCAAGTGGTTGGACATCCATCTACCATATGGAAGGACCAGGTTTGATCCCTGGGACCTCCTGGTAAAATAAAAATAAATAAATAAATAAATAAATAAATAAATAAATAAATAAATAAATAAAT
>JAKSZT010053887.1:63798021-63816598 GCA_026826555.1 Tolypeutes matacus | reverse complement strand
AATAAATAAATAAATAAATAAATAAATAAATAAATAAATAAATAAATTTACATGATCTCAATATTGGTATACAATTTTTTACTCCTTCTATGCTTGTTCCATTCCAGATGTTCCAATCTTCCCTGTTGCCTCGATGGAATGTGAGCTCCCTAATCTTGTCCAGGAACTAGTTTGCAATGATAACACAGGTAGCCAGGCAAAGCATTGCAAATTTTGATATGGCAAAATGGCCAGTGGGAGAATCAAAGGGTCTGTAATAATCCAGAAGTTCTCAAATACTTAAATTTGGATTTACATAATTATACAATTTTGTAATAGCTTTCTTTTTCCTTTTGATTTAGATAAACCATATCAGTAAATCCATATTTCAATCACTTCTCTTTCTCTTCACTCACCATTTCTTCTGAGTAGTATATCTCCCATATCATCCACCCCACCTCCCCATAGTGCTTCACCATTCTCTAAAAGTCCGTATCCAAATTATATTTATTAGGTCTAATTCTTTGTAAACTCATATGAGTACAAAATTGGTTTGCTGTCTTGGTCTTCCTTGTTTGACACCTGCATTGTCCCTCCTAGCAATACCCCTAAACCTACTGGATTTTCTTCCTGAAATTTCCTTGATTTTCTTCCAAGTTTGTTAGCATTATATTTCTTTGTAGCATGATATTTAAATTAAAATGTTACTTATATTACAAAATAAATTAAAAGCATGTTTTGTGCCAAACAAAACATCTTCATTTTATCTAGTAGATGTCAATTGATATTAAAATGAGGTATCCATTTTCTTCACTGTCATTTTACCGATTTATTCAATTTTTGATGCAATGTCTACTTTTTCTAATATACTATAGAATATTATCAAGCTAATATGATATGTTATCAAATATACTCCTCATCATTATACTCACCAAAATTCCAAACTATTTTCATCCTAAATAAAAGCACCTTTATTGTTGACATTTACTTCTGAACAGAACTAAAGCTTTGGCTTTGGCTTATTTTCATAGTTTGAATGACATTTTATTCAAAAAGTTGCCATTATATTTTGCTTGCCAAACAAGACAGTTTTATTAATCCTTTGTAAAGGTTATTTTCATAACCTACCTATATGAAGGGAAATACTTTTTACTTCTATCAAATCTTTTAATTTTACCATTTTCCATGATATATTTATCATTTCTTTCAAAATATACAATTTTAATTGAATTAATTGCTTTCTTATTCTTAGACAAGTTTCACCACCTGTTGTAATACATACTTTGAAAAATAATTTCACATTCATTATTTCATTTGATATTGACAATAAATCTATAATAGCTTAGAGTGGGCACTTTCACTGACCCACCCACCTGCCTCCCCCAACTCCCTAATTTTGTAATTGATGACACATGAGATTAAAGGACTTGTTTATAAAACTGGAGCTAAGACTAATGTTCACCCCTCTGAGATGAAATATTCTCTTCCTCATACCCCTTTTATATGGTGAAAGAAAGGAATGATTGGGGGGGAGGCATGAGTTCATTATTCATTTTTGCCCATTTATTGCTCCAGCATATTAAATAGCTCACCGGAGTTAATAATTTAATTAATATACCAATATTACAAATGCAGGAACTAGAGGTGTTATTGGGTACATTTTAAAATTTTATATCAATTCAAAATATTTCATATATAAAATCAAATCAAAACCACTTGCTTCCTTTTACTAGCCCTGATGATAAAGCAAGTTGACATTTAAATTATCAAAATTATATCAAAATCCTCATTTCCTAAGTCTCCAAATGTTAGTGAGTTGAGATACTTCCACCAGAAACATGTCATCATCTAGATAATTATTTGATTTAAAGCATTTTATTGATTCTTGAACTATTCATTGAAGACCAAACCTAGATCATTCTTACAAGTTTTCTAAATCTCAGGTATCGGGTTGCATTCTCATTTTGTTTATGACATTTAATAAAACTGCATCAATATGCAGCTTATTTATGGAAGGTGTTTTGTTTTGTTTTGTTAGAAAATTGTTCAATTATTTGGGAGGTAGAACGGACAATCAGAAGAACTTTATCCCTTTTTTTTAATTTATTCTCAGAAAGGCCCACCAGATATGGTCAAATTTTGCTGTAAAGAGTCGGATAGTAAATGTTTTAGGCTTTGAAGGTCAAAAGGGAGAGCCGAGGATATTAAGTGGATATTAATATAACCATTTAAAATGCAGCCATTTAAAAATGTAAACACCATTCTAAGCTTTCAGCTGGTACAAAAACAGACAGTGAGCTGCATTGGCCCTAGGCCAAATAGTTTGCCAGCAAATCTCTTTGATCCCCAGTTTTCTAATCTTTAAAATAAAAAGACTAATAAGGGGTCTCTGAAAGGCAGAGTGGGAATTCAAATGGAGTGTGAGATTCAGGTTTGAATGCTGTTTCAACCATTTTCTTGCAAAACTACTCTCAATAAAGACACACAACGTGTCCTTGTTGCTAAATCTTGTGTTTGTTTCCAGCACGTGTCTGGTCTCTAGGCAGCATTTGACTCCTGAGGAGCCTTTCATCCTTGAAAAGCTCTCTTTCCTGCGGCTACCCAGCCACCATCTTTTCCTTCTGTGCTTCTTCCTACCTCTCTAGAAACTCATTCACAACCCAGCAGTGAATCCCTCTTCCACTACCCTCCCCTTTCATAGCGATGTTTCTCCATATTATTAACAAATGTCCCACAAAGATGTCAAGTTCCAACAGGACAGAACATTTTTACCTTCCTCTGTTTCCCAATTTAGAAATTTTATTCCATCATCACTTAATCCTTAGGCTCCCTCACTCCTGATATCCAGTTAACCACTACAACTGGGGATTATACTACCTAAATATTACTTGATCCATCTCAAGTTTCCTGGCATCAAGAAACATCCTCATGGCAGTTGCACCTTGAATTCTAATTTACCATATTTTGGTTTCTAGTCTTGTTTTACTTCCATTACCATTTCATCATCATATTAGAGGATGTTGATAATATTTTTCCCAGGCTTTCTATGTATTTTGTGGAAATAGGCTTTTTGTTTATTTTTTCCAGAATACCCCAATTGCCAAATTGACTGAAAGTGAATCTTGTTAGAGCTTCCCCCTTAACCTCCAAGAATGAACAAAAGATCCATATCACAGTGGGTGTAGAGCAGATAAAGACCTTCATCCCTTCTGGGCCCAGGCCCACCAACCCCTCCCGCATTCCAAGAACACCCCACCTCCTAGCCCACTACCCCCAAGCCATACGGGAAGAATTCACTTTTACAGCCCCCTATTGGCCCCAGGCTGCACTCAGTTTTTAACCCCCTCCTTGCGGACTAAGGTTTCCCTGCCTATTGATGTACTGTATAAAGTCATATCCACCACTTCCCAAGGGTGGGCTGAAGTCTCTCTTCAGAACCCCGCCATACTGGCGGGTGGGCTGAAATCTATTCTTCAGATTCCCTCCATTGGGAGAGCTTCCCAATAAGCTTTCTGCTTGCAATCGTCAGTCTCTGCATCCCATTGAGTGCCCCTTTTTCTCCAACAAATCTCAATATGTATTTCCTAATCACTGAAAAATATATTTGATTTGCTGAATATGAACTATTGCACAAGTATTATTTTTCATCTCCTTAACTATCTAATCATTCACTCACTTAGCAGAGTCTTTCGGGAGAGCTGAATCCTGGACTCTCTATAACAAGTCACTCAGCCTTAGAGAAAAAGACAATCTTGGAAGTGAAGTGTGGCTCCTCCCACAGCTTCCCTCTCTCTTCAGCCTTCAATCACAAGACCTTACTAATCGGCCTGGAAGATTCAGGCAGAGGAACTCAAACAGCAGGTACCCATGATAAGTGCTTCCAAGAAATCTCTAGTCCTTCTCTGACAGTAACAAGGAGAAGGTCTGAATTGGGGGTTCAGAAGAAAAGCATTTTCTGTTTGGACTCCCCTTCACTTGGATCTGGGTATAGGAGAATTACCCCATCCCATTCCCCAGAGCACCCTCTTACCCTAAAAATTAATTCCCTTCACATAAATCTCCTGGGATCTAATGAACTTCTAGACTTCTCTAATACAGGCTGAAAATGCGGTGATGTAATCCAGGATACATCTTATTGTCTGAGGACCCTCATCACGCATTATCCTCTGCTTTGAAGTCTCAGACAAAATTCCAAGAGAACAGAAAAAAACCCTAGTTAAATGCCTTTATGCATGTCTGTCTGTATGTGTGTGTAAATGTAGTCATATAGATACATACAAATATGCATGTATACTTTACTTTTTATACATGCATATATAGTTACATGGGAGTATATATGTATGCACATATATATTATATATTATAGATGATATATGCATGTGTATAATTTTTATACAAATGATATCATACTATACACAATTTTAAACTTGCTATTTTCACTTAAAAATACATAAAGGTAATCTTTTGGTAACAGAATACATAGATGGATATCTGGATAAAGGGAAAATTTCTCTCCCACAGATTGTACCCATCATGCACAGACACTAGTAGAAGGATCTCATGATAGGGAAGGAAAATTCATAGAGGTAGTAAGAATAAGAGTCATTAAGTTGAGCACACCCAGGCCAGGGAATAAAAGAGGATACCAACAAGTCTCAAACCTAGGTATTGGCAAATGGTTTTGTATTTTCCAAATTTCTACTGTTTATTTAATGTATATTTAAATATAAATTAGTTTGAGCATCTTTTCACATGTTAATTAGCCATCTGTATGTTTTTGCCTTCCTTTTCATTTCCCCTTAGCACATTCACATATTTATTCTAAGTAACTGTTTCTCAGAAAGTAGCATATTGTATTTCATGATTACTACACATATTTCCTCCTGTTGTTGTTCGACTTTTAACTCTTCACTTTTTTCCTCCATTGAAATTTTTAATTATCATAGTGATCAATTTGATTGTCCTATAAGAATTTTTAATTTTGTGTCATGCTAGATATTGTCCTTTCAATTATGACTTCTATTAAATTTAATTAGGGTTTAAGGAATTTTGTATTAAATTCAAAGTTTTCTGTTTTCATTTTCACTTATTTTGTAGTTCGACCTCAAAATTATAAAATCTATATTGTTCCAATTCATGTATGTTTCCATTTTATGCTAAATATTTAATTATACAGAATATACTTGGCATAAAGTATAAATTGGAAATCCAGCTATACATTTCTTCCCAAATTGCCAACCAGTACCAAATCCCATATATTGATTTATTTTCTGCCTTGATTTGAATGAAACTTTTATAATTGATTAATTCCCAAATGTATTTGTGGTGATTTCTGGACTTTCAATTATATATCACTGATCTGTATATCCCTGCTCCAGTAGCAAACTTGTTAAATTATTGCAACTTTACTAGAACAATATCCTTCTCATAATCCTTTTTTTCAAATTATTCTATCTCATATCTTTCTATTTCCACAGGAAATTCAGAATCAGATTGTCACATTCTAAAAATGTTGTTTATATTTTGATTTTGATAACATTGACTTTATATAATAATTTAGGGAATATTAAATCATTTTTCCCCCATCATTCTTTTCATTTAGTATTTTATATAAGAGTTGATGATGGTGATGGTTAATTTTACAGTTTTATTTTTAGGTCATAGAAGATGCATGTGGGTTTGTGAATAAACTAGAATTGCATTAACATTGCCTAAATATGGAGTCTGGGACTATTGCCCAAAATGGATTCCATAACCGTTGGAACTCTGTGTCTCCCCTTGATAGGGAAAGAGTGAGAGTTCCTTCATTTGTCATGGGATAGTTATGTCTTGTTACGTAGAAGCAGATTGCTATAACTGTGGTTGTATTGAAGTTCAAGTACCTGTAGAAGGTTGTATATGGATGCTCAGGAACCAGTCCCTTAACTGTATGGCCATTAAGCTATTGTCTCTCATCTTTAAACCCACTCAACTAGACTGTTCTTTGTGAGGCTAGGACTCTACAAACTATATTCACTTTGGCCTACTGGCTTTCTGTTTGGATCTAACAATGGAGGGCCATACAGGGAGATACCAAGGTAGTAGCAACAGTCAAGTACAGCCTTCAGCTTCTTTTGATACTCTCAGAACCTGCATTGTTGCACATCCCTGCACAGACAACTGACTTTTAGCTCCGTTGGACCCTTCTTCCAAGATTCTAGGTTCTGAATCTTGTCAGAAGTTGTTCCCTGAGGGTGACAGCTGCTTCCTGCAATTATTAGACCAATGTTCTCCTTTTACTCTTTCAGCCCTCCCTATCTGTTTAACCAATGCCCTATATCAAATCTTTTGTTGAAATACCTAATGTGGTTTCTATTTTCTTGACAAATCCCAGAATGAGACCCAAAAAAGCAGCTATATTTTAGTTAAATTGAGTTTGTAAAGAGATTATTAATGAAAATATCAAGATTGTGGTAGAATCTTGAAATTAGAGCAGGAGATATCAAACAATAATTTCAAATATAGGAGCTGCACTGTTGAGTGTCTTCTGATGGCAGACATTATGCTAAGAGCTTTATATTTATAAAATCTTCACAAAAATCCTGTAAGTAGTATCACTATCTCCACTTTACAGGTGGCAAAACTGAGAATCAGAGAGTTAAAAGACTTTCACAAAATCACAAAGCAAGGAAGTAGCATAGCTAATACCCTAGCTCGGTTCTATCTGATTTCAGATTATATTACTCTGCCTCCCAAGGAAGTCACCATTAGAAGGACAGACAGAATGGCTATGAGTGAATGATTGTACATAGCCAAGTAGGGATAAAAAATAAAGAAAAATATTGATGGAAAAAGGTTTTCGCTTTTATGATAGTAAGTGTATATAAAAAGTTTAAAGAAAGTGGAGAATGGGAGAACAGAAATCTGAAAATGCAAGGAATACACCTGAGATCAAAGAGAATGTGCTTTATTTGGGAGCACCTACTTGAGTGGATATGAAAAAGTAATAATGACTGTAATACTGAATACCTCAGGCAAATTCATTTGATCTCATATATTCATGTTTTGCAACAAAGGCTTGTAAAGTGGAAAAAATTAATCTAACTTTTAGGGGATTGCTCCAGCTACTTAGAGGCCAGCTTCTCTGTAGTTGGTCAAAAGAGCTCAATTACTTAAGGGAGGAATATAATTCCAAATCTGGGACCAGGGACTTGGAGCCCAGGTGCAGACTTTGGGCATTACTTGTGGAGACAATAGCAAGAGAACCAGCCCAGCCTGGACAATAATTGTAAACAATAACAGCCATAGAAAAGCCATTGCAGGACTATTGTAATGGAAGGGATAAAAGCATATTTTCATAACAGTAACCATATTTGGATGGCAGCAGTTGTGACATTCAAACACTTCACTATTCTGACAGTTGGTATGTATCACAGGACATGATATAAGATACATTATTTTATAGTCTAAATGAAGACTATTCTACTATCACATACACTGTATTCTGGCTATATATGATGCTTCCTCCAAACACCCAGTGCATCCTGGGTTCACCTTTAAGTGTTATCTGAATAGAATGCTGCTACCAAATTCTCCAACTGATGAATATTTTCTCACCCTCAAGGCCAAAATGAGTTTCAGCTGTTTGATTAAACTATTTCAGGAAGTATCAGGAAGATTTAGTTACTTTTCTGCATTTCCCCTAGCATTTTATTGAAATCTCCTTTATTCTACTTGCCATGTTGTAGATCTTTAATTATCACTTTGTCTTTCTCAAAATTCTAGCTACAGAAACAAAATGTATCTTCTTTATCTCCTAAACCTATCAAAAAAAGTGTCTTGCAAAAGGTAGTGGAACAACAATTGATAGAACTCTTTCCTCACCCTCACCGATAATTATTTGTTTACAAATTAATTAAATTAATAAATCATTTAAGTACATAAATGTAAGTAGGATATCTGATTACAAAGAATAAACTATTCTACCACCACTGAGATACCCACTACCAATACCACAGGGATGAATAATCACAAAATCCCAGAAACAATTACTCTAAATGCCACCATTTCATAATTTTAAAATATAACTAATTAAAGCACAGCTATACATTAATGATTTCTGGCAAATTAAGCAACATGGGTATTCAACCATGCTGTTTAATTACCTGTGTCCTTAAGTGTTACCAATTATCCATCTCTTTTATGTGAGAAAATATGACTGTAAGTCAGTATAGCACCATTCCTTCTGAATAAGAAAAGTGAGCAGTTAATTAGTGAGGAAAATAAAAATGTTTCCTTTTGGATGAGCATTCAGCAGCACCTAGAACATGATCTGAGAAATAACTAATTTTAGGTAAAGAGGCTCTTGAACTAGTGACTTCTCAGATTAACAACAAAAATATAGGCTAATACGTAGTCTTTTTTTTTTTTTTTTTTTTTTTTGGCATTTCAGGAAACCAAAAAAAAAATACTTGGTGAAATGTAGCTTATTTGTATAACTTTTGCTACAACTAACACATCTTCCAAGTTTTCAAAACATTATAATTAGTGATCAAATATGAATAACAGTATTATAATTACTCTGGGTAGCTAATATATCTGAATCATGAGATTTGTTCAGGGAAGCTTCCTCAGTTATTCTTTACAATTTTCAATACTTTGGCCCTATTGACAAGTCTAGAAATATTTTCTTGTTTCTTAAAAACTCACATGTGCAATTGATTAAACATAAAGAGATTTATTTGTTGGAGTTTACAAATAAGTGTTTTAAATTACCAACCATTTCTTCCTTCTTCTCTTCCTATACCCTGAATCTTTTTATTTGACTCTAGAGTTGAGTGATTTGGGATAGTAAATGTGTTATTTTCATGATAGTGATGGACAAGTGAAGATATTCTGACTAGCAATTACCTGATGCTAGGCTGGAGCTATGACGTTCTCAGATATAATTAATCTCTTCCCCTTTACACTTGACCACTAATTCATCCATTTATCAAAGTCTTATTGAGTATCTAAGAAGCTTAATAGGCAGAAGGAGAACCATGTTATTGCAAGAGGAGGAATGAAGCAGGGCTAAGTGCTGAATTTTTGCGGAGGACAATGAAGTTATAGAGCTAGTTAGCCTCTCCAAGCATGTCTGTTTCATCATCTAACAATGAGAATATTGACATCTGTCTGTCATGAGAGTTAAAGGCAATACTATTTGTAAAATACTTGGTGTCTTAATTTCCTAGGGCTGCTGTCACAAAGTACCACAAGCTGGATGACTGAAAACAAGAGAAATATATTGAGTTAAGGAGGCTAGTTCTTGATTTCTGACACCAAAATCAAGGTGCCATAAGGGACATGATCCTTCTGAAATCTGTAGGGAAGAATCTGCTCCATGCCTCTCCCCTGGCTTCTGGTGGTGGGCAGCAGTCATTGTCTCTGCCTCTACTGTCGCATGACCCTGTTCCCTCTCTATGTCCATCTGTGTCTCTTCTCCCCTTCTTATAAGGAAACCAGTCATATTGGATTAAGGGCCCACTCTACTCCAGTAGAACTTCATTTTAATTTCCCTAATTCCATCTGTTTACAACCCTATTTTCAAATAAAATTACATTCTAAGGTATTAGGGATTAGGACTTTAACACATCTTTTTAGGGAACAGTATTCAACCCATAACACTTGGTTTGACAGAGATTGAAATTTGTAATAGTCATTCTTTCCTGCATTACCCAGTCTTCTGTGCAGTGAGACTTAGCCTTGTGCTTCTATTCTGGTGACTGAGGCTAAGCAGCAATGCCATGTAGATTTAAGGGAAATCTCCTTCAAAGGGGTATAACTAGTGTTGCCTTCACACGTCCTTCTGGTTTGAGTGCGATCATGTTGGCTACAGCTCAAGCAGCCATCTTAGATCATGAGGTGCCTGATGAAGGATGGAGGAGCAACAGTATAGAACAGGATTCTAGTTCTCTGTGTTTATTCATGTACTTTTCACATCAACCCTGGACATACCTCTGGAATCCTTGTATGTGCAGGAAATATAAACTTCTATCTTTATTTTGTATGTTTTTTGTGTGTGTATATTTGTTTCTTTGTTCCTGTCACTTTTAGCAGAACTTAATCCAAACTAATACATTTGAGAACTCTTATAATCTAAGGGTGATTTTCAGAGAATTAAAATTAAAAAGGCAGGGAGATAAGATAAAAGAATCATAATTTTTAAGGCAGACTATCCTAAATACACAAATTAGAACAGTGACAGTGGGATTGGAGAGCATGTGGCTGAAGGGAGAAATAATGCAAGGATGGAATAGACAGACTTTGGCCTTGAAAGTGGCTGAGTGGGTGATATGGAGTAAAATATGACCAAGATTTTGAGATGGCAATATTCATCAGAATAGGGAATTAACAGTAATGAAGCTGTTTTGTGAGAAAATAAATTTGATTTTAGACATGTTTAATTTGGTTAGCTGGCACATTATCTTGGTGAAAATGTGAAGCAAAACTCACATACTTTTGCACAGTAAAATGTAGGTTGTAGAGGATTTATTTAATTATTCATACAAAGGTTTTTCTTAAACATCTAGTTTATATCACGCACTGTTTTAGGCTGGAGGATAGAGTGATGAAATAATACAGACAAGGTCTTTATCCACCAGAAGCCTAATTTTAATCAAAATACATTTAAATCTCTTCTAAGGTATACGAAGATAATCTCATTTTTTAAAAAGATTCTTTATTGTTATGTTATCACAGTAATTGCATTGATATCTTAGCATTATCCAATATGCTAGCCAAAACTTTACTTTTTAATGTAATTTCATTTGTATTGAGTTATAACATGAAGGAACTAGCTGCTTAACCTTGAAATTTTCAAAATGAAAGAGTAACTGAAATAAAGTGCAATCCAGGAACCAAAGGAAAACCATCTTACACATTCCACTGATTTTAAGAAATTATTTTCCGAGTAAAATCCAGAGCAGCACTTTGAAATTGTAGGCATTAATAAAACCCATTTCTTCCCCTTGCTAGCAATTTGGAAGAGTGTACCTGTATTATTGCAAGCATAAATTCAGCTACAGAACCATGTAAACAGCTCTATTAATATTTATTACCTTCTTTCTTTGTTTCATGAGGTTTCAGCAAAGGTCCTTATTTTGGACATGGGAAAAAAATTACTTAAAAGCATATAATTCTGAGAATGCAGAAAAGTAAATTATTATTCTTAGTAAAATGTACATTTATACAGTGTTTTACATTGGTTTTGTTAATCACCTCCAAATAATTTCACATTCTTTTACACTTTTAACTACACAAAACTCTTCAAACTGAGAATGACTAATACTTCCTTGCTGCAATTGTAGAACAGAAATATTAAACTGTAGTTTAGGACTAGCTTCTGACTAGATAAATGATTTTGAATCAAGACATAAACTACAGATGACTGAGCAGCTCAGTTCACTAAAATATTTATGCCTGGCCTTACACATCCCATAAAAATACCAACTTTGGTCCCTAGAACTCTTCTAACATTTTAAAAGTTTACCTACCAGTTCCTTTGGGAGACTTTCTGTAACTTTTTTTTTTATATAACAATGTAAGTTGCTTACTTCAAAAACAAACCACAGGTCACAGGGTCATCCTTATTAATATAACACAGCAAATGCCCTACTAATTGCCTACAGTGGGTTCAAATAATTAGAGTGGTGGAGTATTAGTTTAAACATTAAAATTAATAGGCCAATTTCACTGATTCAGAATGGCACTGTGATGGTTAATTTTGTGTCAACTCAGCTAGTCTATGGTGTCCAGTTGTTTTTGAGATGTCACTCTAAAGGTATTTTGTGGATATTTTTAACATGTACAAAAAGTTTTTGATGGGCATCATCCAATCAGTTGAAGGCTTTAAAGAGCAAAAAAAATGAGGTTTCTCAGACAAGAAGAAATTATGCCTGAAGACTACAACATCAACTAATGTGAGAGTTTTGGTCTTGCCAGCCTCCCCTACAAATTTCAGAGTTAAGGCTGTAATATCTACACTGCCTGAACTTCTAGCCTGCTGGCCCACCCTACAGATTTGAGATTCACCAGCTCCCACAATCACATGAGCCAATTCTTAAGGCCTTAAAAGTTATCTATATCTATACTATCTATACCTATGTCTATATCTATATCTATCTATATATATATATATATCTGTATTCTATTGGTTTCATTTCTCTGGAGAACTCTGACTGATATACCCACCAATCCAATTATTTTTTTTGAAAAAAAATGAACTTGAGGAGAAATATTAATTATAATTGCAATACCTGCCAATCATAGGACAAACAGGCTTTTCAAAGTACTTTTTCATTTTCAATGCCACAATATTCTGTGAGGTAAGATTTAAACATAACCACAATTACAGATATAACTGAGAACTTTCTTTTAGAAAAATGTAAAAATTGTATTAATCCCATAATATTTGTATATGACTTATGCAAATAAATATGTGGAATCTATTATTTTAAACCTAACATATACTTTCCTGAATACATTATTCTTGCTCTTTTGTTCATTTATGCCTATCTGATTTGTCCATTCAGCAGTTAGTGGCTTTCAAGCAATGTATAAAATATGCATAGGTAATATCATCAATTAAAAAAACTACTAGGTACAGTATCATAAGTTACATAGTCTTAATTTATTCATACATTTGTTTAAGACTGATTTGCTTTTTAATAATTTAGTGATTTTGAGAGGGAATAGTAATGATGAAATAGACTGTGCATTTTATGAAGTCTGAAATACAGCCTGAGTCAGGTCTGGGTCGTGATGGCAATGAACATGTAAGGCACTAAAGTAAGAGCTGGGCACTTTGGTTCAAGTCCCAGCTTTGTCATTTAGTAGCTGAGTAAGCTTGGGCACTTCCATGATAGTTACGAGTATCATTTTCCTTCTTTGAAAATATTTTCCTTCCTACATATCAGGGAACATATGGGACTCAAATGTGAGAATTTATATCAAAGCACTTTACATGTCAAGTGCATTAAAAAAATGTAAGTTTTAAATATTAGTGCTGTGTTGTCACTACATTTTTGTGAATCACTGTAGGGTAAAAAGAACGTGATTTTTTAATTGTCATATGCTCCAGAAAGGACAGTCAAGTTTGTCTTTTCTCATTGCCCTGTAAACAGAATTTCCTCATCCATGACATCTGATCCTCTTTATATTGTGTTCACACATTCGTGATCTGTCTTTATGGGACTTGTCAGAGAGAAGATAAGTTCGTTGACTTTGATGGCTCCAAATCATGACTGTACCCCTAAATCTAAATTTTGAGAATTGGGGTGATGCTCCCTGAGCTATTCTCTATGGTATGTTCTCTAGCATCTTTTCCAGGAAATAACAAATATACTTAAATATTGAGGTGATATTTACTAGGCAGCTGTGATTCACCATCTCCCTTTGTCTATTTTCTCCTTTCTCTTCTATTGCTGATAGAAAGTGCTCCATCATTCTTGGATATAGATCTGAGCTTGAGTTAAACCTGAAGAAAAAGTTAAGATATCCACAAAGTCTAAAGAAACTTCATTCTCTGTCTCACTACTTCTGTTTAAAAGAAAAATGAATTTCAAGAAAGTAATCATTGCTAAATAATCTCTAATCAATATTATATTTATTAGGAATATGGCTATGCCCAATTTTTTTTCCTAATATGTGTAGTTAAGAGAATATCAAATTTGAGATTATACTCACATTTTAAAACCTTAGATTTTTCAAGTACTCCCTGTTCAGTCTTTCTCTGAAGGATAGGTTCATCTGTTAATTGTTTAAGAAGAAATTAGTAAACATTGGTATAAACATTTAATCTAATCTTTTCAAGTAAATTTTATTGTTCCCTAATAGGATATCTCCCTTAACACAAAAAATAAGTCATTTTTATTTGCCTCGATTTTTCTCCTACTCAACACTTTTCCTGTATCCAGAGCTCTTCCAATTCATTATTTTTACCATTTTTCTTAGTCTTTTTATTCAAGATGGCAATGGTCAGCTAAAAATTAATAAGAATACTCAGTGTATAAAAATTCTCCCTTATTAGCACTAAAATTTTTGAAGAAAACAGTTTTGAAGGCTGAGGGACGATGACTGATTTGTGAATTATAGCGACATTTCTCTTTAACCATATGGTCATAGTGTTTGCCTTAGCATATGCATGCTTACTACATATTCATTTCAAGTCCATCTTTTCATAACATAGTCAAGGAACACTTGACTGTGTCAAGAAGGAAGCTAATTGAGACACAGTAAAAGTGCAAAATATGCCTCTTACCATTTGGAAATGTGCAATATAAATGGATGTGAATGCAATTGAGTTCACTCACATTAACTGAGGAACTATGGCATTTTTGCTCACTACTTCCCAACATCCTGACACATGGTAAGTACTAAGTACATATTTGTATAAGTAAATAAATAAATGAAGTCCTTGAAGAGCAAGGGTAACATTATATGTTGGACTAAGAAAAAAAAGGAAGATGTTACTGATGTGAGTTGGAACCAGAAAGTACTACATGGAGAAGGTAACACAATTTCAGAGGTAGATAAAATTTGTCTAGGTGTAAAGGGCAAATTGTATTTCAAATGGAATCATCTCAGTAGATTTAGGAGATGGTGAAGTGTCTGTATCCTTGTTTATGACAGCCGGTGAAGATTTTGCCACCCACTCTTTCATCCCAACAAACTTCTGAACATGCCCTTTTCTGACCCAATGTTCTCCCTCTTCCTATCTCCTGAACTTTTCCTCTGTACTCTCTGAAATTCACCACCAAATCCTCTGTATCCTCATCAGCTTCTCTGGATGACCCTTTCACATTGTAGCTCTATCCAAACCCTTGCTCTCCCCTGGGGATATTGCTTACCAGAAACCTTCTCAGGTGGAAGCTGATTTTCTCCCCTCATTACTCATACTACTGATCTAAGAGATGGGATTAAAATGCTCCACATTGTTACTTCCAGAACTTATTCCAGGATTTAAAAAAAAACAACAGAAAAGGAAAGGAAAGGAAACAGCTTTTAACCTTATGTCTTTACATCATATTATTACAATATGATGTATTGTTGCAATTATATACAGACATTTTGAGTCGTACCTTTGAAGATTTCAAGCTCCTGGATCAAAGTTGCTTTCTTTGACACTGTTCTTCTCATAATTCCTAGTGTTTCTAGTTTACATATATATTATACTTTTGGTTCGCTGGGTTCTCAGTTCACTAATCTCTTCTAATCTAAAAAGTTTTTCTCATCCTCCACTTTTTCTTAGCTTCTTATCCTCATAACTTATACTTTTTTTTTCCCCACCAGGAGGTCCCAGGGATCGAACCTAGGTCCCTCCATATGGGAGACGGATGCCCAACCATTTGAGGCACATCCGTCCCCCAACCTATACTTTTGTCATTAAGAACAAAGTTGATCCCTTCATATTCTCAATTTCCATCCCACTTTCAACAGTTGACTCTACCAAAATTTGTTATCCATTGATAGTATATATTTTTAAATCTCTCATCCCATCTTGTCTTCACAGTATAACTTCACAAAAACTGCCAATGCTTTTTTTATTAAACCCAATGGTCACTTCTAATAGGGTCCTAACACTGATTGACTTATAAGCAGCACTTGCCACTGTCTTGCAAAAACTTTCTTCATCTGGCTTTTAGAACAGCACAGTCTCCTAGCTTTTTCTCCTCTCTCATTGTCCATTCATCTTTTCCAATTGAACTTCATCTCCTGACCTCAAAATACCAGAGCACTCCAAAGCTTTGTCCTCAAACTTATTTTTTGTCTCTCTATGCTCACTCTCCAAGTGATTTCATCCAATGTCATGTTTTTTTATACTATCCCAAATTCTAATATTATATATCCAGTGATCTACTTGACACGTTTGCATTAAAGTCTAGTCGACATCTCAATGTCAACACGTCCAGAATAAGACTCCTGATTATTTTTAACCAAATTTTCTCCTCCTCCAGCATTTACATTCAGTAAATGTGAATTACATCTTTCCATTTGCTCATGCTAAAAATATTGCAGCCAGTTTTTGGGTTTTTTTTGTACAGCAATGTTTATAACAGCATAGTTCATTTATAGTAGCATTGTTCACCAGTTAAAAGGGGGAAACTACCCAAGTGTCCATCAACAAATAAATGGATAAATAAAATATGGTATATACATACAATGACAGAATTTTTTCTTTCATAAGAAAAAAATGAAGTTCTGAGGCAATCTGCCACATGGGAGAACACTGAAATAGTATACCCAATGAAATAAGCAAGACATATCAGGACATGTATCATACTATGTCACTTATAAGAGAAATCGAGAAATAGCAAATCTGCAGAGAGAGTTAGTAGATTAGTGGTCACTAGGGGACAGAAGGAATATGGAAAGAGGGCTGTATATTAGGTGGATATGGAATACACTTTTTTTTTTCTGTAAGCATTATTTTTTTTAATTTATTTATTTTTTATTGTGTGTAAAAATCAAAATTTTCACAATACATACCAATATTTGTAAAATGATATATAAATATATATGCGTATATGTGCATTTGCTTACAAAAATGTTATTTATATATATATAAATATATTTTAAGAGGTGCTTAGATTACCCAAAATATTACATGGAACCCACTGGGATTCCCATGTTGCCCACCTCCCACCCCTCCCACCACATCCCACACAAACATCTCCCACAAGTGTGGCCCACCACCCTCAATGGACTTACACATCCTGGGGCCTTGCCACCAACCATAGACCACAGTTCACAAGGTAGACCACACTCTCTCCCACACAGTTCTGAGTGGTGTGTGCTGATTTAAAATGGCCTACATCCGTTGCCACAACGGTACTCAGGACAACCTCCAAATCCAAAAGAAGCCCCTGTATTTCAACTGCTCGTCCCCTCCTTGCCCCAAAAGTGTCTAGTGGCCACTGGCTCCACCTCACTGTTATAATTTCTTCCACTGCTAGAATCACCATATGTGTACAACAGAATATCATCAAGTCCACTCTAGTCCATAGTTCTTCCCCCAATCCTGAGGGGACTGGGATGGTGATGCCCACTCCACCTCCAAGTGAGAGAGGGCTTATATCCCATGGATATGGTGGGTGGGATGATCCTGCCTGCAGATGCAGGCCCTCTCCATTCCCTGGGATGGCCATTGCCCATTGTTGTCTCCTCGCCAGGTGACTTGGATGAGTCCATTGAGCTGTAGGGTAGGAGTTGCAGCTCCACCGAGATTCCACGCACACCTGGCACATAGGTAGGCCAGAGGCTCCAGTCTCTGGAAGTATACCTAAAAATTCCAGCATCACATATAGGTTTGAATAGAAGGGACTGATGAACCATGTGCAGGGAGGACTTATTTGAGTCCAATTCTGTCACTCTCAGGAGCATAGATTCCAAAATAAAGCCCACTGATAAGGCATCAGTCTCTAGGGCTATCCCCCCTTATATAGGACCTGGGTGTCTCCAGAGCTCTCAGGAGCCCCTCTGTGTGGGGTGATAGGCACTTAGATGTTCTATGAGCTCCTACTGAGGTGTGCGTAAGAGTTACCGCTGGGATGACCTCCAGACTCTCTTTGAAGTCTCTTAGCCACTTGAACTCATTTGTCTTTACCTTTTCCCCTTTTACTCAAGGTCTTTTTCCAGTTGTGTTGCCAGTTGGCAGTTGGTATTAATCCCTCATTGCCAGGGAGGCTCATCCCCGGGAGTCATGTTCCACATTGGGGGGAAGGTAATGCAATCATATGCTGAGGTTGACTTAGAGGGAGGCCACATTTGAGCAACAAAGAGGCTCTCAGGTGGCAACCCTTAGGCACCCCACAACTGCAGGCTAAGTCTCAGTTACAAGAGCAAAGAGTCACAGGGGTAGTCATCAATAAAAAGAACATATCAATGAACACATCCTCTTTTGACAGACACTGTCCCTGCACTCAGAGGACTATTGCTGCTCCCTTGGAGACTGTGGAAGACCTCTCCAGGCTAGGAATTCAGATTCCCTCATTTATTGTGTGATTGTCCACCCATCGTGACCATGCCCCATCTTTTGATCTTTTGAACGATTTTGTATATTTTTCATGTATATTCGGATGAACTAATTCCCATGAAACCCCCCTCCCAGACACACCCCACCAATAATCCCCTGCAGTACCATTGTAACCCTTCTGTGATCCAAATCCTCCATGAACATGTAGTCCATAAAATAATCAAATACACTTACTAGGAAAAAGAAACAACTATGATAAGCTTACATGCAAGAGACAAACATAAGGAAACTCAGGGAAAAAACAAAAAAACAAAAAAAACAAATAATCAAACAAAAAAAATACAATTAGCGGATTGGGACATTCAAAAAAATGGGCAAATAAGCAAAGGAAATGCCTTTAAATATATATATATATTTTTTTTTCCTTTCTCTTTTCTTTTCTTTCCTTCCTTTTATCACTGTGTTATCGGATGTCCAGCCGTGACACCTTCCCCCCTCAATCCCCATTGTCTCCCAATTTTTCATTTAATTTTCAAAGAAGTTTTAGGTCACAGCAAAGTCACACACGGAGTGCCGGAGACTCCCAGATACCAAACCACCCCCCCC
>JAKSZT010053887.1:63727886-63797621 GCA_026826555.1 Tolypeutes matacus | reverse complement strand
ATTGCCAGGGAGGCTCATCCCCGGGAGTCATGTTCCACATTGGGGGGAAGGTAATGCAATCATATGCTGAGGTTGACTTAGAGGGAGGCCACATTTGAGCAACAAAGAGGCTCTCAGGTGGCAACCCTTAGGCACCCCACAACTGCAGGCTAAGTCTCAGTTACAAGAGCAAAGAGTCACAGGGGTAGTCATCAATAAAAAGAACATATCAATGAACACATCCTCTTTTGACAGACACTGTCCCTGCACTCAGAGGACTATTGCTGCTCCCTTGGAGACTGTGGAAGACCTCTCCAGGCTAGGAATTCAGATTCCCTCATTTATTGTGTGATTGTCCACCCATCGTGACCATGCCCCATCTTTTGATCTTTTGAACAATTTTGTATATTTTTCATGTATATTCGGATGAACTAATTCCCATGAAACCCCCCTCCCAGACACACCCCACCAATAATCCCCTGCAGTACCATTGTAACCCTTCTGTGATCCAAATCCTCCATGAACATGTAGTCCATAAAATAATCAAATACACTTACTAGGAAAAAGAAACAACTATGATAAGCTTACATGCAAGAGACAAACATAAGGAAACTCAGGGAAAAAAACAAAAAAACAAAAAAAACAAATAATCAAACAAAAAAAATATAATTAGCGGATTGGGACATTCAAAAAAATGGGCAAATAAGCAAAGGAAATGCCTTTAAATATATATATATATATTTTTTTTTTCCTTTCTCTTTTCTTTTCTTTCCTTCCTTTTATCACTGTGTTATCGGATGTCCAGCCGTGACACCTTCCCCCCTCAATCCCCATTGTCTCCCAATTTTTCATTTAATTTTCAAAGAAGTTTTAGGTCACAGCAAAGTCACACACGGAGTGTCGGAGACTCCCAGATACCAAACCACCCCCCCTTCCCCACCCCATATTAACCCCCCCCATTTTTTTGGATGTTAGCATTGTTATAACTGTTATACAGATAGCAAAATATAGCAACTAAACATTGTCAATGATTTACAGTATACTATAAAATTTAGATGATAGAGTTTAATAATTTTGTTGATATTTACCATGTCAGGTGTCCATTACTGTAAGGTAATGAAAAACCTTCCCCATGACCACCAAACACCCCATTAGATCTTGACTGTTCCCTTCCACCCAGCCCCCCAGGGCCCATGATACCACCCTCTCCTGACCCATGGAATGTAATGATTCACAGTTAAATGGCCTGGGAATTTGAACCTGCCCTTCCTAATCCACCCACCGGCCAGTGCTGCACCACCAAACCCAGGAACAGCACCACTCATCTGCCCCATCCCCCAACATGCAACCACACTTTATCCCTTTACCATAGATTATGTCCATATGGGTGATGGCTCAAGGCCTGCTCTTCTCTTACACTCCCTTGTTAACCGATATTTCAGACAATGGTTCTCAGAGACTGCTCACTTTCCTCAGTTCAGATCAGTGAGGTCATATACTGTTCATCCTTCAGTGCCTGGCTTGCTTCACTCAACATAAAGTCTTCAAGATTCATCCACGTTATTCCAT
Source organism: Tolypeutes matacus (assembly GCA_026826555.1). Taxonomy (NCBI): domain Eukaryota; kingdom Metazoa; phylum Chordata; class Mammalia; order Cingulata; family Chlamyphoridae; genus Tolypeutes; species Tolypeutes matacus. The sequence goes on along the minus strand of JAKSZT010053887.1, from coordinate 63,796,073 downwards.
GTGTTAGCACTTTGTTCCTTCTTACAGCTGAGTAATATTCCATTGTATGTATGTACCACACTTTGCCCATCCATTCGTCTGTTGATGGGCACCGGGGCTGATCCCAACCCTTGGCAATGGTGAACAATGCCGCTATGAACATTGGTGTGCATATATCTGTTTGTGTCTTTGCTTTCAGTTCTTCTGGGTATATACCCAGCAGTTGAATTGCTGGATCATACAGAAGATCTATTGTTAGCTTTCTGAGGAACCGCCAAACTGTCCTCCACAGTGGCTGGACCATACCGCAGTCGCACCAGCAGTGAATGAAGGTTCCTATTCTTCCACATCCTCTCCAACATTTAGTGTCTCCTGTTTTTTTTAATAGCTGCCATTCTGATGGGTGTAAGATGGTATCTCATTGTAGTTTTAATTTGCATTTCCCTGATAGCAAGCGATTTTGAGCATTTTTTCATGTGCTTTTTAGCCATTTGTATTTCTTCCTTGGAGAGGTGTCTTTTCAGGTCACATGTCCATTTTTTAAATGGGTTGTTTGTCCTTTTATTTTCAGTGTGTAGGATTTCTTTATATATGCAGGATATTAGGCTCCTATCAGATATATGGTTGCCAAATACTTTTTCCCATTGGGTAGGCTACCTTTTTATTTTCTTAGTAACATCCTTTGAGGTGCAGAAGTTTTTAATTTTGATGAGATCCCATTGATCTATTTTTTCTCTTGCTGCTTGTGCTTTGGCTGTGAAGTTCATGAAACCATTTCCTATTACAAGGTCCTGTAGATGCTTCCCTTTTTATCTTCCAAGGTCTTTATGGTTTTGGCTCTTATATTTAGATCTTTGATCCATCTTGAGTTGATTTTTTGTATAGGTGTGAGATGGTATTCTTCTCTCATTCTTTTGGATATGGATATCCAGTTCTCCAAGCACCACTTGTTAAAGAGGCCACTCTCTCCCAACTGAGTGGGCTTCATGTCCTTGTCAAATATCAGATGACTGTATATGCAAGGATCTATATCAGAACTCTCAATTCAGATCCATTGGTCTGTAGGTCTAACCTTGTGCCAATACCATGCAGTTTTGATCACTGTAGCTTTGTAGTATGTTTTAAAGTGAGGTAGTGTGATACCTCCAACTTCATTTTTCTTTTTCAATAAGTCTTTGGCAATTCGGGGCCTCTTGCCTCTCCAAATATATTTTGTGGTTAGTTTTACCAGTTCCTTAAAAAATACAGTGTTGACTTTTATTGGGATTGCATTAAATCTGTAGATTAGTTTGGGTAGGATAGACATCTTGATGATGTTTAGTCTTCCTATCAATGAACAGGGAATATTTTTCCATTTATTTAAATCTCCTTTGATTACCTTTAACAGTGTTGTGTAGTTTTCTGTATATAAATCCTTTACATCTTTAGTTAAATTTATTCCTAGGTATTTGATTCTTTTATTTACTATTGTAAATGGTATTTTTTTCCTGATTTCCTCCTCAGTTTGCTCGTTATTGGTGTACAGAAATGCTACTGATTTTTGAGCATTGATCTTATAGCCTGCAACATTACTGAAATCCTTTATAAGTTCTAGAAGCCTTGTTGTCGATATCTCAGGGCTTTCTATGTATAGGATGATGTCATCTGCAAATAATGAAATTTTTACTTCTTTTCCATTATGGATGCCTTTTATGTCCTTTTCCTGTCTCAGTGCTAGTGCAAGTACTTCTAAGACAATGTTAAATAGGAGTGGTCATAGTGGTCATCCTTGTCTTGTTCCTGATCTCAGAGGGAAGGCTTTTAGGATTTCACTGTTGAAAATGATGTTAGCTTTGGGTTTTTCATATATACCCTTTATCATTTTCAGAAAGTTTCCATCTATTCCTATCTTTTGTAGTGTTTTTATGAGGAAAGAGTGTTGTATTTTGTCGAATGCTTTTTCTGCATCTATAGAGATGATCATGTGATTTTTTTCTTCCAATCTGTTTATGTGGTGTATTACATTGATTGATTTTCTTATATTGAACCATCCTTGCATTCCCGGGATGAAACCCACTTGGTCATGGTGTATAATCCTTTTGATATGTTGTTGAATGCTATTAGCAAGTATTTTGTTAAGGATTTTAGCATCTAGGTTCATTAGAGAAATTGGTCTGTAATTTTCCGTTCTTGTGGTATCTTTATTTGGTTTTGGTATTAGGGTAATGTTGGCATCATAGAATGGGTTAGGCAATATTCCTTCTACTTCTATTTTTTGGAAGAGCTTAAGTAGAATTGGTGTTAGCTCTCTCCAGAATGTATGGTAGAATTCAGCTGTGAAGCCATCTGGTCCTAGACTTTTCTTAGTTGGGAGGTTTTTGATGACTGAGTCTAACTCTTTACTTGTAATTGGACTGTTGAGTTCATCTATCTCTTCTTTCATCGATGTAGGCTGTATGTGGGTTTCTAGAAACTTGTCCATTTCTTCTAAATTGTCATTCTTGTTGGCATATAATTTTTCAAAGTATCCTCTTATGATACTCTTTATTTCTGTGGGGTCGGTAGTGATATCACCTTGCTCATTCCTTATTTTATGTATTTGCATCTGTTCTCTCTTTTTCTTTGTTAGTCTGGCTAAGGATTTGTCAATTTTGTTGATATTCTCGAAGAACCAACATTTGGTTTTGTTTATTGTTTCCAGTGCTTTCTTATTCTCTATTTCATTTAGTTCTGCTCTAATCTTGGTTATTTCCTTCTTTCTATTTCCTTTAGGTTTAGTTTGTTGTTGTTTTTCCAATTCCTCCAAGTGTGCAGTTAGGTCTTCAATTTTAGCTCTTTCTTCTTTTTTAATATATGAATTTATGGCTATGAACTTCCCTCTCGGACTGCTTTCGCTGCATCCCATAGGTTTTGATATGTTGTGTTGTTGTTTTCATTAGTCTCAAGGTAGTTACGATTTCTTTTGAGATTTCCTCTTTGACCCACTGTTTGTCTAAGAGTGTGTTGTTTAACTTCCATATCCTTGTGCCTAACCTCTTTCTCTGGCCCTTAGTGATTTCCAACTTCATTCCGTTGTGGTCAGAGAAATTACTTTGTATAATCTCAATCTTTATGAATTCATTGAGTGTTGTTCTGTGGCCTAGCATGTGGTCTATTTTGGAGTATGTTCCATGTGCACTTGAGAAGAATGTAAATCCCGCTGTATTTGGGTGTAGTGTTCTGTATATGTCTATTAAGTCCAGGTCTTCTAATGTATTGTTGAGTGCCTTAGTTTCTTTATTGATTCTCTGTCCAGATGTTCTGTCTAATGATGATAGTGGTGTATTGAAGTCCCCTGCTATAATTGTAGAGGCATTTATTTCTCCTCTTAGTTTTTCCAGAGTTTGCCACACATATTTTGAGGCACCCCGATTAGACGCGTAAATGTTGATGATTGTTCTCTCTTCTTGAGAGATTACTCCTTTTACTAATATGTAGTGTCCATCTTTGTCTCTTACAATAGTTTTGCATTTAAAGTCTATTTTTTCTGATATTAGAATAGCTACTCCTGCCATTTTATGGCTATTGTTGGCTTGTAAAATGGTTTTCCAGCCATTCACTTTCAGGCTCCTTGAATCCCTGGGTCGAAGGTGGGTTTCTTGTAGACAGCATATAGATGGATCTTATTTTCTTATCCATTCTGCCAGTCTGTGTCTTTTGATTGGTGAATTTAATCCATTAACATTCAGTGTTATTACTCATAACGAATTTCTTACTTCAGCCATTTTTTCTTTGGGTTAATGTATGTCATATGTTGTTTTGTTTCTGTTTTTGTCTTTTCAGTTGTTTTTAAACTCTCCTCCAACTCTCTCTCCCTTGTTTTTTCCTTTCAACTTGTAGAGATTCCTTTAGCATTTCTTGAAGTGCTGGTTTCTTCTTGACATACTCTCTTAATTTCTGTTTATCTGTGAATATTTTGAAATCTCCATCATTTTTGAATGCCAATTTTGCTGGATAGAGAATTCGTGGCTGGAAGTTTTTTTCTTTTAGTATTTTGACTATGTCATACCACTGTCTTCTTGCCTCCATGGTTTCAGCTGAGAAATTAGCACTTAATCTTATTGTGCTTCCCTTGTATGTGATGGTTCTCTTTTCTCTTGCTGCCTTGAGTATTTTCTCTTTGTCTTGAGCATTGGACATTTTAACAAGTATATGTCTTGGAGTTGGCCTGTTGGGATTTATGCTATTTGGGGTGCACTGTGCTTCCTGGATCTGCACATCCATCTCTCTCAATGGAGTTAGGAATTTTTCAGCCATTATTTCCTTCAACACTCCTTCTGTTTCCTTTCCCTTCTCTTCTCCTTCTGGGATGTCCATAATGCTTATGTTTGTGCATTTTGTATTATCGGTTAATTCCCTGAGTCCATGCTGGATTTTTTCTATCTTTTTGTCTATCTGTTCTACTATCTCTTTGATTTCAGCTGTATTGTCTTCCATATCACTAATTCTTTCCTCTGCCTGTTCAAATCTGCTGTTATGTGAGTCCAGCATCTTTTTCATTTCTTGGCTTGTGCCATTGTTCACCATCATATCCATTACCTTTTTAGGCATGTTTGCTATTTCTTCAGTATGTTCTCCCAGTGTCTTCTTTATATCCTTAATCTCTTCCTTCAGTTCTTTAAGTTGGCCCATGATATTTGTTTGGATAGCTTTGATTAGTTGTTTGATGTTCTGCATTGCTTCCTGGTTTTTATTTTGTTCATTGGACTTGTCCATCTTTTCCAGTTTCTCAGAGTCATTTGTATTTTTTTGTTGCCCTCTGGTCATCATATTATCTTTGATGGGTTTTTTCAGTTGATTAGTTTTTCTCTATGCTCTAGAGTTTTATTTAGCTGGTGGTTCTGCGTGTGAGTTAAGTTTTCTCTTTGGCAGTTTTTCTTCTTATTTTATTTCCTTACTTCTTTCTATGTTCCCTTGAAGGCAAAAGGTTAGGGCCAGAGGAATCAAAAGATGTAAGGAAGGCAGAAGGATAATAGTAATATTGATAAAAGTTAGAAGAGGGGCAAAATGAGACTTAATGAGATGAATATTTAACTTGTGTAGGCAGTGTAGAGTACTAGGGAAAAAAATGGAGTTCCTACAATGGACTGGGAAAACAAATGGAGGAATATATATAAAGTGATTTAGAAGGCTAGAAGTATGAGGAGGGAGAGAAATTGTAAAGAAAGGTCTGAAAGGAAAAAGTTAATACTAATTTAAAAAAAAAGAAGAAAACAAATAGATGGAATAGAAATTGATACCCTTAAGTTGTGAGCCTATGAAAAAATGTTGTCTCTAAGAGCCACAACAGAAAACAGAAGGCAGAAAGATGCAGGAAAGATAAGCAATAGTTTGTAATACAGAATCAATATATACAGCGAGTGGGAAATTACTGAAAAGAAGCACAGCAAAGAAGCGACAAACTGGCAGCACCTAATTAAAAAAAAAAAAAAATAGAAGAAAAAAGAAAGGGGGGAGGAAAGAGGAAAGAAAAGCAAGAGACCAGAAAGAAACAGAGAGAAACCAAAGATCCACACAGGCAAGTAGTCAAACAGAGCTAAGGGAGGTCAATGATTCCCCTAGGGTCCACGTGGATCCTTCCTGCCTACTTGTGTTTATCAATCAATTTCCCCGCAGGGTTCTATATGCAGGTCCTGAAGCAGCTTTTACCTATTAAACTAAATTTAAAAGAATTTATTTTTCATTTATTGAAGTCACCTTCTCACTTTTTTTTTTAATTTTTATTTTTTTAGCGAAATGCAGGACCCAAAATAATTCCTCCTCTAGACCAACCCCTTTACGGAAGGACCCTAGCTGGGCCCATGGAAATTAATCAAGCACGTCCCACTTTCTGGACTCCCCAGGTTAGCTGTAGCTCTGATGTTAGTCAGTGAGGAGTGCTAAAGACGGCCGATTACGCCCCTTCTAGAGCCGAGCTCGAGCATCACCGGGTTGCTAAATAAATCAGTTTGAGTGCAGATTCACGTCTGCTCTCAGCCTGATGCTGCTTCAGGTCAGCTTATCTGCTCCCCAAAGCTATGGGGCGGTGCAGGCAGCCAGATCAATGTCTAAAAATAAAAAATACCCTCCCCTATTCTCCAACAGAACCCTCCCTCTTTTGGGAAGTGTCCCTTTTTCCTGGCTCTGCAGCAGCCCGGGTCTTATCCCTGGGTCACTAGGAAAATCAGCTCCGTCCCCCGACCAGAATCCCCCCTCCAGTTCACCGGGTGCTGATTAGCTCGGTTGTTCTGTTCACACAATGTCCAAGGGGTGCCAGGCAGCCAGATCCCCAGAAAATAAAACTTTTTCGCCCTGCTCGAGGCTCCAAATGGCCGTTTTATTTTATTTTATTTTTTCTCCCTAACCATGGGGCTCAGCCGTCTGTGCCAACCACCACCGGCAGCCTTAAAACTCACGAATCTCTACCGTTCCATCCACGACGTTTATCCATGCAGATAGATGTCCCAAGCTTCTCACTCCACGCGTGCACAGCACAGACCCCCGGACAGGACCCCATCCACAATCCGCCTTGCTCTGGGAGCTTGCAGTGTGTGCCCTCCTACACTAACGCCATCTTGGTCCCTCTTCTCTGCAGCCAGTCTTTATTCTTCGCTTCCTCTCAGACTTAACATTCAATCAGGAAATATATGTTTTTTCTCAAAAAACTTTGCTTCTCCATTGCTATCACCCTGGTCTAAGCCAGCATCTTTCTCCTGTATTATTCAAATAGCTCCTAAGTGTTATTCCTGCTCTGTCCCTTGGCCCTATACAGACTAGCATCCAGAGTGATCTCACAAAATGCAAGATAGATTATGTTATTCTTCTGTTTAAAAAATCCAATGTTTTATTCCAGTATGAGTAAAAGGTATAATTCTTACAAAGACCTTTAAGGCCCTGAACTTTCTGGTTTCCCTATTATTTATTCAACCTAATTTGCACATTTCTCTGTTGCCCGCTCCATTCTAGCCAAAGTGATTTCTGTACTGTCCCTCAACCATATCAGGTCCACTTCCACCTCAGGGCCTTTGTACTTGCTCTCTTTTGGGCCTGGAACATGACTTTCTCACATCACCATTTGTTGTACCACCTCACCAGCCTCAGGTCTCTGCTAAAAGACCTCCTGAAGAACTGTTATTCTCTCGTGAGACCTTCCTTACCAGCTATCTAAAACTCCATTCTCCCAGTACTCCCTTTTTGATTTATTTTTCTTCGTAAAATTTATTTCTTTTGACATACTATATATCAACTTATTAAATTTATCATCTGTTTCTTCCAAATGTAATGTAAGCACTATGATGGAAGGAATTTTTTACCTGCTTTTTCCACTGTCATATATCAAGTGCCTAGTTTAGTATCTGGCATATGGAAGATGATTTTTGCCAAATGAATGAAGGAAAGAATGAAGGAATGATACTGAATCATTAAAGGCCAAGGTTGCAACAGAGTAGACAGAGCACCATTATCAGGCTAAGGAACTAAAATTTTATATCTTACAAAACTATCCACTCCTCTCCATTTCTAATGTGTTCATAATTTGTCACTCCTAAATTTTACTCCAAGCTTTTTTTTTCAATCACCACAAAACTACTCATATATAGGGGGCAGATGTGGCCAAATGGTTGGGCGTCTATTTCCCTTATGGAGGGACCTGGGTTCAATCCCCGGGACCTTCCCGGTAAAAGGAAAACAAAAAACAAACAAAACAAAACAAAACAAAAAAAAAACTACTCATATCATTTTATTTCTAAAATAAAAACCTGACCATATAACTCATAATCTTAAAGCCTTTTATTGGTTTCTTATTTTCCAGTAGATTAAGTCCGAATTTCTTTTGTTATACCTAACCCAAATAAGCCTGTCTAAGGCATCATTTTGGAAAGTTATTTTTTACTAAGTTTGCCACCAGTATGTATCAGAATATTTATCATATAGGATAGGAAACTGCATACCTGTTCTCATTTCATAGTACTACCCTAATGAGTACTTTTAACTCAATTGTTCATCTTCATATCCAATAAAACTTTAGGTGAGGATTGAAAGCATGAAATGGAAATTTAGTATAGCTTTATTTAGCTAACTGTTCAATTATAAGCAACCATTAGTACAATACAATGCAGTTCTGGTTTTAATTGTTAGTAACTGGTAGAAATGTTTAGCTCAGTGTGGTTAAGAAAAATTTCTATTTTGAGCCAAATAAGGTTTTTTCTTTCTTTTATCCTTTCCCTCCTCCCTCCCTTCCTTCCTTCATTCCTCCCTTCCTTCCTCCCTCCTTTCCCTCCCTCCCTCCTCCCACCCTTCCTTCCTTCCTTCTTTCCTTGCCACTCCTCTTCAGTTTGCCCCACCCTTCTATGCAATCATTGTGTTTTTTCTGGAGGCTGATTCTTTGCATCAGGATTCTAATTTCTATGTGCAAAATAATCCCAATCCTTACTATAAAATACAGTTTTTTACAACTATTTTGTCTAGGAGGATTTACTTTCTTCCAATGCCAACTATAAAATTCTTACCAATAATTTTATTTACCACCGGGACCAGCTCTTATAATTTCATGATACTGTGGTACTAATTTTTGTCTCTTTAAATTGAATTCATATTTCCTTGTACATACTTCTGTACTATCCCTGATAAAACCCTGTCTCTGGAAAACGTTTCATCTTTTCTAAAACACTGGGCATCGTCATGTTTCATTACCTTCACAGGTGAATTTTTTGTTTGTTTGTTTAGGAGGCACCTGACTATTTAAGGTCCATTTCCATTATTAAAAAAGTAATGCCAAATACCTATCTGGCACTGTTCTTGTATTCTTCCTGTATTCATTATTTACAATAACTCTACTGGTTATTGGATTGTGCATATTAATCTCTAGCATTTGGCACAGACTAAACACATAATAAGCACCCAAAAATATTTGTTAAATTATCCTGTAAAAAAAAAAAAAAATGGAGTTTTTGTTACCAGTAATTGCAGACTACAAAATTGAAACCAAGATTCTTACTTAAGATAATTAGAAAAGAGGTACAAAAAAAAAAAAAAAGAAAGAGAGAAAATCTGCCTAAAGACATGAGAGAATTATCAAGATAGTGAAGAATTTCAGGCTGTATCTTGGGGAGGACCGAGAACCTGGAAACTGAGCCATTGTTTGAGCCCTGTTTTTTTTTTATTTAGGAGGGAGCAGCTAATAGTCCAAGAAGCTGGGTAGCTTCTTACTTAGCCAATGGCTAAGGCATCTTAAAAAGATGTTCAAGGTCTGCCAAGGTGGGTGATGGGCAGGAGGGAGATAACTTGAGCAAGGGACTGGAATAGCCACAACACAAAAGACAATATTCAAATTGCCAATGGGCAAACTAAAAACACGATGCGTTAACAACACATTCCCCCTAGATTGGCCAAAATTTAAAACTCTGAAAATAAAATGTTTGACAAGAATGTATAAAAATAACGCTCCAGCTGGAAGTGTTAATTGGCGCACCTACTTTGGAAAACAGTGTGAGTTTATCCACTGAAACTGAAGATTTGTAACCCAGTGACCCAAAATCTACTAGTAGTATATACCCAACAAGATACATGCACATGTTCACAAAGAGACATACAGAAGAAGGTTCATCACAGCATTATTTGTCATAGCTCCAAACTGGAAACCATCCTAATATCCATTCAGAGTAAAATGGATAAACAAATCTTGATAGCAATAAAATGGACTACCACATAGCTGTGAAAATAAATGAACTACAGAAACATGCAACTACTTGAGTGAATCTCAAAATACTGAGAGAAAAAAAATTGCAAAATAATACATTGCATATTATTCTATTTACTGAAGTTCTAAACAAAAGGAAAACTAAACCATAGTGTTTAGTAATATAATCAAGGAAATAATAACCATAAAAATCAGAATAGTGATTACCTTTGGTAGAAGTTAGGGATAGTGATTGTAAGGTGTCTGAGGTAGACTTCTGGCTTGCAGATAGAATTCTAGTGCTGGAACTGAATGGTGGGAACAAGGGTGTTTGCCTTATAAAGCACAGTTTTGTTTTGTATACTCTTTTATACATGTTTTATACCCTGCACCAAATAACTATTTGTGGAAAATAAAGATCCATTGGAATACTTTAAGAAAAGCAATTATATGTGATAGAGACAAAGAATAACTATTTCAAAATTTGGTAGCAATACCCAGGTCATCATGAGAGTATCATCCTTATTTGTTTGTTTTTCGCTTTTGTTTTTGTTTTCTTCTTGGACTTCACCCTACTGTCTTTTCATACTAAAATAAATTAAGGGAGGGAGAGAGGGAGGGAAATTATTCTTGGAGTACATCAAATCCTGTGTCTAGTGATAGTCACAAGTGTGGCATCAGAATGAGAGAGAATGTTACTTTCAGAAATGTGTTAGAACAGTCAAAAATATGAGCTACATTGTGAAACAGATGTTATAATTGTGTTTGTGATGATGATGAAATGATTATTCTCCCTTAAAAATAGAACATTTCAAAGAAAATGTTGGGAAGTAGGGGTGAGCTGAGTGTCACCTCGTTGAGAAACCAACAAGGCAGAAGCCAAATTTTCTAAGATCACATTCTCTTCACTGACTCACACCTATCCTACAAGATGATATTTTGTAAACTGTGCCCATATTTTAAACACAATGTAGCTTCCCTAAATCTTTCCTAAAATGGCATGCATTTGTTAATATCTCTCTAATCCATAGAAAGTTAGTGAGAGTCAAGCAGGAGAGTCACATGCTTTGTTAAACACTAATTTCTGAAGCTAAACGTTTGATTGATTGATTTTATCTAAGTGATATTTATTCTTCCAGACTATATTGATCATACGATAGCTAAAATTTAAAAATTCAAAGAAAATGCATGTGTAAATTTTTTAATTAGGCCTTTCCTTGATCCAAGTGCCCACAGTCTTATGGATTAAAGAGAAGCAACTTTATATGTCATTTAAGTTGTTACCATCCAACAGTAAAATATAATGTCCATAAAAACTTTGTGCTTACCTTTACCTTAATTTTCTTTTGTAATTGTGAAAAAGTAATATTGCTTTTAGGTAATCCATGATATAATCACAGCAAGATTTCTAAGTCCATAATTTTCATGTTTTCTGCCATACCAGAACTTTAATAAGATGAAAACAATAATAATTTTAAAATGTTGATATGCCTCTAATGTAAGTCTGGCACAGTTGAAGCTTATTCTCTTCCCACCACAAAAAAAGTACTTTAAAACTCAGACCATGAATCTAGTTAATTGTAATGTGATTCCTTAACAAATCTTTAGCCAAGATCATCTTTGTAATAATTTAACCCAAAATGTTTATTTTATTTTCTTTCCATTGGTTTTTATTAAAATCCAGTGGTTTCTAATGTCTTCAAATCTCTCTAAATTTTGTCTCATCCCCAAATGTTATCATAAACTGTGACAAGATGTTAGGTGTCTTGCGTTTGTTAAAATTTTTTTGAATTATCTGGAAATACCTTCTTTATGCAAACTGAATATTGAAGCAAGCATATATGGTGCTAAATAATTTTAGATGAACTATTTAATAATAAGACAATAAAATTAAATTCACATTACTGGTCTTTCAGAACATACAAAAGTTATTGAAAAATATTTTTTTCAATATCATATCACAAGAGAACAAATTTTAATATTTAGTGGCTAAGGAGATTTGAACTTTACAAATTGTTAGCTCTTTTCACCCACGGTAATATTTTATCCTAGTAAAATAAAATACAAATATTCTTTTTAAAATAAACTTCAGCCTATTCAATAAAATTTCACATTTCTTCATCTTGAAATCATATTTTGCTTCACAGGTCAGAATATCTTATATCCCCACACAATGGGAGATATCCCCTCAATATTTCATAACAATTAAATATTCCCGAATTCTGGATCTTTTAAAAGTCACATAAACACCAATTTATTTAGCAAGTTATATGAAAATCCATCATCTTTGCATGAAGTAGTCAAAACTGAATTTAAAGAATTTAAGATACAGTTATGAATAAAAGGTAAAGAATCAACTGAAATAAAATAATTTAAGAACAGCATAAGAATTACTATGGTAAATTTGAAAAAAAAGGTCACAAATTCCTCCTTTCTCTGTATTGGTGACCCTCTGTGATGTGACTGCCACTCTTTCTGCCAAGAGGCAGAGTTGATTGCTCACCCTTTAACCCCTTAATTCTAGACCTGGCTATGTGAATTGCTTTCCTCTATGGGACATTAGAAAATTTGACCCAGGTAGATGCTTAAACATACTTATGCATTGGGACTACCCCTCTCTTGCTGCTCTTTAAGACCCTAAGATGAAAAAGGTCAGGCAGCCTGCTAGTGTTTGAGAGACTATATGGAGCAGAGATGAACGGTCTGAGCTGAGAGACAACTCCCCTAGATCAAACAGGCTGCCAAACCACAGAGCTATGAGAGAAGCATGCTAAATGACCCAGCCCCAACCAAGTTATCCCACAGAAAATGACCCATCAAGCTTACCCACAGAATTGTGAAAATAATAAAGCTTGTTGCTTGAAACACCTTACGTTTTAGAGTGGTTTGTTATGCAACAAAGCAAATTGATACGGTTACCTATAGAAGAGTGTGGAAGTTCAAAAAACAGATCGGTATTCTAAATGAGAAAATCATGGAAATTTTCTGAAGGAATGTGGAATTCTGAGTTCAGTCATGAAGATTGGGTGGAATTTTACTAAGTAAAAATGAGAAATAGCCATACAAATAGAGTCAGCTGATCTTTGACAAAGGGTCAAGGGCAATTAAATGCAGAAAGAATGTACTTTGTAACAAATAGTACTGGAACAACTGTATGCCCATATGCACATGCTAAAAAAAAAAACCTAACCACAGACCTTAAACCTTACATAAAAATTAATTCAAAATGGATCATAGACTTAAATGTAAAGTGCAAACTATACATAAAATTTCTTGGAGAAAATCTACATGGCCTTGTACTTGGTGATGAGTTTTTTTAAAACAATACCAAAGCACAACCAATGAATAAAATATTGGTAAATTGGACTTTATAAAAATTAAAAACTTCTTCTCTGCAAAATACTCTTTAAAAAATAAGTCTCAGACTGGAAGAAAATATTTGCAAAACACATTTCTGATAAACAATTCAAAATATACAAAGAACTCTTAAAGCTCAACAATCTTAAAACAACTCAATTGAAAGATTGGCAAAAAATCTTAAAAGACATCCCACAAAGAAGATGTACAAGTGGCAAATGGCCATATGAAAAGTTCTCAACATCATTTGTAATTAGGAAATTGAAAATTGAAAAGACGAGATACCCTACACCCTTATTAGAATGGTTAAAATCCCCCAAATTGACAAACCTAATTGCTGGTGAGGTCGGGGAACAAAGGAATTCTCATTCATTGCTGGTGGAAATATAAAATGGTATTGCCACTTTGTAAGACAGTTTGGCAGTTTCTTAGAAAACTATAATAGTTATGACCATACAATCCAGCATTAGTGCTCCTAGGTATTTACACAAATGATTTGAAAATGTATGTCTACCCCCAAAACATGTAAATGGATATATACATCATCTTTATTCACAAAACTGGAAGCAACCAATATTTCCTTTAATAGATGAATGGATATTCTTATGATAAGATATTATTCAGTGATAAAAAAGAAATAAGCTGCCAATCCATGAAAAGATATGGATGAATATTAAATGCATATTTCTCAATGAGAGAAGCCAGCTGGAAAAGCTGTATGACATTCTGGAAAAGGCAAAATTATAGAGATCAGTGGTGACCAAAGTCTCAAGAGGAGGAAAGCAGTGTTGAAAGATTGGAAATATAAAGCCTAGGGACTTTTTAGGGTGGTGAAACTATTCCATATAACACTATAATAGTTAATACAAGACGTTGAGCATTTAACTAAACCAATAGAACTTTCCAGGACAAAAATAAATCTTAAAGTAAGCAACTTTTTAAAAATCACATAGGAGGTTGGGGTATTCCTGGATGACAAGCTGAATGTGACAAAAGAATACCCATGTATTATAAATGTATGAAACGACCTCTCTTAAGGGGTTTTAGGATAAGGTATTGACCTAACTAATTCTGGAAATTAGCAGAATCTGGAAGAATAAAGGTAAAAAGAACTTTACATAAGCACTACTCTAGTCAATAAAGGTGATTCTCATGGGGTTTCGAATTAACAGTCCTGAAACCTGAAATCGAGCAATTAAATAATTGTATGGCAGATGTTGAAAGCCATATTTCTCAATATGGACTAGGAGGTTCCAGATAAGTGGGAGGAAGAAACTAGAATTGATCCATGTGGTAATATAATAGAGTTGGAAACATCAGAATGAACTAATGTTTAGCTAAATATGCATACAGATGGTTACATATAGAAATATTTATAGATATGCATATATTCTTGGGTAAAGATATTCAAATATATCTCCTTGCTCTATCAGCAGAAAGGGCCTTAAAGCAACCACATCCCAGTAGCAATAAGCATTCCTAGTTCCCAAATCTTACTTTCAATAGCATTCTCCAATAAAATTAACCAGGATACCTTGGAGAAATGGCTTATTCTAGCACTGAGATAGTAAATACATGTGATGAGCCTCTAGCTTGCATTGTATAAGTGAGGGAAAGTTAAAAAGTGCTCAATGTATTCTAGAGTGCACTCTCTCATCTCTTTCTCTGTCTCTCTCTCATCTCTCTCTCTCTCTCTCTCTCACACACACACACACACACACACACACAATGACAGGGGTCAAAGGAATATAGGAGTCAAATGAAAGAACTCCCAATGGCTGAAGTTGGAATAATTTTAGCAACAAAATAAGTAAAGCAGTCTTAGATTAAAACCCAAGGTATAAAAGAAATAGTATTCATGTTTATATGAATAAATGGTTGTATAAGTAAATAAATGGGGGAGAATAGACAAATCTCGGAAGCAGAAAAATTCCAAATATAGATACTCCATCTTTAAGGAGGTGAAGCATAACTATCCTCTCTAAGTTTGGGCTGCATATGGTAACTTTCTTCCAAAGAGTATAATATGCAAAGGGAGAAAAAAGGAGTACTTTAAATAGGGAAATTTGCTAATATTCAGCCAGGTGATCAAGGTTAACATAAATAATGATAAGTCATTTTGATAGTATATACCTTTAATATGATGTGATAAGTATGGTACTTTACCCCTATGGTATCCCTCCCCAAAACACATTACCTCAGTCTAATCATGAGAAAAACATTACAAACTTTCCAATTGCAAGATTCTCCAAAATACCTGCATAACAATCCTCAAATTGTCAAAGTCATCAAAAAACAAGGAAAGTCTGAGAAACCCCATGGACCAAGAGGAGCCTAAGGAGTCATGGCTACTAAATGTAATGTGGTATCCTAGATAGAATCCTGGAGCAGATAAAGACACTAGGGGAAAACAAA
The DNA here is from genome assembly GCA_026826555.1 of Tolypeutes matacus. Classification (NCBI taxonomy): domain Eukaryota; kingdom Metazoa; phylum Chordata; class Mammalia; order Cingulata; family Chlamyphoridae; genus Tolypeutes; species Tolypeutes matacus. Next base: position 63,780,649 of record JAKSZT010053887.1, on the reverse strand, counting down.
CAAAATATGAATAAAGTATGAGACTTCAATTAAAATTAATAAATTAGTTTATTAATCATGATAAATAATTAAAATTAATTAATAAATAGTTAAATAAATAATAAATAGTTAACATTAATTAATTAGTTCATTAATTTTGATAAATGAACCATATTAAGGTAAGATATTAATAATAGGGGAAACTTTTCTGACTATCTTCACAATAATTCTTCAACTGTAAAACTTCTAAAATGAAATGTTCATTTAGGAAAAGATGTATAGATAATCTCAAGTCCACATTAATTATGGCAAAAGGTCTGGAGACAAGCATATGAGGGATGTGTTAATTGACTAACTGAAGTTGAGATTATTGGGGGATATATTATGTTTGAGGAATTATCAATATGTCCCAACTATAATTCAAGGAAAAATTAATAAGGTTAGGAGCAACATTGAAGACAGAGGTCAAGATTAGATATAAAGAATTTGAATTTATCAGAATAGAGAAGAATTAGAGGTAGCTGAGATAACAACAGAGTTCAGTGAGCAAAGGAAAAGAATTTGGTCCATTGGAAGGAAGAGAGCTTTTGAAAGATCCAAAATGGCAGGGAAAAAGGAAAAACTAGAGTAACAAACAGGCACAGAAGTGAAGAGAGAAAAGAGTTAAGAAAAAGAAGATGCTGATCCATGTCATGAGCTGCTGAGCAGTTAAACAGGATAAGCATTATGAGAAATGGGTAATGCAAAGATCATTGGGTCATTGGTATACTACGAGAAAAATTTCGCCAGACTGGTGAAGTGGAAGCTTGATGCAAGGAATTGAGGAGTGAACAGAAAATGAGAAAGATTACAGAGCAATTTAGTAAAGTGGTAAGAGTTTTGGAAAGCGTAATTTAAATTTTTGCTACTCAAATCGTACCCATGGGCCAGCTGCGTCAGCATCACCTGGAAGCCTGCTGTAAACGTGGAAATTCAGGCCCATGCCAGATATATTTAATCAGAATCTGCATTTTAGGAAGATCCCTTGGTGATTCAAGTGCACTTTAGAGTTTGAGAAGAACTGGTTTATACTGCTCTTTCAAAAAGTTTGGAAACATAACTTGGAGAAAAACATCAAAGTATAAGTGAGAAATGGATTTTAGGATTTTTTTTTTTTTTTTTTTTTTTTTTTTTATTAGAGGAGAGGACATTTGAGCATATCTGCATGTGAGAAGAAGGAACCAGCAGGGAGGCAGAAGGCATGAAAGAAAAGAAAACATGGCATAAAATAATGCCCATAATATTACTCATCATAACTGTACTTTCACATCTTTATTCATCGTCTCTGGACTATTTCTTTCATCTGGGTCTTTGCCATTTATTCTCTGAGTGCTGAAAGAAAGGGAGCTCACCAAATCTCTTGACATAGATCATCCAAAGTTTTCTGTAAATTCTCCTAAACTTTGATTTCTCTTCCAATGCCTGAAAATAAGGTCAGTGAACAAGAGTCTGTATAAGGAATGAAAGTTCAATAAAAAATGTTTTTTAACTTTGATGGCACCTTATTAGCATTAACTAGAGAAGCATAAAAAAAGACAGTTATTCCGTTTGAACTGTCCTTATAGAATGTACTTTGGCATCCAACTTTCCCAGCTAATTGTAGTTTTTTATGATTCTCTAGAGACACTTACAGATCTATCCTAATTAGCTAATTAGGGGGCCAGCAATGTGCTGCTAGGTTTTTGGGAGTGCCTTCCAAGAGAAGGTTTTTAGTATCTCCTGGAATTTTCTGTAAGTGAATCTTAATTAACAAAATATTATTCATAATGTTCCTATGACAATCTGATGAGCACAAAGTGTAAGAAAAAGAACATTTGCAATGAGTATCCACTGATATGCCATTAGCTTCATATAGGGAAAGGTACAAGGATCTCTGCCTTAAGACCTGGGAAACAAAAGTCATCAGCTATTAGTTCTGTGACTGTGAACTGATTATTTTCTTTTCTAAGCTTCAGTGTTCTCATCTGTAAAGTGGGGAATATCAACTATACAAAAATTAGCAAACTGGGAACCCTGGGATCAGATGTAGTCTGCATGGGTGTTTTAACTTTCAGTATTTTATAACTGAGCACTTTTAAAATAGGTAGATTTACGGGAAGTGCATGTGGCTCAAGCGATTGGGCTCCCATCTATCATATAGGAGGTCCAGGGTTCTATTCACAGGGCCTCCTGGTGAAGGCAAACTGGCCCCATGTGGAGTGCTGGCCTGTGCAGAAGTGCCAGCCCCCGCAAAGTGCTGACACAGCAAGATGACACAACAAAAAGAGACACAGAGGAGAGACAATAAGAGATGCAGTAGAGCAGGGAACTGAGGTGGCATAAGAGATTGCGTGCCTCTCTCCCACTCTGGAAGGTCCCAGGATTAGTGCCCAGTGCTACCTAAAGAGAAGACAAGTAGACACAGAAGAACACATAGTGAATGGACACAGAGAGCAGACAGCAAGGCCAAAAACAATGGGGCGGTGGGGGAGGGAGGGGGGATAAATAAATCTTTAAAAATAAATAAATAAATAGGTAGATTTAACTCAACAACCTGAAATCCAGGATGTTCTTGAAACATTGGAAGATATCACATCACTGAGTTCATTTTCCCACATGACAGCAACCAGCTGAAATTGACTAGCACCATGTAGGCATCTGATGATGCTCAGCTCAGATCCCCTCTTCAGGGCCAAGATAACTCTCCCTATTCCATCAAACCCATTCACTCCACGTTTATGCTCTGCTGGGAGTATCAACTGCTGATGGCTCATAGCTGTGTCCTGCACTGAAAAATTCTCTTGGCCAGATGCTTGGAACTCTTTGGCTCAAGATTATGTCCTCTCCCAGAAGGGACCATTAGCAATTGACCAAGGCCTGTCTCTTCCATCAACCAGGTCAACACTAAAGGCCCATCCTACCTCTGGAGTTCTCCAAGGGATTTATGAGAGAAATATTTATCCTCTTTCCCTCATGTCTGAGTAGGGGCATCTCTTAAGAGCTCTTCAAGTAAACCTTCTTTGTGTACATCTCCTCCTCATAGTCTGTTTCCAGGTAACCCAATCTAAAGCAAACCTCTCCCCTTTTACTTAGGATGTGTGTCTCAAATTTGATCAAGTTGCTACCATTCATTAATTTTCCTCAGTTTTCAAAGAAAAAGCACCTTTTCTATTTACCATTACTCCTCCCACTGTTGTTTTCTTTATAATAAAGTATTTATCCATACTCATGTCTCTATAACACATAAAAAATTAAAGAGAGAGCCACAAGATTCTCTTTATATTAACTATTCTTCACCCATGCTTCCCTAGGAATTTGAGTCTGTGATTCCAGGAATGAATGTTTTCTAAGATTATTTGCAGGACCAATATTCTGTTATAACATCCCATGCCATTTCTTCCATGAAAATAAGAACAATTTGAGGACAAAGAAAGATTTTTTAAATTTTTTGAAGTATATCACTCATACATAAAAATACATAAACAATAAATGTATAGTAATAGTTGTGAACTTACAAAACAATTACACATAATTTCTGATAGGGCTCTCATACTTAAGCCTACCACCAATATCTTGCATTGTTGTGAAATATTTTTAGCTAATAATTAAAGCGCATCCTCAAAATATTACTACTAACCAAAGTATCTTACATTTGGTGTATTTTCCCCCAACCCACCCTATTATTATTATTTTTATATCATTTATATATGAAATACATGAACAATAAATATATAATTAAAGTTGTAAACTTACAAAGCAAACATACATAACATCATACAGGGGTCCCATACATCACCTCACCACCAACACCTTGCATTGCTGTGAGATATTTGTTACAAATTATGAAAGAATATCATCAAAATCTTACTACTTATTATAATCCTTACCTTACATTTGGTGTATTTTCCCTCCAACCCACCCTGTTATTATTTGTAAATATATTTTTATTACAGAAGTAAACTCATAAAACAATCATGCACATGTGCAAAATTCCCATTCTAACACATCATGGTGGAATATTGTTACAGATTACAAAATAATATCATCAAACTATTTCCAGGTCCACAGTGTACATTTCGCACACTTTTTCCATACTCTGCCATTATCAACACAGCACATCTTTGGCATAGATGCATGAATAGTTCATTACTATTAACCACAGTCCATAAGTCACTCCAGTTGTATTTTTCCAATGCTACTCCACATTCTCACCACCCAGCAAGAGTGACGTACATCTGCTCTAGCTCACAAAGAACACTCTTGCATCTGTACCATCAACCACAATTTTCACCCACCTCTGGATTTTCTGTGTTATTCAGACCCTAGATTATCCTCTAGCTTTCTTTCAAATGGCATTTACATCCCTAGACTATGCTTTCCAGCTATATTTCCATTTATAAACCAACTGTTACTCGCTATAATGTGTTACCATCAACTCTATACATGTTGACATTTTTAAAGTTAATTATAACTTCTACATACATTAAACATCAGTAGTCCATCTCAGTACTCTTCTTATCTCCTTTAAGAATCCACCACCTACCATTAGGTCTTGAACATGTTTCCTACATTTTCTTCTAGAAGCTTTATGGCTCTCACTTTTATATTTATGTTTTTGATCCATTTTGAGTTAATTTTTGTTTAAGGTGTGAGATAGGGGTAGTTTTTCCTTCTTTTGGCTATGGATATCCAGTTTCCCAGCACCATTTGTTGAATGGACTGTTCTGCCTGAGCTAGGTGGGTTTGACAGACTTGTCAAATGTCACTTGACCATAGATGTGAAGGTCTATTTCTGAACCATCAGTTTGGTTCCATTGGTCTATGTGTCTGTCTTTATGCCAGTACCACACTGTTTTTACCACTGTAGCTAGGTAATATGATTTAAAGTCCAAAAATGATATTCCTCAAAATTCACTTTTCCTTTTTAAGATGTTTCAGGCTATTCAAGACCCCTTACCCTTCCAAATAAATTTGGTTATTATGTTTTCTATTTGTTTTTTTAAAACTGCTGGTGGAATTTTTATCAGGATTACATTGAATCTGTATAACAATTTGAGTAGAATTGACATCTTAATGATATTTAGTCTTCCAATACATGAGCAAGGAATGTACTTCCAATTTTTTAGGTCTTTTTTTTTTTAATTATTTCTTTTAACAATGAGTTGCAGTTTTCTGAATACAAATGCTTTCCATGGTTGGTTAACTTTATTCATGAATATTTTATTATTTTAGTCTCTATTGTAAATGGAATTTTTCTTCTGATTTCCTCCTTAGATTGTGCATTACTAATGTCTTTTAAAGCCTATTTCATCTGATATAAGAATTGCTACACTGGCTTTTTGTTTTGTTTTGTTTTGTTACTGCATGTGGGGAATATCTTTTTCCAGCCTTTCACTTTCAATCTATTGGTATCCTTTGGGCTAAGGTGAATCTCTTGCAGACAGCATATAGGTGATTCATATTTTCTTATCCATTCTACCAATCTGTGCCTTTTGATTGGAGAGTTTAATCCATTAACATTCAATTTTATTACTGTAAGGGCAGTTTTTGTTTCACCCATTTTGACCTTTGGGTTTTATCTGTCATATTTTGTTTTCACCACTCTTTTGACACTATTAGTTACTTTTACTCGTGAAATCTTCATTTCTAGACTCTCTTTCAAGCCCCTCTCTCTCCTATCTTTCTTTCAGACTGTAGCACACCCTTTAGTATTTCCTGCAAAGCTGGTCTCTTAATTACAAACTCTCTCAGTTTCTATTTATTTGTGAATATTCTAAACTCACCCTCATTTTTGAAAGACAATCTTGCTGGATATAAAATTCTTGACTGGAAGTTTTTCTCTTGCAGTATCTAAAATATATCTTACCACTGTCCTCTTGCCTCAATGGTTTCTGATGAAAGATCAGCACTTAATTTTATTGGGTATCCCTTATATGTTATACATTACTTTTCTTTTGCTGCTCTCAGAAATCTCTCTTTGTCTTTGGCATTTGACATTTTGATTAGGATGTGTCTCAGAGTTGGTCTATTCAGATTTATTCAGATAGGAGTATGTTGTGCTACTTGCACATGGATATCTATGTCCTTCAATAGGGTTGGGAGATTTTTTACCATTACTTCTTTAAATATTCCTTTCTGCTCCTTTTTCCCTTCTGCTCTCCTCTGGGACACCCATGACATGTATGTTTACATGTCTATTGCTGTCATTTAGTTCCCTGAAACCTTGTTCAAGTTTTTCATTCTTTTTTCCATTTGTTATTTTGTATGTTTGCTATTGGAGGTTTTTCTTCAAGCTCACCAGTCCTTTCTTCTGCCTCCTCAAATCTGCCATTATATGATTTCAGTGTATTTTTTATTTTATTTATTGCACCTTTCATTCCCATAAGATCTGCTATTTTTCTATGTATGCTTTCAAATTCTTCTTTGTGCTCATCCAATGTCTTCTTAATATCCTAATCTCTTTAGCCATCTCATTGAATTTATTAAGGAAATTTGTTTGAACATCTATGATTACTTGTCGCAACTCCTTTAAGTCATCTGGAGGCTTATCTTATTCCTTTAACTGGTCCATATCTTCCTGTTTCTTGGTGTGTACTGTAATTTTTTGTTGGTGTATGGCAACTGGTTTACTAGATGTATTTATTCTGGGTGCAGTTTCTCTCTTTAGTTTAGGGCTTTCTTGCCCTTTCTACCTTTCTGGTTGTGTAGTAGGAGCCAAGGATATTGTTGGTGCTATAAGTTGTGGAGGTTCAAGCTGCCCTCATTGGCCCAGGGACTGATGAAGCTTCTCCCAACTTTCTACTTTCCCATGGGTAGGGACAGAGCCACAGCTGTGTGTAAAAATCCAAGTTGTGCAGGCCTAGACTGTAGTTGCCCAGAGAGACTGATGAAGCTTCACGCCCATTTTTCCTCTGCTTGAGGCAGGGATGAAGCTGCAGGTGTAGGCAGCAGTCTGTGCCGTGCAGATTCAAAATGACAGCAGTTGCTCTGGTAGGCTTCCGTCTGTTCAGTCTGTGCCAGCCAAATGTATCTGCAGTTACCCAGAGAGGCTGGTGCACAGCCCATCAGCTTCCTCCCTGCTAGAGGTGGGGCTGAAGCCTAGGCTAGGGCTGTAGGCCAGTCTGGGTGAAAGAAGCCAGTCCCTACCTTCACTGTGGTTTTCATTCAGCCCAGCTTCCCCTCATGCCAGGGGACAGAGTCCAAATGGCAGCTACTGGCCTCTTTCTGACTTTGACAGGTTCAAAATTTTGCTGTTCTTAGGGTTATACTTTAGCCAGCCAAATTTACTAATCAGTAGCTGAGGTTGGTGGCCAATCGTCCCTTCCTCCCCTGTGTTTGGGAAATGGAGCTTCCAAATCCAGGCACAGAATAGCTCCTGAGGTGGCTTGCACCTCCAGAGTAGGGTGGTCACCGGCCTCCATGGCATAGCCTGTATTTTCCAGGAAAGGCTGGCACCAGTCCCCGCATCTTCCTCCCTGCCAGAGGTAGGGCTGCAGCTTAGGCTAGAGATGCAATCTGAACTGGATGGAAAGAAGCCAGTCCCTAAAAGCACCAAGATTTTCAGTCCACCCCACTACCCCTTGTGCCAGGGGCAGAGTTAAAATGGCAGCTTGGACAGGTTCAAACTTTAGCTGTTCTTAGGATTACACTTTAGCCCGCCGAATTTGCTAATCAGTAGCTGAAGTTGGTGCCCAACCGTCTCTTCATCCCGTTTTTGGGAAGTGGAGCTTCCCATTCCAGCTGCGGAATAGCTCCTGAGGTGGCTTGTGGTGCCAGTGGAGGATGGGCACTGGGCTCCTGGGTGTGGAGTGCTCTACTTAGGAGTTTTCTCTGAAGATGGGCAGTTTCTTCCTTCCATTCCTTCACGGATGTTGTAGGATGCTCTTCTGGTCACCTGAAGCCCCCAAACAGCTGCTTTAGATAGTTCTGGGTGATTACTAACTGCCCTGTAGCACAAACTGACTCTATGAGCTCCTTACACTGCCACCATTTTGCTGGTTGTTCCCAAGGAATGATTTTTTAACTATGGAATTCCTGGACTCAATGAGAGGTAATAGTCTACTCCAACTAAGAGCAAAGTCAAGGTTGAGCAATCACATCTGGAATATAAAGACAAAGCACAGGGAATATTCTAAATGGCAAATGTTTCAAGTCCAATTATACAGTGCAGTCAAAGCATGTTTTTTTCCCCACTTTCTTTCCCCTTGATTAAAAAATAAGCAGTGAAAAATAACAAATGACCAAGTAATAAAGTCTAAGGACACAGACCCTTGATATACTAGTGTGTAGGCCTCTAGTCCATTAACACTCACCAACATTTTAAAATATGACTTACAAATATAAATGTTCATTTCCTCTTGAGCATTTTGGCAATGGCCTTGTCAAGAAGATATTATTAATTAATTTACAGAACTTGAGAGAAGTCAAATCTTTTGCCCAGCTGGTAAAATAGCAGAGCAGGGGCTGTGTGTACAGATTACAAACTTGGACCATTTGACTTCTTCTCAGTCACCAATAATGCATTCATAGGAATCTCTCTGGAGTTGTCAATGGCAATATCTAGATGACAAAAATTGACAATGTGGCAAATTTCAGAACTTGGACTATACAGCCTGATACTGCTTCCATTTTCTCCTCTGATATCCAGTCTAATACACAGGGAAGTTTAGGTGACCATATAAGATCTGCTTTTTAAACTCTATACTGATGTTCAAATATAAGTCACTTTCATTATCACTGTTGCTAAATAAATAAAAGTCACCTCCAAGAATTTGTTCTGTGAGTTAAAGCATTGCCCAGAAATAGTACTATCTTCCCTGTATCTTCAGTAGGGTATACAGAAAACAAATTTACACCAAAAAACTATCAATGAAAAATTTATTTCATATTAAAGAATATATAGATATTATGATTTTGAACATTTTAAATTGAGCAGATATATATAAATGAGTAAATAGTTCTAACCACTAAAACATCACAGTTTTTATTCAAATTAATAAAAACATAAAATGTCCCAATTGTTCTACATAAGAGACTCAGTTTAGTAAATTATGTCACCCCCACAAAATAGATTGTCACGTAGTCCTTAAAATGATGTTTATGAAGGAAACTTCATGACATGAGAAAAGAAAAAATGATAGGGAAAACAGCAGGCTGCAATTTGTGCAAACTATGTGATTTTAACTTCTGAAAAGAACAATTCATAAAAAGCTGGAAAGAAACATCCCAACCTCTTATAACCCCGGTATCCATGGATATGTCTTCAGAGTCTAGCTGGAAAGAGAAAACACACCCAAATTAGGTAATTTAAGATACTTTGATAAAGGAACTACTTACAAAAATGTGTCATGGATATAGGAAAACACAAAGGAAAGTGGAGTAATGCAGGACTAGCAAAAATTGGTATACAATTATCTTTCCTGGAATGAAGGAGCAGTTACCAAATCCTGGACACAGAGAGATATGTGTGAAGAGGGTTGGTTCACAGCAGCCTTGATCTTCCATGGAGGGTGGAAGCTAGGCTATAGCCACCAAACAGACAGGAAGCCAGAGGTGTATGAACCACGCTAGCACTCTCTTCCATCCCTCACACTGTCTGGAGGGATTTCTATCAGTACGGCACTGACAGATAGAATAATTGGAACCAGGTGTTACGCTCAGAAAAGAGATTGTCAAATGCAGTTTTGGAATCAGGCTGCTTGTACATTTGAAAGCACAGGGATAAACTCTGTGGCAAACAGAAATGAGTAATGGGCGATCCATGGCAGGCAATTATATTAAACTAATTCAAATTATCACTGCTCTTGGCTTGGGATGGAGTGCAGAATGAAGGCAAGGAGTTAGGAGATCAAATAGCTCTGATACTGAGTTGCTATTGCAACAATAACAACCAAAATCATAATTATAAAAATGGTGGCATAATCTTATGTGTGGAGTCCATTGATAAACTTGGAGTAAAGGAGAAACTGAAATCTGTGAGCATCCAACAGAAAATGCAAGAGGATAATAAGAATGCATTTTTTGGAAGCTTTGAAGAAGCCTCTCATCTCCTATAGCCTGGGAGCAGACATGGCTGTGAACAAAGCCCAAGAATTAATTGTAGTGGTTGCAGAGTTGCAGTGCCAATTACATGTTTAGTCCTGCCAGTTAAGGACATTGGGAGTGGATGAATTGGAAGCTGAGATACTGATAGGAGTATTTGGGCAGTCATAAACAAGGCTGGAAACTTAAAACTTGCAAATCAGCTTGAACCACCTTGCCAGTTAGGGTATAAACACCACCCACCCTATTTTGAAAGAACAATTGTAGCCTGACATAAAATTTTAAAAAGTCGATGTCTGTAATTGGGACAGTTGACTAATTGCCTTCAGACTCATAATGGAAATCAGTTTCCTGAAGAATCCAGATACAGAAGTACCAAAACTTGACCCAAGATCAAAGAGGAGATAACTTATATGCAACAAGAATGGTGGGATTTCATCAATCTGTATGGGCAGGAAGATGCTAAGAGTGTTAGATGAAGCAAGATGAAATTTTTTAAAAATTGATTTGTACAAATTCATTGATAGGAGTGTGATCACCCAAGATTCAGGATTTGCAGCACATACTTGAGCATTTTTTTAAAGATTTATTTTATTTATTTCTCCCCCCACCCCACCCCACCCCACTCCACTCCACCCCACCCCACTCCACTCCACCCCCTTGTTATTTTGCACTCACTGCCTGCTCTTCTGTGTCTGTTTGTCTTCTCTTTAGGCAGCACCGGGAACTGATCCTGGGACCTTCTGGAGTGGGAGATAGACACTCAATCTCTTGTGCCAACGCAGCTCCCTGGTCCACTGTGTCTCTTATTGTATCTCCTCTGTGTCTCTTTTTGTTGCGTCATCTTGCTGCGCCAGCTCTCTGTGCGGGCCAGCGCTCTTGCATGGACCAGCACTCCATGTGGGGCAGCACTTCGCATGAGCCAGCTCTCTGCTCAGGCCAGCTTGCCACGTGGACCAGCTTACCTTTCAGACCAGCTTACCTTTCACTAGGAGGCCCCGGGAATCAAACTCTGGACTTTTTATATGGTAGACAGAAGCCCAATTGCTTGAGCCACATCCGTTTCCCTATACTTGAGCATTAACACACTAGCAGATTTGACATATAAAGCCTGGATTCAATAGCATCCTATAGTTAATGGGGATGAGATAAATGTCAAAACTTTGCTGTAAACTGTAGAGTCTTTATGTTTAAAGTCTTGTCTACAAACCATAAGCATAAACATCACCTGAGAGCTTCTTAAAACTGCAGAATCCTGGACCCCAAACTCTGTTAATTAAATAAGAATCTACATTTCACAAGATCCCCACATGAGATGTAGCACCTTAAAATTTGAGAAGCACTACAGGTAAAGTAAAGGATCCAAAAATGCAACCTAACTAACCTGCTCGGCTACTTTCTAGCCATAACTCTGTTGGAAGAAAATTTTCCACCATTCTCTCACAGGTCCACATATCTTGTGAGCAGAGGCACTGACTGCCTTTGTTCTGGACTACTTTTCCAGAGCTGTTTGTATAGTGAACAGCCTTAGGAGATAGACAGTGTTCCCTCTGGATCAAAAGGCAGGGCAGTTTACTATCCAGTAGAATAAACTTAATGTCTTTCACTGAAGCAAAGGACAAACAGGCTTATTGACATAAAAAATTTGGGTTCTCTAAGGTTAGGGTTCTTCGCCTACAATGCAACCCACTGCATAAACAGTTATTACCTGTCCCTCTTCATATCACTCTGTGAAAATTGGGGGCCTGGGAACTGACACAAGAAAATGTTAATATATTGACTATTGCTATTGTTGTGAGTAATAAAGCCCTGTGTTTCTGACACAGGAGTCTCATGATTTCTGCCAGCATCCATCATTAGGCTAACCTGTTAGCCTACAAGTAGGGTAAAATCTCTGATCCTTCACAGTCCTAGTCAGTGAGAGCATCAAGAATGAGATACTGACAGAGACGTGGCATTCTGGAAGAGGATGAGGGTCATGCAAGCCAATAAATGGGATTTGAGGGATCTCTGTGGGTGTTGGTTGTCCGTGGGCCAATTGAATGTTGACCAAATTGCATGTTCAATCAGGCATGAAATGGCCCTCCTGTTAATAGGAAGAATTGGGAAGGTGGTTGTAGGTCAAGTAAGTTCAAAGACAGTAGCCAAAATGAAGCCCTAGTTGTGCTGCTCTCATCAGAGAGGAGGGATCCTTACTAGTAGGCAGTCAGCCTCAGGTCCACCCACTTTAACAACTAATGCTAAGGTTTGTCTTGGTAGAACAAGTTTCCTACCCTTTCAGAAAATAGTTATAGGAAAACACAACTATAATGAGCATGCAAGGAGTGTAGCCCATGATCACTATGGGCAGAAATTACAAGCATCATTAGAACTTTGGCAGTTTTGCATGAGATGAAGGGGCTTGTTAAGGAAGAATGGCAATGCTAGACCACTGTAGAGATCAAACCCTCCTGCAGGGTATTGTGCTAACTTTAAATTTATTCAGAGAAGATAGTAAATGTTCTCAGAGACTTTCACAGTGGATCCTGGTGGCTCTAAGGAAAACTCAGCCCTCAAATTTGCCTAAGACAAACTTTCATGGGAAACCAAAGATGAGTCATTCCATAGTATTCAACCCTTCCTGCTCCAGATTGGGTTTGCAACACTGATAAAGATGACCCACTAGAGAATGAGAAACTGACCCAAAGAAATCTAGATAAATTCTTGTCAGCCCCACCACCCTGGAAATCTTCCCTATACCTTATGTTAAAACTGGCAAAACCTTAAGAGATGTTACCATGGCTATAGGAAAGCAAATGCCCCAGAATAAGGTAAACTGCTTAAAAATAATAACCACTCTACAAATAAAACCTGATTCAGCCAAAGGGTGCAAGCTCTCAATCACAGCCAGAAAGCAATGTTGCTGTGGCTGCTGAGTCAAAGGGTTGCCAAAGCTGACTCAAAGAATCCCTAAAGTAATGATGACCTTGCCACCACATATAGGATTATGGATAGACTGAAAACTTTGAAGATTGTTTGGTTGAGCCTTGAAGAGCTACATCACTGCAGGAAATCAAATGTAAATGTGCCTTTCTTATTGGCACAGAGCCACTCTCACCTCCTCTAACCCAATCTTAGCTAATTTAAGAAGAAAGATGATTAGGGGTCAGGTTGAGAGCTCCCTGTCCTAAGAGAGACCAGAAGTCAGAAATACCCGTTAGAATATGAGAACTTCAGGGAAAGGAGGGACTCAGACTTAACTTCCCGTCACAATATAATCTAAAGGAACCTTGATTTTCTTGATATTTAACATAGCAGTTAGAGCATGGGCTTTGGACTTAATCAGATTGTTCACTGTCTGACCTTGTGCAAGATATTTAACCGTCCCAGGTCTGTTTTCCTCATTGTAAATGGAAAACAATAACCATACGTATTTTATAAGATCATTGAAATTATAGTGAACATTAAATGAGATAATGTATATAAAGTTTTTAGCATATTATCTGAAATAATATAGTATGTTCTCAAAAATTATTAGCTATTATCATGTATTAAGGGTATATCATCATAAAACGTTTTCCACTGATAGTTTATAATAGAGAACACCTCCTACCACTGCTATTATAAAAACATAGTTTGTTATATAAAGGTATTATTTTATTAAAAAATTAATAAAAATATAAACTCCAAAGACACTTTTAATTAAGTTTACATATGAATAGAAATTTAGACTTGGCAACAGTTAAAATTGATGATGTAGATCCATTCATATTGCCATGGAAGATGACTACAAAGTACTGTTTGGAAGATAAAGTCAAGTTGCAAATTTGCAATAACAATATGATTATACTTATATAAATGTATAGAGATACAGAGAGTGAAAAATCATGCATGTCCACATAACTTTACAGAAAGTAATCCAGAAATTTTAACTATGGTTATCCCTGGGAAAGGAATTAAAAATGATGTTTCTTTTACATATTTCTGTGTTGTTTATTTATTTATTTTTAAAGATTTTTTTATTTACTTTATCCATTTTAAACCCCCCCCTTCCCCATTTGCTGCTTTGTGTCCATTCACTGGGCAATTCTCTGTATCTGTTTCCTGCCATCTCTTCTCATCCTCCTCCTCCAGTCTTCACCAGGATCCGATCCTGTGGACCTCCGATGTAGGAGACAGGTGTCCTGCCACCTGCGCCACCTCGGTTCCTGGTCTTCAGAGCATCTCGTCTTGTCTCTCCCCTGCGTCTCTCTCCTGTTACGTCATCATCTTGCTGCATGGCTCCCGGGGCCTGGCGGCTCACCGGCACACAGAGCCTGGCAGCCCATGCGGCGTCTATATATATTTTTTTTATTTTACTGGGAGGTCCTGGGGATCGAACCCAGGTCCCTCCATATGGCAGACAGACGCCCAACCATTTGAGCCACATCTGCCCCCTCTGTATTGTTTAAGTACTTTGCAATGAGCATGTTTTTCTGCAGGAAAACACATAATACATTTTTCATTATAGAAAAAATAATTTTTATTTAATATACATCTCCCTGAAAATCAAATAGTAATTGGGCTAATACACGCACAATGTATAATATTTCTATACTTTCTATTCTTTTCACATATTTATCATATTTAACTCCCAAAATCCTTGTGAATATACAGGACAAACATAATCCCAGTTTAACAGGTAAGAAAAATGGCCCAGAAATAGTTAGATTCCACTATCTTTATTTCATTTAATCCTCACAAAAACCTCACAGCTATTTAATAACACGCACAAGGTTAGTGTAATGACTAAGACTGCTGTTTTGTGCATGCTTGTCCAATACTTTTTCCTGTACTTTACAATGATTAGGTGCTTAGAAGTTTACATGAAGGTGCAGTTAAAGGAATAGGAGGAAACTGACAAGTGTTGTCTCTGTGGCAATCACTGTGGTAAGCTTTTTTTTTTTTTTTTTTTTTAATAAAAATAAGTTTTTCAGAAGAAGGAATTAAAGCAACTGTAATCCACGTACTCCCTTTACTGGAGGGAGACTCCTGTGATTAAGAAAAGAAAGCTCAACATCGAGGCTAATGGCCTTGTTAAAAATTTTTCTGGACCTCTAGGTAAAGAGAATAAAGATATTTACTAAGAGGAGGGTCCTAATCCATGGAATGTTCCTAACAGGACATCCTTGGTTTAGGATTGCTTATAGTCAATAAACCCAGAATATACGAAAGTATAAAGTTTGGCTCCACAGAAAGTGTTGTATAAGCTACGGTATAAAATGGAAATAACTAACATCCTGACTGTTGTTTGAGGGAATAATCTCTCACTTGGAGACAATGCCTACTCTCAGTCAGAGAGCACATGACTGATGCAAGAGGAATTAATGATTTTGGGGACTGCCCTCTGTGTTCCCAACTTCAACTTGCCTTGTCTGAGCCTCCCAATTATCTGTAAGATAAATAACAGGCAAGATTTTTGATTCATGTGATTCAGATTTGATAATATGATTCTTAGTGTTAGCTCAAAAAAGAGTGGGAAAAAAACAACAAATGCACCCTTCTCAATACATTTCTGCAAATCATAGGTGTTACTAATACAAGGACAACGGCCATCCCAGGGAAAGGAGGGAGCCTGCAACTTCAGGCAGGATAATCCCACCCATCATATCCATGGGATATGGGCCCCCTCTCACTTGGAGGTGGAGTGGACATCACCATCCCAAACTCCTCAGGATTGGGGAAAGAGCTATGGACTAGAGTGGACTTAATGGTATTCTGTTGTAGACATATTGTGATTCAAGCAATGGAAGAAATTACAACAGTGAGGTGGAGCCAGTGACAGGGAAGGGAAAAGCAGTTGTAATACAGGGGCTTTTTCAGGACTTGGGAATTATCCTGAATGACATTACAACGACAGATATAGGTCATTTTACATCAGCATATACTATGCAGAACTGTGTGGGACAAAGTGTGGTCTACAATGTGAACTATGGTCCATGCTTAGTGGCAAAGCCCCAGAATGTGTATATCCATTGCAGGTGATGTGCCATTCTAATAAAAGATGTTTATGTGGAATGTTATGGGAGTTGTGGGAGGTGGGGAACATGGGAATCCCTGTAATTTTTACATAACAGGAAATTATAACAGGAATGTTTTATATAACATTTATGTAATCTAAGCATCTTTTAAAATATAAAAAAAAAAGAAAAAGTACCACATAAATACAAAGTATCAACAATAGCAGAGTATATGTGAACATTGTACTTTTCCATGAATTTTCCATGAATTATCTGTAATCCTGTTTCTAATGTAAAAATAATAATATTTCAAAATGTTATACTGACAGAAAAAATAAACTGCTTTAAAAAAAAATACAAGAAAAAATGAATATTTATGTAGAACTTACCATGTTCCAGGTGCTTTCTGTCTGTTACATCCCTATACTACCTACCATGTGAAGTAGATATAACCATTACCATGTTCATACAAAAATTAATAAGACATAAGGAGTTTTTTTTTTTTAAATGTGCACACTTTCCCAGCTACTAAGTCAGTAATCAGGCATTTCACCCTAGATCCATCTCACACTATCTACTTCTGCCTCCAAGGGGGAAGTTAAGCCTTTGATTATTCTCTCCATGGATTGAATTCAAGAGCCTGTTCTCTGCTTTAGAATATGGTATGGAATTATAAATGTATTAAAAAGCAATAGGGGAACAGATGTGGCTAAAGCAGTTGGGTGCTTGCTTCCCACATGGGAGGTCCCGGGTTCAGTTCCTGGTGCCTCCTAAAGAAACAAAAGACAAAGAATGAGCAATCAAAATGAAAAAACCAACTCAGGGGAACTGATGTGGCTCAGTGATTGAGTGCCGGCTTCCCACTTACAAGTTCCCAGGTTTAATCCACAGCCCCGGGACCTCAAAAAAAAAAAAAAAGTAATAATTTTTAGCTTCATATGTCCAAAAAGTAAATTCATTGCCTTTGGTTAGATGCCCAAGACTGGAGTCCTAGACTCAGTAAGACGAAATTGTACTCTACCCTAATAATAATTTTTTTTATGGCACTCAGCCTTATACTTGGGGCTTTGACATTTGTTAACAATTTGACATTTGCTTTACTTTACACCAAAAAAAAAAAAAAGGATAAATAAATAAATAAATCTCATGGCTTTTAATGATATGGATATAAGTTTTGTCTGGTAGCAGGTCAAAATGGAAAGAAGTCATCTATTAAGTTTTTGAAAAAATTTCAATGAAATTACTTCATGTTTCTTCATCTAAAAATAAAGTGGTGCTTCTGTGTTCCATGGGTAAAACTTTTTCTTCTTTTTTGACATATGATCCTGAGGGATTTAAAACACTTCTGTAGAAAAGTGAATTCTAGAGAGGCTAAGATGATGAATAATTACAAGTAACAGAGTTCTTTTCTTTTGATGTTATTCCCAGTTACTTCCTATTCTGAATAAATAAATATTCTTGGGAACAAAGGGGCAGTAGAAAGTAGGTACAAGTAGGAGTATGTCATGTTATACAACTCCAGGATTCATCTGTAAGGGGCAGGATGCCAGGAACAGAAATCCACAGGTCAGCAGATGGCTTCAATCCATAAGCAAAGTTATTTGGACCACATTTTTAAATAAATATAACTCATATAAGAAAAAAGATAATCCCATGGTTGTTCCATGATATTTTCTATTTCTTCAGAATTAACAAAGTAATTTTATGTTAAAAAAAAAAAAAAATCAACATATCACAAATGACAGAAAATATAAAGCATAGGTTATCAAAATGTACAACCTCTGGATGTCCTGGTCTGGGAACTTTAGAAATAACATTTCTGAATTAATAGCTTTGTGCCCATTATCTCATCCAAAACAAATTGACTTGATTACTGATAAGGTTTCTTAATGTGAAAAGTGGTTAGAGAAGATGTTCCTCGTTCACATAGCCCTCTGCCCCAGTGAAGGGATGGATTCGTGCACTGAAAAACCCTGGAAAAAGACCAAATTAATTGATTCAATTAGTTATCATGGCATGTATGACTTCCTTTTATAAATAGAGGAAGAAAGTGCCTCTGAGATTCAGAATTGAGCAGTTCTCTATTAGGGCAGAATCACAAGTCTCTACCTTATAGTAATCCCTCTTCTATAGCCTTTTTTCTTGTCTAGATCCTCAAACTGGTCCAAATGGCCGAAAATGTGTTTCCCACAATCCATTCTGAATGATCATAGGCTGAGTTAAAAAATAAAGGGGTAATGATATAGTGTCCATATTTTCAAATAGAAAGATGGGAAATTAGGAAATATTTTTAAAATATAGTTATCTATTAAGCATCTTGGTCAATGCTTCCTTGGTAAACCAAAGAGAATTTAAGTTATGCCTGGCTGGTGATATTTTATTTGAGGCAGGGAAGTTGATATCCTAATATCCCTTTTTCCTTATTTCCTGCCTTTCTCAATACTTCAGTTCCTATTTTGAATGGCATAGCAATTAGCTTTACCATTGAATATGATTATCAGAAACCAGATACTCAGGAGTTCTCAATGTTTTTTCTGGGGACTCATCTTATACCAAAATCTTTTTGCTGAGCAAAATTGACATATCTGCTCAAAAAAGTTCCCATCTGAGTTGCCTGATCTGAAGAGAACAAGTTCAGAGGGCACAGAGATTGGGAATAAAAATAGAAGAGGGGAATGATGGAAAAAATATTTTATTATATCAAGTCTGAATAATATTATAATTTTTTAACAAAAATACAAGGGAAAAAACCTTCACATGTCTAATATACAAGTTAAGAGTCTAAGAGTCAAAGTAACCTCAGTTCTTTCTTCCAGTCTCACTCCATTCTCAGTACTTTTTGTTAAAATTCAGTCAGTCTAAAACTAACATCATTCTTCCATAGCCTGCTTCTTCTCCAGTTATCTCAATCAAGTAAAGGGTATAAACATTGACTCAGAAAACCAAGAGATCTGGAAAACTCTGGCTTGTCTCTGACTCCCCTCTCTCCCTCACACTTTATATCCAATCACTCACTAAATATAATGGCTCTAGTTCTTGCATGACCGTTTTATATTTCTTCCTTTCAACACCCATTGCATCAGTTTTCTTTCAACCCACATTCTTTCTCACCTGGACTGGAACAGCCTCTGAACAGGGACCTCTTTATCTCTCCAATCCCTCCTCTCCTTGGCTGCCAGAATAATTTTTTAAAAATCATATCCTGTTACTCTATGTTTAAAATCATTTAGAAGTATTAGGGCACTCTCTCCCTATAGTGTAAGTCTTCTGTAATGTACATCCATGATGTTTTGGGCTCTAACTATACCACAGGTTCCACTATTTGTAAAAGAGAATCACTCTTAATTGGCTTTTCTTTCTAGCAAATAAACATTGTAAAATAGTTGAGTGCATATTAATCGAGTAATATATGTGAATATTAACCCTTTATTATAGGTCATATAAAATAGAGTTGGAGATTCTCAGATTTTCATGCAGGAGGTTTACTGGAGATAGGGAAACAACACCCATGAGGGATAAATTGGACAGAGGGAGAAGTTGAACTGTGATGCTGTTGCAACTGAGATTTGGCCAATCCTATGGCAAGTTTTAAAGTTGGGATGACCCTTCAAAGTTATCCACAATTGAGGCAAGCCTCCAAATTTTTGTACTTCCATGTAGACCAGGAATGAATGTTAACTGTCCCTGAGGAGAAGCAGGACCTGGGTGAGGTAGCTTCCTTCCAGTGAAGAAAATTTCTGGAAAAGGATGTGCTTCAAGTCATCAACTGTTACTACCCACTGCGGCTGGGAGAATGAGTGCCTAGGTCCCACAGAAGATGTGGGTGGAGTATCCCAGGGGCCACTACACCTCCTGCCAGAATTTACTTTAGAAGTTATTATGATTTAAATTTTGGTCCTAACATAACATTAGTGAGTGCCAAATCTAAGTTAGAAATGGGGATAGATGCTAAAAATAATCATCCTGGAACCCTATACAGATTGAAAATGATTTGCAAGACACACATTAAGAAAATAAGTGTGGAAATTGAAGAAACAATTCATTCATGTCCAGGTAGACCTACTTGAGGAGATAGATTGCTTATAGGGTGAATTTCCTGATTTCCTCTTTTCCCAAGATTTCTATAAATGTAGGATGAGATCTTGGGCTTCTAGAGAGCTCTTTAGAAACTGAAACATCCTATTAACTCCATGATTGCTCTGTACAAGAGCTTTTCTGATGTAAGGTTACATTTGAGTTACAGAAATCCACCAAACTTTAAAGTTAAATTTGAATTTATTTTCCTGTTCTGATGTATTAGTTGAAAATTTACAGTAAGAAAAAAAAAAAAAAAAAAAAAAAAAGACTATGCCCCAATGAATAAAATACTACTAATGAGAATGAGTCAATAAAAATATAGTGAGGAAATTTCAGAAAGCAGAATAAGTGTACAGATTTTTTAAACTACTAGGATCAGAGCCGATATGATTATTTTCAAATGTTGAAACCAAAACGAGCAGATACTGCTTTAAATTGCCAACCTCTTCCAAGAATAGCACTCACAGTAAAACGTACATTTTCATTACAACGTATAGTTTACATCTCCTGACCCCTCTCTAGCCTGTATTTCCATCCTCATAATGTCAGCTAGCTTCTTCCCCATAGCTTATAAATATGATCAAGTACTTCCTAAGTATGCAACCTTCTGTTTTAGTTTGCCAAAGGGCTGCCAATGCAAAGTACCCAAAACGGGTTGGATTTTATAAAGGGGATTTATTTAGGGTAAAATCTTACAGTTCCAAGGCCGTGAAAAATCCAACTCAAGGCACGATAAGAGGGAATTTCTCACCAAAGTCAGCTGCCACATGTTGCCACATGAGATAGCAGATGATCTCTGCCAAGGTCTCTGCCTTCCTCTCCAGAATCTACCATCCCCTGGAGCTCAATTGTGGGCAACCAATCACAGGGTTTGTCTCTTACCAAGCCTCCTCTATTAGTTTCAGCTGCTCCACTTTCTTCCCGAGTTCAGCTGCAAGCTATCAGGCATATGGCTCCTCTCTCTCTGGGCCTCAGCTCTTTGACCCTCTTGGGGGCTTCTCTCCTTGCTGCTCAGCTGTGGTTGAAACTGGAGTCCTTCCTCTCACCTGGCAGGATCAAATATGATGGCTCCCTTTTCCTGTGCCTGCATCTCTCTCTCTCTGTCTCCATTTTTGTCAGACCCAGCAAAAGGGCAGAGACTAACCTGAGTCACTCCTCACTTATGTAGTCCAATTAAAAGGGTCTCACACCCACGGGAATGGATTAGATCACAAACATAATCTTTTTCTTTTTAGGATTCATAAAATAACTTCAAATTTTCACACCTTCCTTATCCCTTTGTCCCTAAAAGGCTTTCTTAACTAAAATCCTCAGTAGTGACCTACAATTGATAGGCTCACTCCCTCTCTTCCTAGTCACTCACGTTATTAAAATCAGTATCCCACCTCCAACTACTCCACTAAAGCTGTTCAAGCAAAGTCTCCATTGATGACATAACTTGCAAATCCAATTAGCTTTTCTCCATCCTCATTTTATTTTATCTTTCTACTGAATTTGTAGATGAATGTGGACATGCACTTGCATGGATTTTTGGAAGAACACATAAAATGGGGCTTCAAATCTAATTTAATTTAATTGTAAGCATGAGTATGTTTAAGTTTTATAATTAAAAAAATAATAAACAGCTGCCCAAGAAGATTTTCAAACACTGAGAAAATGACATTAACTCCCAGTCTCCTCTGAGGACTGAGCTGGTTTATTCTTCTATTTGGTTTGAATTTGACCCCCATATCTTTCATAATCAGATCAAATTTTCAAAGCATCCTGCACCACGGTCAGTGATAAGAAAATAGAAAGCCACTAGATTTGATGTTATATACTCAGAAGTCTTTATTCACCCTATGGATCACTGACCAAAGGCCACGAAATTTCCAAATTGAAGCCATGAATGAGAAGAAAAAGTCAGCTGCTGACTAGGGCACTTTTGTCCTGATGCACAGCAGCCCCTGACTCTCCAGTTTGATGTGCCTCAGCAATGTTATTTTGGGTTAGTTACCAGGCAACTCTGTCTCTGAGTCATGGGAGAGCACTTGGCAGCACCATCATCTGTGTCATCTTTCAATAGATTTAGCACAATAGTTAAACACCAGTCACCTTATTTTCAACAAAGGCCCATGTCAGAAATCAGGATGGGAACCTGGCTTGCGTGGGATGATTTTAAATTGCAGGGTTCATAATTGACTGTCATGTAATTTCAGAAATAAATACCATTAAGTCTATTATGTAAGTAAATAGCTTAGTAAAAGGGAGCCAACAATATGAAGTGTGAATTAAAAATATTATAAACCCCTAAGGTTGGATGATCAATAATAAGACACCTATAGAAGATTTATTACCTCTTTCAAGCCTCCAGCATACAGCTTGGCAAGTCAGTGCACTAAAACAGTCCACTTGATTTTTCCCTTCCCAGTGATCAGGATAACATACCGTATAACCTGTTACTTTTAAGCAGACTCAATGATTCTTTTGACTTAAATTTTTGCTCAATACTAAATGACAAAAGTTCCTAGGGATTATAGACGTGAGGCTTAAGAGGGAGCAGGAAGGTAAGGAAGGAAATAAAAGGAAATTGTTCACACAGGTGGATATTCAACTATCCACCGGGCACCACTCTGTGTCCCACAGGTAAATGGATTTCAACACTTCCAGTGTTTACCTAACTCTGCTCCTCTCCCTGCATCGTTTTTCTCCACTAAGGGTGCCTACTACCTTCTAGTCACTCACACTGAAAATAAAGCTGATCTCCTCCTTCTCCCTTCTTCAGGGCCAGCTTCCTGGGCTTCAAACCCATGCAGTTCCATAGCGCCCCCCACTTACAAGGGCCCATGCTTGGTTTAATACTCTGATGACACTGTTTAAATTTTCAATAATGGATGAACAACATGCCCTCTCTTTTCATGCACCAGACCCCACAAATCATGTAGCCAGCCCTGCCCTCCATTCCTTACATCAAATTAGCCACCCTCCTAAACTGACCTAAAAAACCTATCAAGTGGCTATTCCACTTTCATGGTCAGGCCTTCAGCATCCTAACGTGGGGACCTGAAATTGACAAGGATTGTAGGGAAAGTGTCTCCACAAAGTGAACAGAGTCAGGAGTGAGAGTTACCAGACTCTGTAGAGGTAAAAGTTCCAGGCAGTGGGAACGGCGGCAACAGCACAGTTCTGAGGTGGGAAAGAGGCCAGGAGCTGGAGAAGGGCTCAAATCCTGGATGATCTCCCTTCTTATTCACTCCCTAAGTGTTATCCAGTTCTATGACCTCTGGCTCGAATTCCTCAAACCCAGCCCTATGCAGATCTGGATCTAATACAAGATTTTATTTATTGTTAAGCTTTGGCACTCTTAGAAACAATTTAGCATTGCCGTCAGGCTTCCTCCACTGATAGGGCTAGCCTAGTTCCCTGTGGGAGGGGGAGATGCTCACACACAGCCTCATCTCCTGGCACTTTTATACACATTCCCAGTGATCCAACCACAACAAACTATGTGCCTCTGGCTTTGCACAGGCTGTTCACCATGCCTGTAATTCCCTACCTACACAACCCCCTAGAAGTTTAACTGGCAAATTTCTCTCCATCCTTTCAGGTAAATTCAACCCACTACCTTCTTAGAAAGCCTGAACTTCTAAATAGAGTCACCTTCTTACTCCTCCACATTCATGTAGCTTGTTTGCACATTTCTATGGTGGCACAAACCACATTTGTTGAGTGGCTAGAAAGAGAAAAAGAAAGGAGGTAAGAGGGGCCCTGCTCCTGAAAATTTGCAAATGAAGGTGACTGAAAAGGAAATGCTATAGACAACTCATCTTCTTCTCTATTTCCCCTGCATCTTTTCCACTCCAGAAATTGCTAAGGCTTCCCTAAATGGCTTGGTGCCAGTCTAAATTGGACTAACATTTCTCAGGAGAAAAGGCTGAGTGCTCTGGTTCCAGCCCTGTGAGAGGCAACGAGACAGAAGTCAGCAAGATCAGCCACCTCAGCCTCCTGCGTGGGTCCCTGCTCCCTGTGTGTACAAAGGAAGACCTCACGGTTATCCCTTTCTTTCCCCCTGGAAGCAGCATATTGGCATTTATGCTGGTTCACTGATTCTAAAGGGTCAGGGAGAAAGAGCTATAACTTCCTCCAATTTCCCTGAATAGCTGAACTCAGCAGACACTGGAAAACTACCTCCATAGACTCTTTAACAAGCAGCCAGCTGTAATGCAGTCATCTATGTATGTTCAAAAGACTGTCATTTTCAAATATATGTATATGTATATATTAGTCTCACACAGGAAACCCTGTCTCTCTTCCCTCCTCCTCTTTCACTAAAACAATTTTAACTAGGTGAGCTGTTCTAGAATTAGGAAGTCAGATGTACAATCACATAATTCTCCCAAATAAAATAATACAAATTTACTTACTACAACTCAGTTCACTAGTACTTTTGCTCTCAATCAAATTGAAATATAAAAGAAAAATAATTTGCATTATTTTTTTCATTGTAATTCATAGCTTAATATATATGGGGAATGTTCAAACAAAAATTATAATACAGAAATGATGACAAAAAAGGCCAAGTAATAATATAGGGGAAAAAAGGCAATGATCCCTCTCCATTACCCATTTAATATTTCCTCTGAATTTATAAAAATATAATGCTAATAAGTCATAAAAAGTAACATTCAATGTCAGGAAAAACATTATCTGCTTCTGTTATTTTGCTCTTTTCTAATTAATTTCTCTTTCATTTTCAAATTTTTCCTAACTTATTATCTCTCTGGAGTTGAAATTTCTGACTCTCTTTCCTATTTTAAATTTGTTTCATTTGCCAGGCATTTTTTAAAATTTATAAACCAACCTACTTATTACCAAAAATAAATTAAAATTTTTTTAAAAAGGATCTCAAGCATATTTTCCTTTATTTTTAGGGTCACACTATCTTTGACAATGCAAAGCGTATTAAAATGCAAGTGCATTATGCTACACCATTAATGGATTACTATTTTTTAAAACAATTTATTGAAGTATATCATTCATACATGAACATACATAAACCATAAGTGTAAACATCGTGATCTTACAAAACAAACATTCATAACATCATACAGGGCTCCCACACATCACCCCCCCACAAACACCCTGCATTGTTGTGATTTGTTAACAAATCATGAAAGAGCATCGTCAAAGTATTACTACTAATTATAGTTCGTGTGTTCCTCCCCTATACATTTTTTTAAGGATTTATTTATTTATTTACTTTTATCCACTTTTACCTGCCCCCTGCCATTTTTGCTGTTTCTGTGCCCATTCGCTGGGCAACTCTCTGTGTCCATTTCCTGCCCTCTCTTCTCATCCTTCTCCTCCTGTCTTCACTGGGATTAGATTCTCAGAATCTCCGATGTGGGAGAGAGGCTTCCTACTGCCTGCGCCACCTTAGTTCCTGGCTTTTTGGTGTGTCTCATCTTGGCTCTCCCCTTGTGTCACTCTCCTGTTATGTCATCATCCTGGTGCATGGCTCGCAGGGCCTGGCAGTGCACCCACACATGGGGCCTGGTGGCCCACGCGCCTTCTATATTTTTTGTTTTTTATATTTTTACTGAGAGATCCTGGGGGTCGAACCCAGGTCCCTCCATATGGGAGACGGATGCCCAACCACCCGAGCCACATCTGTCCCCCTGCTATATCTCTTAAGGTTGACCAAAGATACTAAAAGTTACAGTCTTTTCCCATACAGGATGGTCATGTAACAAATCAGACTTAGTTTATCACCAGCATTCTAAAAACCAGACCTAGGGAGGAAAAATAGGTCTCGGGACACATTCATGGTTTCTAATATAGCAAATGCTTAGCCTACCCTGATTATCACAAAATCAGGACAGCGAGAATATTTGCAATGGCTTACTATTAAAAATGCATTCCAATGAAACACGAATTACTTAATCAAATGACTTGCACTCAATGTACAGTTTTTAAAAATTCCCTTGACATTTAACATGTACTAGTAACGTTTGTGGAGAACATGAGCTCACTATGTTTGATAGCATCACTTACTGTGATTGAAATAAAGCATCTGATTGTACATGCCTTGTCCTACCTCCTGCCTCTTCCAGTATAATGTCTATATTTTCTAAATTCACCTCAAATTACTAACTTAACTATAGCTTAAAATGTTCATAGAAAAGATAAATGCCTTGTATACCTAATGTGGTAAATTAAATTTTAAAACCTGGGAATGTAAAATCTATTTTTTTTCCATCTTGCACTTCCTTTTAGAAAAAAGACTTCAATATCAGTGTACTCCATACTTTCCTTATAATAGCATCCTTTCAAGCTGATACACAGTTTGCTTTTATTTTACTTACAAACAGAATATTAGTTGTGAAGTACATATAAATAAGATGACAGTGGAACTAGAAATATAATAATAAAAGCAAAGGTAATAATAAGAACAATAATCATAGCTAGTACTTATAAAGCATTTACTATGTGCCAAGTATTTACTATATGTCAGGCATAAGCCCTTTACACATACTAACTCATTTCATTCTATGAAGTTGATCTTTATAGAGTAAGTATCCCCTGGTCAAATTTCATTCTTTCAGAAATGATTGAGAGCTCACAATATGATCTGCTATTTCTTCCACAATCCCACTACTTACAACAATGTCTGCAATAGAGAGTTCAAATGCTTTGCAGTTCTAATAGGGTAATGTATCACTCTCTCTGTGCAGCAATAGAGCTATTTCCCACCAGACACTACCATTTCCACCAGGTTCTACCATCACCCCACTATGTACCACTGCCCAAGAAGGCACTACTTCTCCTGAGTACAACTACTTCCCCCAAGATTGTAACCTTTACCAGGGACCTCTGCTCCCCGTGTTGGTACAAAGGTATATTACATGGGACTATATGAACCACCTGAATTCGTATGTTGCATTTGTGTCTATTTAAATCTGCATGCTTATTATTCTGGAGATAGGATTTATTACTTTTACCAAAGGTTAATAATTGTTGAAGAGTTATGTGGCAAAGTGAGTAGAATTCTCTTCTCTTGTTCTGCATTAAGCTCTCTTAGTAGGACTCCAAAGCACTGTGAGGCCACCTTCTGCCCCAATATTTTACAGGGTGTTTATACAAAAGAACTTCTATTGGTTTCTATTTATCCTTCTTTCTCCTTTTAGCAAATCATGAATATGAGATCAGGGAGGGCTGAGATGACAGTCAAATTTGAGAAGCAAGCCCCTTGCTGCTCACCTAGAAGCTCCTCCTTCTGATGCCTGAGATTTCTATATTTGGCCAAATTTGCAGACTTTGTCTCTCTTCCTTTAGGGTAAGTTCTTTCTCAAGAGGCTTTCGGCTCCTTTGGGCCAATTTGATCCTTGTGGACCTATCTCATCAGTTCAGAGTACATGACCAACCATTCTTCACCAAAGAGGTAGCTATGAATTGAGTCTAAGGTAATTTCATTGAATCTAAATAATCATTACTCATTATTAGCAAAATGGTTTTCTCAAAACCAATTAGAATCTATACCTAAGAATCCAGGGTATTTAATTTGACATTTAGCCACTCTCCATAGCAAAAAAATACCAAACATGCCTTCTACTCCCCATCATTTCCTTGATTTCTTGTGGTTAAGCTCAGTCATTTAATTAGTTCTGGACAATAGCTCTGAATGGCAGCCAATGCATAATAGCACATCTTTTCAGCTTCTCTTTCCCTATCATAACTGAGGTTCCATGGTTCAGGTACAAGGTGGTGAAACTTCCGTAAGACTGGGATTCTGATTTGTAGCATTTGCTGATTTCCATGCTGTAAATACTCCTACTATGGTTTATTTCAAACTGCCATGAAGTTACTGAATGGGAGGTTAAGAAGAGCTTGGCAGAATTGGCTCTAGCAAGCCAGTACACACCAGGTCCAGCACAACACTGTAAGCTCCTATAAAAGGGAATATACCTATAATTTAGAAACAGAGGAAGAAAATATTACTCCAAATAATTAAAGTAAATAATATTCAATATTGAATTGGTTGAGCTTAAACATGTATGACACTTTCTAAGGGTATGAAATGTTAGGAAACTGTGTTTCATTTCATTTGAGATAGTGATTCTATCAAGGAAATAAGATACCATAAATTCATTCAAGAATAACAGGATGTATCCTACATCCTGCAAAGATGATCAGCATGAACACAGATTCAACTAAAACTTTATGGAATGTATATTATGTGCCAGAAGTAATGGTGGCATTATCTCATCTCATCACAAAACATTTTATCCTTTTATTTTGAAGATGAGAAAATTTAGGCATATGTAATTAGCAAATATATATATATATATGGAGGATTTGAATCAAAGCTCTCTGATTCCAAACCCAACAAGCTGTACTCAACAAGCTGCTGAATCTATTCTATCTCTATAGTCAAAAAAACAAAAAAGGTGACAAGAATATATCTAATGAAAACAAAATTTATTCTGCTCCAGCATATCAAAGCATTCTGAGACAATTGGGTAATAGTAGTCAAAGAACAAATTAGTGACCAGAAAAAGGAAAGAAGAGATTTGGAGTTTTTCTTTCTTTCTCTAACTCAGTGCAGTCAGTAAACTCCTACATGCTACATTCTCCATATGAGAGAGAGAGTTGACTTTCAAGAACCAATATATATTATTGAATATATATATATCTACCATGAAGAATTATTTTTCTAGCTACTATAGTTTGACAGAAACACCCATAAAGAAAATCTCAATTAGCTTCTTGCTCATTCTAATAACAATGTGGGAAAGTGTGGGAGGGTGAGGAAGTGGGACATATGGGAATTCCTTATACTTTTTTATGTAACATTTATGTAATCTAAAACTTCTTAAAAATAAAAAAATTATACATAAATACAATAGATTGTCTGATCCTATATATCAGAAGCCAGTTTCTGGACACATAGTGTCCCAACAAATGCTCCTGATGCTATACATCTAATCAGCAACAACTAAAATTTAACTATATTTAATTACAAAGACAGGCTAAAGTTAAATTAAGTTAAATTACTTATTTATTTTTAAGTTAAAAATAGCTAAATAACTGTATTGATAGTATTGATCACTGAATTAATTTTTTAGAAGAATAGCCAGTTTTATTCATCCATGGTATTAGAGACATGTTTCAGAATGTCTGCCAAGAGCATTGTTTTACAATTTGCAGAAGTGCCCTGAATTAGTTTCATTTTCAAAAGCAAACAGAAGAAGTTTTCTTATTCCCAAAACTCTTCTTTACTGCAGCATGCCAAATAGCAAATTAGTCTCACCTGTAGGTAAGAAGACAGGCTGAGCAGTGGAAAGTTCATTAAGTTGATCTTTTTGAAGTTCTTCAGTGTGAAGATTGTATAAGGCTACCTGCAGCTGGGATGTCTTGGCATAAGGTTGAAAATGCAGTTAACAAAAGAGTATAAAAATTCCTCTGCTGTTTATTTAGAATTTATATCAGATGTTGCTTCTCTGAGTTTTCTGTCACCAATGTTTTTTCAGCCTTTAACATGCTTTTCAGAAGGGTATTGACCTAACTCTTTTATTTTGGGATAGTCACTCGCTTTCTGTGTATGTATATCACTCAGGAACTTCTCGGGTGGATAATCAGCCGGTAGAGAAGAAGACTGATATTCAGTCTGACATCAGAGCAAAAATTCAGCTATTGTTAAGCTACCTTAGGCAATTATATATGAATGAAAATACATTATAATTTCCAAATACAGTTGATGTCTTGAGATCATTGGAAATATCAGGATTAAGAGTGAGGAGATATTTGTTTGTTTTTTTGGTTTTTTTTAGATTCAGCTTTGCCATCATTTATTCTCCAAGTTTATGCAATTCAATCATCTCTCTAGGACTCAGTTACCTGACAAGTAAAATAAGCAGCTTGAACTGAAGTTCCTTTCATAACTAAAATGCCAGCAGTTAAAAACTGATGAAGCAGGAACAGGCAATCTGTCTAGAAGTAAGCTAGAGCAAAGATTTCCAGCTCATTTGACAAGTGAGAAAGACCATCAGCTACCAATCTGCTTTCTAACCACAAACCCTTCAGAAAACCTGCCTACTGATATACTGCATTCACTCACAACAAGCCTCACATTCAACTGAAAGGCCCAACAGGGAAACAAACCACACAGCACAGGAAAATCTCACCCATAATAAATGATCTATTGCATCACATTCATAAATATAAATGGACAAATAAAGATCACTAGACATTTGAGGAAAACCAGTATATCAGTAAAGACTAAGAGGAACAAACAACACAATTCATGGCACTGAACTAAACAATGCTAATATAGAGAACAGAAGAGATTTGTATAAAATTCAAGTTTATGACCTCAGAAATATTTGAGATAATACTCTAATTATAAAAGTATAAAAATTAAAAGAAGATGCCATGTAAAAGAAGCAATTAGTTAAAAACAAAGACAGTTGTTGTAAATTAAAAATGTAAATATTAAAATTAAAACTTCAATACTTGGACTGAAAAATAAAATGTACATGTTTGCATATCAAATTCCTGAACAGGAAGAAAATAATCAAGAAACATACACTAAAGGATAGAATTAAAGGTCTAATGGTAGAAAAATACCAAGGAATTGTTAATAAAATGGAAAACAAACCTAGAAATAACAAAAGCTATCATAAAGGAGATCCAGACAGTGAAGAGACAAAATTGAGTAGAAGAAATAATAATTTTTTTTAAAAAATCATTAAGAATGGCAATGCCAATGTGTGATTTTTGGATATCCAAGATATTCTCCAATAAAACAGTGGGAGCAACAAGGATAGAAATGACAACTCTAAAAAACACATAGTATCAGCACTATGCAGGAAAAAACAAGGGGTACAGCAAAATAACTAAAATAATTGACACCAGAAGAACCCTAAAAAAGTTGTCAAATACTCAGTGGAAAGCAAGGCAAAGCTATTTGAGAAAAGCAGCTGAAATGTGGAGGGGTTTTTTGCACATTACAATGCCCTGGTGAGAAAAGCCCAGGGTAAGTATGACACACCTTGGCCTTTATGAACACTCAAACTTACAATCTGAAGCTCCCTTACAGGATGATTCCACACTGACAGAAATTTCTGGGAAGAAACACCAAATTTAGTGGAACAGGGACAATAGAGGCAAAGTCAAATGAAGGTAGAGGCAAAAGTGAGAAAGAGCAAGAGCCACGAGATCTCAGAAAATAATGTCATAATTTTAATATTTCAAGGAAGCAACCTAATAACAACCTAAAACAACATGAAACTAGAAAAGCTATCCTGACCCAATTTCCTTGATAAAAATGTAGAAAAACTAATTCCGTCTGAAATGGAGTAACAAAAGGTATAGCAATTTGTTCTCTTATAAAGTTATTATGGAAAAAATTATAAAATCAAGGAAAATAGAAAACCTACAAAGAATAAAAGCATGATGTCATAAATATAAACTCATCAAACAAATGAAAAAATCTAATATTTCAAAATTTATGAAAAAAAATCTAGAAAATGATAGTATGAAAGAACATAAATCAGAAGTAGAAAAAAGGAGAAGCCAGAAATGAAGCAATAAAACTAAGGAAAAATTAGAAGTAAAAAATAAATTCATTCAGAAATTAAGACCAAACTAGAACATAAATACAACAAATAAACAACAGATTATAAATTAACAATAAAGAGAAGAGGAAACTGGGAAAGAAGGCTGAGTAGGAAGCTCCAGGAATCAGTCCTTCCACCAGAACAAATATTAAACAGGCAGGAATTGTCTGAATCAACTATTTTGAAACTGTGGAATTCAATAGAACTCCACAGCATCCAGAGAAGAGCAGGAAAAAGAGGCTGGTAAATTGCAGTAAATACCAGTGAATTGCTCTCTCTGCCTGGAGGTCACGGTTGCCATCCCACATTTTAGCAACAGGCAGCAGTGTGGTCTAGCCCTTTGCATAATTTTCTGGTGTCAGAGAGGAACATTAAAACATAGTTCCCCAACATCTGGGGGAGAAGCACAGACCAATTGTTGATCATGGTTTTGATTAAGCTACTTATGATGGCTGGGGGCCTGGCTCTGCGAGTGGCCATTGTTCCAACCCACCCCAGACAAAGGCTGAGCAGGAGTCTTAAAAATGGTATGATTATTCATATCTGGGTGGGGGGACAGTTGAATGGCTTCATGCTGGGCAGCTGCCAAAACAATAAAGTGCAGCTTTGGGGAGACATTGACAAAGCTCCTGGTGCACTTTCTGACTCTTCTCTAACACCCTCCCCAGGACAGTTTAGAGCCCACTAGCATTCCCCTTGTGCATTCCTGGCCTTGTAACACCAGGGAAAGACAAACTTGGGATACTCCTCTCCAGCAGCAACTCCTCTACCCCTTAGAATTTGTCCTCCAGGCAAAAGCAACTTGAGATAATGAAAGCAGTGTAAAAAATGATTGAGGCATGAGGTGTAGGGCAAAGGCTGACCTGCTTAAAGTCCTTCACTGGAAAACCCCAGAGAGGGAGAAACTCTGTGTCCTGGGAAATAGAGGGGGCATTCAAACTCCTGTAAACAGGGAAAATCCTAAGGCCACTAGCCAGCTCAAGCCCAGGACAAGACACAAGTTCAGAAAAAGACAGGAAGAACCCTGCATTTTACATTTGCCTTGGGCTAACTTTCCTAAAAAGAGGGCTGAACTCTGAAGAAGAGCAACAGCTAACATAGAGCCAATTTGAAAAGGAAGTGAAAGGTGTTTTTTGATTTATGCTTGCTTGATTTTCTTAGCTCCTGTCATTCAAGAAAATCGCTGTCATATCACTAGCTGGATACAAACCCAAGAAACAGAAATCTTAGGGAATATGTCCCAGAGTTGATATTTTTAAATACTATAATGTGCAAGAAAATATTGCAAAACAAACAAAGCAACAGGAAATAACAGCCCATTCAAAGAAATAGGCTAAAAACCTAATAAATATTAAAAAAAGAAGACCAGACTGTGGACATATTGGACAAAGACTTAAACAAATGATTTTTAGTATGCTCAAGAAGATGAAGGAAAATACAGAGAAAGAAAAACAATAATGAACAGGAAAACAATAAATGAACAATATGAGAATCTTGATAAAAAGATAGAAATGTTAAAAAGGAACCAAACAGAACCACTAGAGGTGAAGATCACAATATCTGAAATGAAAAATTCCCAGGAGGGTTTAAACAGCAGATTTTAGTTGGTAAAAGAAAGAATTAGTGAGCTAGAAGACAAGACCATTGAAATGTTGCTGAAGAGCAAAAGGAACTATAAAAAGTGAGAATAGTCTAAGACACTTGTGGGACAAAATCAAGCATCCCAATAATATCCATTATGAAATCCCCAGAAGGAGAAGGAAGTGAGAAAGGGGGAGGAAGGAATGTTCAAACAAATAATGGCAGAAGACTTCCCAAACTTATCAAAAGGCATAAATATGCACATATTCAAGGATAAACTTAAAGAGAAATATACCCTATCACATACTGATGTGACTGTTGAATGTAAAGGACAAGGAGAGAGTTCTGAAAGCTGCAAGAGAAAAGCAACATGTTATGGACAAGGGAGTCCCAATTAGATTAAGTGTTGATTTTTCATCAAAAACTGTAGAGGCAAGAAGGTTGAAATACTTAAAGTACTGAAAGAATGTCACAGTAAGCATGGCTATTCCAATAGAAGGGCCCACCTCATCTGGTGCCACAAAGAAGAAACACATTTCTCAGTGAGAAAGTGATTTATTGCAAGTGCACAAGCAAGAAACTGGGGGAATCTTCCTAAAACCAGTTCAAATTGAGAATGGGAGCTAGGGTTTTACATAGGCAAAGAAAAAAGGTTAGGAGAGAGAGGAAAAATAATGTGATGATGTTAGATCATCCAGGGGTCTTGTGAGGAGGATACATGAAATTTATCAGTCCTGCATTGTCTCAAGCACATCAAACTTGTCCTTGGTTTCAAAGGCTAATAAACCACAGTTTAGATATTGTTGTGTGGGTACCTACATGGAAGGTCTTCATAACTCCTTTCTCAGCCCACTGCTCAAGGATATCAAGCTTTTTTTTTTGTCTCTGAGGAAAGTTACAGATTTACTGGGTCATAAGGTACTCCTTACACCATTCTGTCTGGTTTTGATTTGAGATGTTATCTCAAACAGAACTCAGAAGAGCTGGTTAATATCCTTCAGGGAACTAAGTGCAGAGAGTAAACTACTAAGATTCTTAAGTGAAGAAATTTTAATAAGCACATTTTCCAGCTATCAAGAAAACAATTGCCAACCAAGATTTTTATATCCAATTAGACTTCCTTTCAAAAATGAGGGAGAGATTAAGACATTTCCAGATAAACAAAAGCTAAGGGACTTCATTGCCACTAGACTTGCCCAACAAGTAATGCTAAAAGATGTTCTTCTGCCTAAAAATAAAGGACACTAGACTGTGGTTCAAATCAGCATGAAGAAATAAAGAACTCTGGTAAAGGTAGCCATATGGGTAATTATAATGTTAGCATTATTGTATTTTTTTAAAATATGTAACTCCACTGCTTACTTTTTACAAGCACTAAAATGGAAACACATAAAGAGTAATGATAAATATATGGTTTGGGGTACACAATGTATAAAGGTATAATTTATGAAAAGTACAAAAGTGGTGGGGGACATAGTGATATAGGAACAATGTATTTGTATTTTATTGAAGTGGAGTTGGTATTGAATCAAATATGATTATTATATATTTAGAATGCTAAATCTTACCCCATGGTAACCACAAACAAAATATATGAAAAATACATCCAGAAAGAAATGAAAAGGGACTGAATATGGTAGAATACAAAAAGTCAAATAAATAAATATGACAGTAGTCATTAATGGAAGAATTAAGGGACAAAAAACATTGAAAATATACAGAGATTAAATAGTAAAATGGCAGAAGAAAGTCCAGCATTATCAGTAGTTACTTTAAATATAAATGGGTTAAACTTTTCAGTCAAAAGGTAGAGGTTGGCTAAATGGATAAAAAAGCATGACCCAACTCTATGTTTACAAGTGACTCCATTTAAATTCAATGGCATAAATAGGTTGGAAGTGAAAGGATGGAAAAATACACAGATAACAAAAATCAGAAATGGAAAGGGGGTTAAGACCCATCCTGAGGCGCAGCTGTGGCTCAAGCAATTGAGCTCCCATTTACCATATGGAAGACCCGGGTTCGATCCCTGAGACCTTCTGGTTAAAAAAAAAAAAAGAAAAAGAAAAAAGGCGTCCCAGACTTGCAAGGAGAAGCACAGGCCCACGCGCCTTCCTGCGCAGCAAACTGACGCACCAAAAAAGACGATGACGCAACTAGATTAAAAAAAAAAAAAAAAGTCCCATCCTGATTGAGTTGGGCCACCCCTTAAATGAAGTAGCCACATCAAAATGTCCTAATTAGAATTGGTTCACCCCCATGGAAAGGGATTAGATTTAAGAACATATTTTTCTGTATACTTACAGCTTCAAACTACCAAAGGAAGATTCCATTTCCTTGTCTTATTCTTCTAGAGACTGCCAACACTCCTTGGCAGTCCCTTTTTCTGTTTTCAAATCCAGCAGCATAGCATTGTCTTCAATTATCATATTGCCTTCTGTCTCATTTTACTCAACCTGTGTTATGCTTATAAGGACCTTTGTGATTACATTGGGATCCTCCAATAATCCAGGATAGCCCCCCTATCTCAAGATCCCTAACTTGATCATATATGAATAATACCTTTTGCCAATTACAGTAACACCCACAGGTTCCAGGAATTAGGATATAGAAGTCTTGGTTGGGGAATTATTCAGCCCACCACACTGTCCCAACTCTGTCCTCCTCTCTCTTTATCCCTTCTGCCCCTCTCTCATTTTACCACCCTTATTCTCTCCTATACTCTTTATTATCCTCCTTGTTTCACTCCTGGTATTTACTCCTTTGTCCTCTACCCTAATCCTCTTTCTAGTTCTTACTCTTCTTTCCTAGGTATCTTCTTCTCCACCCTTTCCCCACTAATAAAAATGAGTTATTTTCTGCCCAATTTTGAATATTTGATAAATGTATCATATATGCCTATTGAATATCAGTTTTCTATTGGGATGTTTTCTTACATATCTTTTTACTTTATACTCTTTATCTCCAAATCCAGTAGAAAAAAAATTTAACTATAATGGGTAATAAGGAAATATTCAATGAATGTCAGTTACATGATTAAATAAACATGTTTAGAGCCAAAAAATACACATGTGGTCAGATTGATTGAACTTACCTAGTACTAAGCAGAATAAATGGGAAAAAATAAAAACAAATTTAAAAATAATGTACACACACAAAAAAAAAATCTTGGTAAGTTTTCACAGTTCAGGGAACAAAAGAAAGCTTTTAAAAATATTAATTGATATCAAATATCTTATTAACAACATTCAAAATAATAAATGAAATCAATTCACTAGAAGTCTATGCCCAGAGAAACTATCACATATATGTGATATCATTTTCAGACAAGCAAACCTGAAAAAAAAATCACAAAATTTCCTATACCATGGACTATTACTATTTCCATGGACTCCCAATAGGTCTGTGGAAAGATTTCAGAGGGTCCGTGAGCTTGAATTAAGAAAAATCAACTTATCTTTGTTTTCTCTGACCTCTAACTGAAATCTAGCATTTCCTTTACTTATGAATGTATGCAATAAATTACAGTAGTATTCATTTCATATCACACTACAGTTGTCGCATATTTTGAAAATTGTTTTTGTTAGACCCTACACTAGTTGAGTGTCATAAAACTATCTGCTTCTACATTCTGAGAAGAGGTCCGTGGCTTACACCTGACTGGCAAAGGGATCTGTGGAACAAATAACCCCTGCACTATACCAATAAAATGATCAAGGAGATAGTCCAGCATAAAAACAAGGAATCCAAGAATAAGGATGCCATGAGACACAAGAAATACTAGCAGTATTACACAGAAGAAATGTACAAAGTTTCATTCTTTGACATTTTTTTCTGGTCAACAGGTTCTGTTAGAACAATATATAAAATATTATGTTGAAGGAAAATAATAGCATGAAAACTCATTTTTAATCTGTGTGCTTTATCATTCTACTAGAGTGAACAACATTAATATAATCATAACATTATAAATAGTGCTTGCAAGAGGTTCTGGTTTTAGAATCTTCCTCTAGAAAAAGGACAGGACAGAATGTAATGTCTTAAACTTTACAATATAAAAGTACTAGAATAACAAAAGTCAGAATGGGAAGGGGAAGATGAGAAATGGGAAAAAAAGATAGATGAGCTAATTTCTTTATGTTTCACAGCAAGAGTCAATAAGGAGTAAACACCTGATAAATTAAGAAATAGAGGTTTAAGAAAATTCTGACAAATAACTCCAGAAGAAAAACTTGAAAATATAATGATCAAAAATCATCTACTGAAGAGGAATATGGAAGGTCATATAAAAATAACAAATTTCTTATCTTTAATAGTGAGGCACCAATAGATTGATCAATTAAGGTGTATGTATTAATTAATTGATGATAATATTGGAAGAACCAAACTCTCAAATTCTTAGCAGTAGTTGCTTCTGGGAGCTGGGAGAAAGAAATTATGAGTGGGAAAGTGAGGAGTGAGATCATTTTAATTCAAACACTTTTATACCATTTGGTATTCCTTTTACATATCATAATTTCACCATAGGTTTAGATAAGTATCTGTAATAGAATAACTCCAAAATGATTTTGATAATAATAGCTAATATTTGCATATTACTTAGAGTTTATAAAAGTACAGTCACACAAACTGTCTTATTTATACCTACAAATCCTTAAGAAATACCTTATTATTCTTACATTCAATTGAAGAAAAAAGATTAGAGGGGGAAAAAAGCTGACTTACTCAAACTCACACAGGTATTAAATAAGAAAGCTGAGATAAAAACAACCCAGGTATTCTGTTGTCATAGTTTCTTTTTTTTTTTTTTTTTTTTTGCAATCTTAACTTTTTATCAAATTAAGCACAAAATTTTGTTGTTTTATTTTTCAATTTACTACATAATTTGTAATAACTCTCTTTTAGTTCAAATTTCTCCAGAACCAGATTTTGAGAAACGGAATCAAGTATAAGAAATTTCTTAGGGTGGAGAGTACAAAAAACAGAATAGTGGGTATGTGTGATGGTTAGGCCAATGCGTCAACTCGGTCAGATAATTGTGCCCACGTGTTTAGTCAAGCAAGCACTGGGCTAATTGTAACATAAGGACATTTATAGGCTTTAGTCATCAGTGAGTTTACTGCTGATTACATCTACGATCAAAAAGGGAGATTGCCGTAAGCAATGAGTGACATTTTATCCAATCAATTGAATGCCTTAAAAAAGAAAGTGATTTCAGCATTCACGGAGAATTTCCCAGCTCATCTTTGGACAGCCAGCATCTCCCGGAAACTCATCATGGACCTTCATAGGACTTTCATCAGAGCCCTTGATTTGCAGCCTGCCTGCAAAACATGGACTTGTGCATCCCCACGGTCATATGAGAAAATCTTATAAAATCTCATACTATTTACAGATACCTCCTGTTGATTCTCTTCCCTAGAGAATCTGACTAATACAGTGGGGAACTGAGGGAAGGTAAGCAGGTAAATGAAAGATATGTCATCAAGCAAGTTACCACTGTAGAAAACTGGAGCATATTTCCTGGGATACCTGGAAAAGAGTGTGAAATACACATCCCAGAGTTACTCCACCCAAGGGGCAAAGGAGATTGAGTACTTATGTATT
The DNA here is from genome assembly GCA_026826555.1 of Tolypeutes matacus. Taxonomy (NCBI): domain Eukaryota; kingdom Metazoa; phylum Chordata; class Mammalia; order Cingulata; family Chlamyphoridae; genus Tolypeutes; species Tolypeutes matacus. The sequence goes on along the minus strand of JAKSZT010053887.1, from coordinate 63,741,771 downwards.
AAATCCCATCAGTCTTTGGTTTGCTGCTTCTGATGGGAAGATAGGTTGGGAATGTTTATTAGTTGGTATTTCCTGCTGGCTCTACTTGCAGGGCAGGTTATAGTGACTTTAGCATCTTCAGTTGGAAATTGAGACTGCATGCACAGAAATAGTAGTGCCAAGGACATACGAAAGAGGCATTGGCAGAAACTGGTACAAACCATAATTAAATTGTAGTATTCCTTGTGAGCAGAATCAATTTCTTGCTCTTTATGTCTACCACCTAGTATGGTATTGACACTAAATAAATATATCATTGGGTTGAGAATAGCCAAACATTCTTAACACATCCTTCCTTAGCAGTCAATCTCATTTTACTAAAAGTGAGAAGAGTTTTGTACATATGGAGGGTCCCCACCCTCCATGTAGGAAAGCCCTGCCAATTCTTTTGTAAGGATGGGTCTTCATAAGAAGCAGTGCCAGACACTATCCAGCTGCATACTGTCATCCCCTGCTCATGACCCACTTAGGAAACAGTCAATCTAGGTACAGTATAATTTATAGCTGTGGTCAGTAGCAGACCACAGAACTTAGTCAACAATGTACTGGAATTTTCCACCTTTTAGCATAAACTCAGTACCATAGCTAAGTGATCTTGGCTAAACCTTACTTCATTACAACAGTAAATTTTCTTCCTCTGAGTGGGATTTAGACATCATTTTCTATACATGCAATGTATGACCAAGTTTATTAAAACATGTTACAGCATAGAGCATGTGCAGTTAAGAACCCACCTGCAAAAACCCCCTACCTGTCAATCTTTCTTCCCAAGCCACAAAACCCCTCCTTAACACAAGCTGCTACAATGCTGCTACTCCCATTGTTCAGGGAGGCAAGTGTGAGACTTACTCCCTGGCCTCTGCCAGCTTAATAAAGTTCTTACCCTTGATTGATCAACCTGGGTGTTGATCACTATCTATTCTCTGTGCCAGGCTAAGAAATAAGTAATCTGTGAGAGTCCACTATACATATTGTGCCACCAAATGCAAAGATTTTCTCTATATCATTAATTCCCAAATGCTGGTTTACAGACAGACTTGTGCCAGACTAGTAATAAGGTTTTACCAATCTGTGGCAAAATAAGAAAAAATGGACGATTTCATAATTTTGTGAGATTTACTAAAGATCAGTTAAAGAATTGTGATTTGAATGTCTCTCTGTATATATTTTTGGTATTAATGTCATGTTAGGAAATAATAGTGATAGTAAATGGTATTGTATTTTTTTTCATGTTCCTGAGAAAATTTTTCTTTAAAAATGTGACCATATGTTTAGTAAACAACATTTTTATTGAAATCATACTACTCCATGATATAAAGAAATCTAGAAACCACTGATATATAGGATTTTTCTTAATAAGATTTTGTGCACTCAAATTAGCCTACTAGGCATTTTCCAAACTGAAAATAGCCTTAAAATCATTGACTTGATTTCATAAGACAAATAATATAATCAGCACCTTTTAAAAATGATAAATATAAACCTTGTTTACTCATCAAGCAAAACAACAACAACAAACATCTGCTTGGCTATTTTAAGCTTACATGGTTAAAAATTAATGCTATTTACTTTTTGATTGATTATCTTTACTTCTTTACCATGTAAATAGAATGTTTCATTTTAAATGTTACCTATGTATCTACTGATGGGAAGATTTACAGTGTAAGAGATACATTCCTTTGAGGAAAAATGACCTATATCACATAGTCCTATTTAAAACCCTAGTGTAACCATTTTTTCTAAGAAGTATAAAAAAGCCATTCAATAGCCATAAATGTTTCTGAGATCAAATCCTCCTTGAAACTTTAGGACAATGACACAAAAGAACAAATATTGTATGATCTCACTGCTTTGAAATAATTAGAATAAGCAAATTTGTAGCCAGAAACTAGAATATAGTTTACCAAAGGCCCAGAGTGGGGAGGTAGGGAATGGAGAGTTAATGTTTAAATTGTAAAGAGTTTCTATTTGGAGTTGATGGAAAAGTTTTGGTAATGGATGGTGGTGATGTAACCCAAAATTGTGAACAAAATTAACAGCACTGAATTCTATATTTGAGTGTGGGTAAAAGGGAAAATTTTAGGTTTTATATATGTTACTAAAATAACAATTAAAAAATAAATCCAGCATTTGCGCAAGCGCACCTCAACTCTAAGACGTTGGCAAGTCTGCATTTTGGCGTCATACAGATGTCGATAGAGGTAAACTCTTCGATTCTACAATAGCTGATGAGGGAACATGGACTTTAGAGGACAGAAAAATGGTCCGTATTGTTCTTACAAAGACAAAGAGAGATGCAGCGAACTGTTGGACCTCTCTTCTAGAATCTGAATATGCAGCTGACCCTTGGGTGCAAGACCAAATGCAGAGAAAACTTACTTTGGAGAGATTCCAGAAAGAAAATCCTGGCTTTGACTTCAGTGGAGCAGAAATCTCAGGAAACTACACTAAAGGCGGACCAGATTTCTCAAATCTTGAGAAATAACTGTTTTGGGTTTTTTTTCCTTCTTTTTCCTGTTTACCATGGATCCTAGAAGATATTGGCAACCCAAATCAAAGGAACAGATTATGTGATGGAAGAAAAATGTGGATGCCTTACAGTCAATGAATTGTAAAATATAGTTAAATATGGTTCTAAAAATTGCATTCAAATATGATTTATATAGGAAACATCTTAAATGCTGTGGGAACTATTCTGTGGATATATGGTAACCCATTGTGGACTTATTTTTGCTCAGCATGAAGTTTTGTATGTTACATTTTACTAATTCATATTCTGTATTTTTAATGCAAAAAAAACATTTAGAGTATAGATCATGTGAGATGATAGGGTGCCTTCAGGGAAAATTAAAGTTTTTCTTTCCATAGTGTGATGCAGGAATAATGTTGAATAAACTTTTCTAAATAGGTATTGTGTACCACTTTGTCAAAGTAAACCAGTTCACAGAAAAGGAAATTATTTTACTGAAAAAAAAAAAAAGACAGGAAAGAAATAATCCACAAATGTATTTTAAGTTAATTTTAAAAGGCAAAGAAAATTTCTTAATTAGTATGTTATTCTTTAAGAGATTACTTTATGTCAGGAAATTGAAAAATAGTTAAAAACTAAATAATTGAAGTGTATTAATACAAAAGAGAAGCAGCTAAGTGACTATGGTTATTGGGTGAACCCTTTATTAGTGGTAGGAACCAAATTATGATCTCTGTAAGTCAGTTACGTCATTTTGATCCTTAATGATCCAGACAGATGTAGGAATCCAACAAGAACAACAGGAACTAAATAGACAGAAAATGTCTGTTAAGATTTTATTTCATTCTTTTTATGTCTTTTTACTTATTTTTTTTTTAATTTAAACTTCCAAATTTACAGAAATAAATAAATAAATAAATAAATAAATCCATAGTACTGCACAACACAAACAGGGAAGCCTAATGTAAATCATGGGCTATAGTTAATAGTACATTATAGTAATATCCTTTCATCAATTGTAACAAATATATCACACTAATGGAAGGTGTTAATAATGGGTGAGGGTCTACTTAGTTTTGTCTACACTTATTAATCTTCCTATCTACAACTGGCTTTTCATATAGTTCCTTCTTAATCACAGGTAATTGAATAATGATAGATAATTTGGTTGAAAGATTTGGGAATCTGGCAGGGCCATCTCTGCACGTGATGAAGTCAGAACCACCTGGAGGCATGGTAGATGGCACAATGAGGCTCAAGCTACCACATTTAAGCAAAACCAAGTTAAGGTAAACAAATACCACAAAAACTGTGAAGAAATAAGGAGGTCACTATAGGGCAATTTATGACTTGGGAATATGTCTTAAAAGGAGGAAAAAGGAAGTTTTGAATTTATAAAGGGACAGAGTCATGTTTGGAAGGTGTGAAGAGAGGCAATGATCTATTCAATAATATTTTGTACTACCAAGAAAAATCTCTCCATTGATGGGTAATATTCTCAGTTCACTACTAAGCAGACACTCCAGGTTTTCTCACCTTTCAGCAGCTCTGTTTTGGAACTTACAGATATGCCTTTATTCAGTTTCTCCTGTGTCTCTTATCACTTAGCTCATCCATGGGGCAGTAAGCCACAATGCTTTGTCAATCAGGGTTTTAATGGCATCAATGGTTTGGCATCACTGCAGCTTATCTTTCTCAGATATATGACACTGCTTTTACCCATAACTAGTATTTCTTGTGAACCCACTTGAATATATCAAAGCCAGAATAGGGTCACTGACCTTGTCTAAGCCTATTACATATAATAAGGTGAAAATATAAATCCATGTATGGTCTGGTTTCTATGGGAGTGTAGAGAGCACTACTATTATTACTCCTACACTAATTGGCAGTCATCTAAAAGATTTAATTTTATTCTTAATACACAACTTACTGCCAAAAATTAACTTAAGAATTTAGAGCCCATTTAGTTTTTAAATAATGGATTTTCAAACTCACAGAAAGGTACTTGAATAAGCAGATATTTCTTATGAATATTCTAATAAGAAATTATGCTAATAGCAATTGCTATAGCTAAAAATGGTTGAGAAAGAAATTAATTACTTATAATATGCCATGAGCAACATGGGACAAAAATTAATGATTCTTCAATCTTTAATGCTCAAATATTTTATTGATATATTTTTGATGGGAAAGGAAACAAAGATTAACCTTCAGAAATTTAGAAAAATATTTTTAAATGAAGCAATTAAAGAACTTTTCAATATGTGTGTAAATGTTATGGTTTATCTTTAACAAGCTGTATACAATGCATGGGATAACCTTTGTGGAAAATAATGACTTGGTTGCAAGACATTTTTAACATTTAGAAGAATTGGAGGACTTACCCTACCTGATATCAAGATTTGTTATAAAACTAAAAAAAAGAAGATCCGGAAACAGATTCACACATATATAGACAATTAATTAATAACAAGGCAACACTTTATTGAAAAGGCCATGACAAATGATGATCTTTTCAAAAAATGGCACTGTATGTCCACATGTAATGAAAAATAAAATTGATCCCTACTCTCAAACATGTGCAAAATATAGTCCAGACGGGTTGCCATTCTAAATGAAATGGACAAGAGATTACATCTTTTAGAAGGTAGTATAGGAGAATACTTTTCATGTTTTGGGGGAAGGAAAGATTCTTTTTTTTTCATATGACTAACCATGGTGGAAAATATTGATAAATGTATTATATTAAATCAATATTTCTGTTCATCTCAAGATACCATTAAGGCAGTGAAAAGGCAAACCACAGAATGGAAGAAAATATTTGTCACAAATATAATTAACAAAGGACTTATAGTCCTACAAATCAATAAGAAAAAGGTAGATACTCCAATAAAATAGACAAGAGATTTGAACAGGAATTTCACAAAAGATGATTTTCAAATGGCCAGCAAACATATAAATAGATGCTTCACTTCATTATCCATCAGGGAAATGCAAATTAAAACCACAGTTATATAACACCACACATTCATCAGAATGGTTAAAGTTAAAGCTGAAAATACCAAGGGTTGGAGCAGCTGGAACTGTCATAGACTGTTTGGGTGTGGGACAGGGGGAATGTAAATTCTTAAAACCACTATAGAAAATTGCTTTATAATATTGACTAAAATTTAACATATGCAAACCCTGCGAACTAGCAATTCCAAGCCAATTTAAATATCTAAAATTACGTGCACTTGTGTGTATTTAACCAAAACCACATACCAAAATATTCAAAGCATATATTTTGTAATAGTCAGAAATTGGAAACAACCTAAATGTCCTTCAAGTGAAAATTGAATGAATAAATAATGGCATATTCATAAAATGAAACACTATAAAACAGTGAAAACAAATTAATTGCCATGTGCAACCATATGAATATGTATCACAGCCATAATGTTGAGCAAAGAAAGTGGACACAAAAGAATACATATGTAAATATTCCATTTATATAAAGTTATATGAAGCTGTGGTTTTAGACCTCAGGACATTTGTTTTGTTTTGCTTTGTTTTGTTTAGAAAAAAGGAGGAGGAAAATTGTGGATACTAGTAATGTTCTTTATCTTGACCTAGTTAATCATTATGTGTATGTATTTATGCAATAACTCATCAAGCTGTTCACTTAACTTTTTTACATTTTTGTGAATGCATGTTGTGTTTTAACAATAGAGTTAATTTTGTAAAAAAAATAAAAAATAAAAAAAGCAAACAAAAACCAAGACTTTGACTCCTGCCTCTAGCCAAGATGGAATAACAGGGATGTATTTACCTTCCCATCTGAAGCTAACCAAAAAAAAAAAAAAAAAAGGATGTGAAAAAAAAACAAACAACAGTTTTCAAGGCACTATACACCAAGTAATGAAGGGCAGTGATCCTTCTTTGCTTGATGACCAATAAATATGGAGAGCCTTACACTTGCCCAGCTTACTAACTAGAGAAGGCTTCCAGGAAAGGAGAACCCAGCAGAGCACAGTGGATGCCGGGAGTTGAAGAGGCAAGACGTGATTGTCCAGAAAAACCAAGATTATGAGAGTTTATATGCCAGAGTACTGAGAGGAGAAAGCTACAGAGAAACAGAACCATGGAGATTTGCAGTGGGTCCCATTAGAGTTTTCAGCAGAGCACTGATCAGTGCATATTTGGGAGGAAACAACTCACAACCTTTAAGAATTAGAGTTACCAGTATCCAGTGTTCATACAGGGCAGAGAATGGCGCCTGCTCCCAACAGCCAGAAGGGAACATCTCATAATTCATGGAACCATTGGTAGGGTACTCAATAGGGAATTGCTTCAGTTGTGGGGAATAATTATTTCTACAGTAAGTGTTCTTTTAGCCCTACCTAAAAATTTTAAAAGACCTAAAAATAATTAAACTGTTTCCAAGTAACCAAACTGTATCAGGGTGAGCCTTAATCCAATATGACAGAGTCCTTTCCAGCAGAGGAAATTTGGATGCAAAATAGTAGGACACAGAAGGAGAGAAATAAATTTGTAAAAGAGGTGGAGAACACACACACACATGCACACACACACACACACACTTTCAACTTAGAATTATAAACCTGACAAAAACATCTTGCAGAAAAGAAAGCAAAATAAAGTGTATTCAGGTTAAAGTTGAAAGAATTCATCACCTGCAGAACTGCATTAAAAGAAATATCAGTCCTTTTGGAAGAAGGAAAATGATACGATGAATCTAGGCAAAGGAATGGAAAACACTGGAAATGGTAACTACAGGGTCAATATATGTCTTTTTTTTAATTATTTAAAAGTCTTTAAAAGACATTGAAATCCAAGAGAATTGAAAACATATCTCCACACAAAAACTTGTACATGATCATGCCAGCAATATTCATAATAACCAAAAAGTAGTAACAGCCCAGATGCCAATCAACTGATAAATGGATGTGGTATAGTTATACAATGGAATATTGCTCACCCATAGAAAAGGATCAAAATATTAATTCTTGCTAAAACATGAATGAACCTTGAAAACATTATGCTAAGTCATAAAAGTCAAACATGAAAAGCAACATATTGTAATATTCCATGGCAAATACATAGATAAAGAGTAGATTAGTAGTTGTCAGGAGTTGGAGGAGAAGGAATTGGGAATGACTGATACTGGGTATGGGGTTTCATTTCTATCTAATGTTCTGGAATTAGATAATGGTGATGATAGCAAAACTTTGTGACTATTCTAAAAACTACTGATTTGGACACTCCAAAAGAATGAGTTTTATGGTATGTGACATATGTACCAATTTTATCGTATTATGTTTGAAAAAAGATGATTATTTAAGCAAAAAATTTCCTTGGGTTGGATTATAACATATGCAAAAGTGAAATGTATGAAAACAATAGCAGAAAAGTCCGTAGAGAAGAAATAGAAGTATACTATTGTAGAATTTTTATACTACCGTTCTGTGGTTATTTCCCCAATTTCAGAATGCCATAATTGGAATGGGCATACTCAGCAACTGGCAGAATCTTCACATTGGTTCCTTGATTTGTGGAGTGAGGGTTACTATGGTAGGAAAGGCCAAGTGGAAACCAGTAGAACTGCCTCTACCTAGCAAAATAGTAAATCAAATGCAATACCGGATTGCAACACCAGAGGGATTGCAGAGATTTGTGCCACCATGAAGGACTTGAAGGATGCAGGGCTGGTGCTCCCAGCCACATCCCCATTCAACTCTCCTTTTTGGGATGTGCAGAAACAGATAGATCTTTTAGGAAGACATTGGATTATTATAAACGTAACCAGGCAGTGACTCCAATTGCAGCTGCTGTTTCATATGTGGTATCATTGTGTGAGCCAATCAGCACATCCCGTGGTACCTGGTATGCAGCTACTGATCTGGCAAATGATTTTTTTCTCAATTCCTGTTAGTAAAGACCACAGGAAACAGTATACTTTCTGCCGGCAAGATCAGTAATACACCTGCACTGTCCTACTTCAGGGGTATATCAACTCTCCTGCCCTGTGTCATAATCTAGTCCACAGGGAACTTGATCGTCTCTCCCTCCCACAAGACATCACACTGGTCCATTATATTGATAACATCATGTTGATTGGACCTATTGAGCAAGAAATAGCATCTATACTAGACTTACTGGTAAGGTATTTGTGTGTCGGAAGGCAGGAGATAAATACAACAAAAATTCAGGGTCCTTCCACTTCAATGAAATTTCTAGATGTCCAGTGGTATAGTCAAGCTATCTCTTCTAAATTAACTATAAGTTGTTACCTCTGACCCCTCTAACAACCAGAAAAGAGGCACAATGTCTAGTTGGTGTCTTTGGATTTTGGAGACAACACATTCCTCATGATGGTGTGCTACTCTGGCCCATTTACTGAATCACCCAAAAGGCTGCTAGTTTTTAGTGGGGACTGGAACAAAAAGAGGCTCTGGAACAGGTCCAGGCTGCTGTGCAAGCTGCTCTGTCACTCGGTCTGTATGATCCAGCAGATCCAATAGTGCTGGACATGTATGTCAGTTGCAAATAGAGATGCTGCCTGGGCCCTTTGACAGGCCCCTATAGGAGAATCACAATGAAGACACTTAAGATTTGGGAGCAAAACCTTGCCATTCTCTGCAGATAATTACTGTCCTTTTGAGAAACAGCTCTTGGCCTGCTACAAGGCCTTAGTAGAGGCTGAATGCTTAACCATGGGGCAACAAGTTACCATGGGGTCTGAGTTTTCTATCATAAGCTGGTCATTGCATGACCTACCAATCCATAAAATGTATTGCATGCACAGCAATACTCTATCATAAAATGGAAGTGGTATATACGAGATAGGACTTGAGACATCCGAAGGCACAAGTTATAAGAGGAAATGGCCCAAATGTCCATGGCCACCACTCCTGACACATTACCTTCTCTTTTCCAGCCCACAGCTATAGCTTCTTTGGGAGTTCCTTACAATCAGTTGACTAAGGAAGAGAAAACTTGGGCATGATTTACAGATGGTTCTGCACGATTTATAGAAATCACACAAAAGTGCACAGCAGCACTGCAGCCTCTTTTTGGGACATCCCTGAAGGACAGTGGTAAAGGAATAGCTTCCCAGTGGGCAGAACTTTGAGTAGTGCATATGGTTGTTCATTTTGCTTGGAAGGAGAAATTGCCAGAGATGGATTTGTATACTAATTTATGGACCATTGCAAAAGTTTGCTTGGATGGTCAGGGACTTGGAAGGAACACAATTGGAAAATTGATGACCAAGAGGTCTGGGGAAGAGGTAGGTGGATAGATCTTTCTCAGTGGGAAAAGAACATGAAGATATTGTATCCCATATGAATGTTCACCAGAAGGTCACTTCAGCAGAGGATCATTTTTAAAATCAAGTGGATAAGATGACCTATTCTGTGGATACCAGTTGGCCTCTTTCCCCAGCCACTCCTGTCATTGACCAATAGACTCATGAAAAAAGTTGCTATTTGATAGGGATGGAGATTGTGCATGGGCTCAGCAACATAACTTCCACTCACCAAGACTGACCTGGCTACAGCTAATGCTGAGTGTGCAATCTGCCAGTATCAGAGACCAACAGCAAGTCCCTAGTGTGGTGCCATTCCCTGAAGTGATAAGCCTGCTAACTTTTGACACATTGATTACATTGAACAACTTCTATCATAGAAGGGGAAGCATTTTGCTTTAACTGGAATAGACACATACTCCAGATATGGGTTTGTCCTCCCTGCACACAATGCTTCCGCCAAAACAACCATCTGTAGATTTAAAGAATGCCTTATCCACAGTCATGGTATTTTACATGGCATTGCTTCTGATCAAGGAAACCATTTCGTGGCAAATAAATTGTGGGAATGGTCACATAAAGTTACAGCATACAGTTGTTTGATCAAGCAAGCACTGGCTTGCTTGTTAGTGTGAGGATATTTCATGGACTTAAATCATCAGTAAGTTGATTGCATCTATGGCTGCTTATATCAAAAATCAATTGAGGAGATTGTTTTCTACCACAGGAGAAATCTCATCCAATCAACTGAAGTCTTTAGAAGGAGAAGTAATGATTTTAGAAGTCAGAAGACAGAATTTCCATCTCTACTTCAGCCAGCCAGTTTCTCTTAAGGAATTCATTGAAAACCTTCATTGGAGTTCCCAGCTTGCAGCCTTCCCTTTGGAATATGGCCTTGCCTATCCCCATAGTTGCATGAGACAATTCTTATAAAACTCTTATAATATTTACAATATTATAATTATGTAATAAATTATTACATTATTATATATATAGTTCTGTTTCCCTAAAGAGCCCTGACCATATATATGGTGTGCGTTCATTAAAAATGTTGATTTAGAAATTTGCTTTGGCACTATTTCTAGAAATTATTATTCTAACCCCCCCCAAAAAAAATATTTAGCAAACATTTTAATTTGATATCCATAGATTTTATAGCACTTTGGAACAATAGAAGGTCTTAAAGATCATTCTAATTTAACTTCATTTTAAAATGGAGAAAAAAATTCTGATTCCCAGAGGGATTAAATGACAAATCAGAAGGACTCCACTATAAAGCAGAATTTGGTGTGTTATTCTAATCTATAGAGAATTCACAGAGCAAAGAAAACTATAACTGTCCTGAGGAAATGTTCAAAGAAAGATGTTCGGTTATCACTGCCTTTAAAATAAAGAATTGTCTTACAGAAATGATTTTTAAAAATAGGTTTGTTCCTATGGCCATATTTAGCCTTTCAATAAAGACTCACTTTTGAAGTATATGATTTGATGTAGATCTGATTAAGCATAAATGAAAAATGTCCTAAAGACATCTTTCCAACTTTGTCACTATAAATAGTCTAAGTGCTATTTTAATCTATAAGTACAGAGTGATATTATCCATATCAGTAAGATAAGGTAGATAGTCTTTTAAAGTAATATCCTACATTTGTATCCAATATTATTTCATGTGTTTCCTGGAAGCTGTTAGTGATTATAGTATTTTATTCTGTCACATTGGGGAAAACATTTAACACAAATAATAAATGTTAATGTGCAATAAATACAAGGATTGATGGCAGTTCAATTTTTCCAAGAACCTACTCATATTCCTGACTAATGACTCTAACCTGACTAGTATTTGATGTCTTAGTGGATAAACAGAGATAGAGTAGTTATGTACAATCATTAATTGGTCTGTTGCTTTTAAGAACTTGAAAAATCAACTTCCTTGAATGACTGATTCTCATAAATTTTGTTCAGCCAAAAGGTCTAGCACAAATTCAGTACATAATGCACAATCAATTTTTTTAAACATTATCTATTACCTTATACCTTGGAAATATGGTGGTCCATCAAATGTTTAGTAGTCTAGCAAACAATGTGTCTTTTTATTTTTCTATGCAAAAGTATGTGCTACAGCATTATTCACAATAGCCAAAAGTTGGAAAGAACCCAAATGCCCATCAAGTGAATGGATAAACAAAATATGGTACATACACTTACGGAATATTATTTAGCCATAAGAAAGAATGAATTATGAGACCTCTGAAACTTGGAAGAACCCTGAAAACATTATGACCAGTGCAATAACAAGGCACATAATGGAAAATATGATATAACTTATAATAAATGCATCAAAATAGAAAATTTACAAAGATGGAAAGTAGAGGTGGAAGGGATGGATGGATGGGAGAACAGGGAGAAAATGGAGTGCTTATTTGGAATTAAAAAGATAATAGAAAATAAATTATAAATAATAATAAAACATAACAACAAAAAAGTATGTGTTACAAAACTCTCAACTTACGTCTCTGTGGAGACTTGCCTGTTTCTTTCTGTCTAAGCTTAACAACAGGAAAGCTTCTGATATGGTGAGAGGGGAAAGCAGTCTCCGCCTGAATGCCTTGAACATCATCAGTTAGGCCTGATGTAACTTGATTCATCAGTGATTCACTGTAAAGTCCACTGCAATGAAACAATGTACTCCAATAACCTTGTGTTAGCAGACAAAGAAACTAATAACTGAGTCTACAGAAAGATTAGCTTTCAAAATCAAATCAGATTTAATTATTTTTACTTAATGTACATCAACAGTTTCAGGAAGAATAGACATATTTTATATTGACATAGATTTACCACTATCTAAAAGAGATATCTAGACTAGATGGACAATCTCTCTTAGTCCATTATTTTTATCAGATAATATTCTATCCCCGTCCTTTTCAATGACTGAATTAATATGAGTCAAGTTCAGTTTATAATTATTTTCTTCCCTTAGTTTATTCTCTAGTATTTATATACCACATCAGGGTAAAGAGATTTCTCCAATACAAATGTCCAATTTAACCCTCTATCTGTTAAAAAAAAAAAATTAATTTACTAAAAGGTATAAACTCGTATTCCTAAGGACCATGATTTTTTATCAATGCTGAAATTCCCCAGGCTTTAATCACATTCTCCCTTCAAGTACATTCTTTTTTTCATACCTCTGAGGTCTCTGGTAAATACATTCATCTGTTTCCTGTACCCCATTCCTTTGTGAAAATGCCAATCTTAATTTCCTTGGGACCCAGGAATCTGTAAATGCCTGGACATGGTTTAGAGGAAGAAAGGATCGACCTCACCTAGAGATATTGCTTTAGGAAGAAAAGGAACTTCCTGCCATTTGTGGGAGGTCAGAAAACTTTCAGGTAAGAATAATGAGCTTCTTTATGTCTCAGTTACAAAGACCTTGAATCAGTGATATTTCAAAATAGTTCCTAATAAAAGACCTCCATCTACCTAAACAAAAATTTATACCCTCAGTTTAAATTAAAATGCTTCCTCTTAGAAACTTCTGTCAGGGAAATAATGCTGAAATGCAAGGGGAAAAGGGTAAGAATGAGAGAAAAAAAACTATCTTAAACTAGTTTTATGACTAGTCTTTTAGCTAAGAATACAGATATTCAAAAGTTCTTTGATGGAATAGAACCTCACTAAGTGCCATTTTTAATGTGCTTGTTTAAATTTTCCAAGGTATATGTATGTATTTTTGATAAAACTCTTATCATGTTAAGTGGGTTCAGTCATGCTCAAATAATTCTTTTGTTTTCTATACACTCCAAACCATTAACATGTTTCCATCAGTAAATATCAGGACAAATGAACACCACCTAAAAATTTATAATTTTGGTGCTAGAGCAGGCAAAGACAGGTAGGTAAAGAGTATTCTTTGAATAGAAGGGACTGATGAACCATGTGCAGGGAGGACTTATTTGAGTCTAATTCTGTCACTCTCAGGAGCACAGATTCCAAAATAGAACCCACTGATAAGGCATCAGTCTCTGGGGCTATCCCCCCTTATATAGGACCAGGGTGTCTCC
>JAKSZT010053887.1:63705331-63727486 GCA_026826555.1 Tolypeutes matacus | reverse complement strand
ATCATAAAAAGGTAAAATTAAATATTTAACAATAAAATAATATGGGGGAAAAAAAAAAAGAGTATTCTTCACCAAAACCAACACTTAAAAGCAAATGAAAATGGTATTGAAAGAAATTTTGTATTATGTGACTTGTGCAAGTTGGAAACATCATAGAAATTTACATGTAAAGCTAATCAACTAATCAACTAATCAACTAAGGTAAGCCTCTGCTATAACTTAACTCAATAACTCAGAGCAACATTTACTTGTAGACAGGTAGAATAGAAAAATCTACAACAAGAATAAAATCTATAAAGTTTTCAAGGAAGTGTTTTTCAAACTGTGGTCCATGAACTATTTGTATAAGAACCACCTGAACACTTTTTAAAAATGCTGAGAGATTTGACATTTAACCAAGAAGGTACCCAGGAATCTGAAATTTTAACCAGCTCAACAAACAATTTTTAGGTACATTAAAACTTGATTACTTGTCCCCACTCAGGCCAGATGTCTTCCTATTAAAATACAGGAAACATCCTCTTTTCCGGAACTGTATAAACTCAGGGACATTACTTGTGTCTCCTATTTAAAAAAACAGCTTAAGCCAATCACCCCAGCTGCATCTCTACCCCTCACTCTTTAACCTAGGAAATATTCTGTTTTAATTCCCTCACAGTGGTTATTCTTATCTAGTCTTTTCTAACTAAAAGGTAAGGTCTATAAGAGTAGGGAAATACATGTCTTAGTTACTCATATCCCCAGTTCCCAGCAGTATTGGCCATCAAAACTTAGTTGCTGGCCCAAGAGTGAGGTGTAAGATGTTCCAGGGTGATGTTTTCCCCCAGAATCTTTGAACAACTAGCAAAAACTGGCAGAGTCATCTTCCTCAAAATTCCAGAAAACAGTTAAAGTGTTGTAGTAAGTTGGTGAATGCCAAATAAAGAAAATACAGCCTTAAAACTGGTAGGAGAAGTTGATGGCTTCTCTTGTTGGCTGTCTCTCAAACCCTCCCCAGAATGGTGTGGAACAGGCCTGTGCTTCCATTATGGGTCATTGGCCCTGTCCAGAGGCAGCACAGTAACCTCAACATACATATTGGGGAGCCTGTATGTGGATGCTGATCTATTGGGTGGCAGCGCGTAAACTGGTTCTGGGCTTAACCTTCCAGAATTTTGCCTGCAGGCAAAAGCAGCTTGCAGACAGCTAAAGCAATTAAGTTGAAACAGCCTGGGGCAAAGAATTACCTGCTTTAAGACATACCATAAAGCTTCCAGGAGGGAAGATGTTCTACTATATAGGGAGTAGAGGAGATATTTGGATTTTTGTAAATGGAGAAATTCCTAAAGCCATGAGCAAGCACAAGCCCAGGAGGACAAGAAGAATTAGAAAAAACAGAGAGGACTCTGTACTTCACTTTTGCCTCAGGCTGATATTCTTAATAGGAGGGCTAAATTCTGAAGGATAGCACCAGACAATGCAGAATGAATTTGCAAAGACTGTGAATGGTGTTTTTTACATTGGTTGATTTCATTGCGTTAGTTCCTGACATTCAATGAAATCTCTGTCATATCACTAGCTGTATGCAAACTTAATGATTAGACATTTCAGATACTGAATCCCAGAGTGAACACATTAAAATATTAAAATGTGTAGTTTGCAACAAATTATCACAAGACAAACAAAGAAACAAGACATGATGGCCTGGCCCATCCAAAGGAATAAGTTAAAAATTCAAAAATCATCATTGAAGAAAACAAGACTTTGATCATGCCAGAAAAAAATACTTTTAAAAAATGACCTTCAGTATGCTCAGGGAGATGAAGGAAAACATGGAGAAGAGGAATGGAATATCAGGAAAAATGATGCACAAACAATATGAAAATCTCAATAAAGAGACAGACGTTTTAAAAAGGAACCAAACTTAAATACTAGGTTTAAAGACCACAATAACTGAAATGAAAAATACACTAGAGAATTTCAACAGCAAACCGGGCCTTGCAGAAGATAGAATCAATGAACTCAAAGAGAAGACAATTGAAATTATGCAGACTGAGGAACAGAAAGGAAAAAGAATGAAAAAAGTGAGTAGCGTCTAAGGGACTCTTACACCATCAAGTGTACAAATATATGAATTATGGAGGTCCCAGAAGGAGAAGAAAGAGTGAAAGGGGCATAAAAAAATATCCAAAGATAATGGCAAAAAAACTTCTCAAATTTAATGAAAGAAATGAATATACAATTCAAATGAACCCCAAATAGGATAAACTGAAAGAGAACCATACCCATACACATAGTAGTCAAACTGTTGTATCCCAAGGAAAACGAGAGAGTTGAAAAATCTGCAAAAGGAAAGCAATATGTCATATGTATACAAGGAAGCCCCATTAAGACTTGTTTTTGAATTCTCACCTGAAACTATGGAAGCTAAAAGAAAACAATTGCCAGCCAAGCATTTTATACATGGTGAGACTGTCTTGTGAAATGAGGGTGAAATTAAGATATAACATGATAAATAAAATCTGAGGGACTCCTGGGAAGATGGCATCAGAGCAGCTAGGCAGGGCTTAACTTTTTCACATAAACAACAGATGAAGGGCAAAAAGCTATCCAAGGGAGCTGCTTTGGGGATCTTCAGACTAAGAGAGTGCTATGCATCATCCAGGAGGGAGAGGGACAGAGAGACAAGGGGGCCAAAAAAAAAAACTGTGAGTTACTCGTCCCTGCCCCCCTGCAGCTAAGAATGGCACATATCTTCCACCCTGAAGCAAATATCCTCAGGAAAATCCTTGGCTCACTGCAGTCAACTGAGAGATGAAAAAATGGTCTTCCTCCCTGGGAGGAAGAGGGGTCTAGAGGAGGGCAGAGAGTGGTTTTACTTCAGTTTGACCAGCTGGGCTCACTTTGAATCTTGGTTGTAGCCAGCAAGAGGAGGTTGCAAAAGACCCATCCATGGGGGAGCTGAAGGGCAAATAAATGTGGAACAGGCATCCAGCAAACTCAGAAAGAAAAAAGTGTAAGGGGGAGGGAAGATGAGACAGGCAGAACAGAGGGGAAAAAATTAAATATTAAATATTGTGTTGAAATGGTGTGGGGGAGAGGGGAGGGGAAATCAGATCAGGCAGGCTATCACAGCCTCCTGCCCTGGGATAGGGGATGTGCTAACAGCCCTGGAGAGAAGGAAGCAAGGAGAGAGAGCCTGCAAACTGTTAGAAACACAGCTCACCTAAGAGGATAAATTTTCAGAAGCCTACCTAACCTGTGGAGTATGTCTGGTTCTGTAGATGAATACCTGCCTCGTATCTACTAGGCTCCTGTTTCAATCCCTGGTACTGCTTAAGAGAAGGGAGCCAGAGAGGGATACAGTGGGTTGCAGGCATCCAGCTGGCACCTTGTGACAGGGAAGTTACAGGCTGAGGTTTCTTTGTTTTTTTTGTTGTTGTTGTTTTTTTTTTGATCCGTTATTTTATGTTTCTTTTTTCTTTTTTAATTGTTTTTTATTTTTTTATTCTTTATTTTATTCTCTAAAACCAGGTACCTTACCTGTGGAGAGTGGGATACAGGGTGATTGATTGGTGAGCACTGTCACTCCAAGACAGTTCCTAGTGGCCTAAGAGGGAAGCCTGTTTTTCCTGGGTTGTTTTTTATTTTTTGTATTTTCTCTTTCTTTGTTTCCTTTTTTTTTTTTTTACTTCTTTTTTCTCCTTAATTTATTTATTCCTTTTATTTCTTTCATTTTTCCCTCTTTCATTGCTTTTCATTCATTCCACCTTCTCTTGTTTGATCTTGATTTTTTCTCTCTTTGCTTATTATCTTTTTGGTCTTTTATATTATTCTATCCTTTTTCCCCTAGCTTCATTATTATTCTTGTTTCATTTTTTTATTTTACCTTTTTAAATTCTTATACCTTTGTACTTTTTATGATTTTTCACTATTATACTTATTTTTTTCCTGGCTCTTTTATATTGCTTTTTCTATCTTCCTTTTTTTTTAAATTATTACTATTATTGTTTTTCTTTCCTTCTGTCTTTCATTTTCTATGGTCTTAAAATTTTTTCAGGGAAACACGGACAACTACAAGGATATAGAATACCAAGTATCAAAGAGAAACTTAACACAAAACAATACAAAATAAAACCCTAGAGTAGAAAGAGAAGCTAAACATCTGAATTAGCCCATCAAGATAAACAAATGTCTAGACATGAGCAAAAAAAAAAAAAATTACAACCATACTAAGAAACAGGAAGACATGGCCCAGCCTAATGAACAAACTAAAAAAAAAAGGAGGAGATGCAGAATATGGAACAACTAATCAAGGATATCTAAATAAATAACATGAATCAACTTAACAAAGTGAAAGAAGAGATAAAGGATATTAAGAAGACACTAGGGGAATATACAGAAGAAATCGTAAACATACACAAAAAGATCACAGATCTGATGTGATGAATAGCACAATGCAAGAAATAAAAAATATGCTAGGAGGACATAACAGCAGATTTGAACAGGCAGAGGAAAGAATTAATGACAGACATAATACATCTGAAATCATACAGATAGTATAACAGGTAGATAAAAAGATAGGAAAAATTCAGCAGGGACTCAGGAAATTGAATGACAAAATGAAATGCACAAACATACGCATTATAGGCATCCCAGAAGGAAAAGAGAAGCAAAATGGGGCAAGAGTGTTAAAGGAAATAATGGCTGAAAATTTCCCAACTCTTTTGAGGACCATGAATGTACAGGTCCAGGAAGTGCAGGGCACTCCTAGCAATATAAATCCTAACAAGCCTACCCCAAGACGTATACCTAACAAATTGTCAAATGCTCAAGACAAATAGAGAATACTGAAAGTAACAAAAGAAAAGAGATCCATCACATACAAGGGAAGCTCAACAAGATTAATTACTGATTTCTCATCTGAAACAATGAAGATGAGAGGGCAGTGGTATAGCATAGTTAAGGTGATAAAAGAAAAAAAAACTGCCAACCAAGAATTCTGTATCCAGCAAAGATGGCATTCAAAAATGAGGGAGAGTTCAAAATATTCACAGATAAACAGAAATTAAGAGAGTTTTTCAGCCAAGAAACCTGCCCTTTAAGAAATTCTAAAGGAGTTCTGTAAGTTGAAAGGACAAAACAGGAGAGAGTGTGTTGGAGGAGAGTGTAGAAAATAAATTTTTAGTAAGAATAACCAAAAGATAAAAAGTGAAATAGAAACAAAATATGACATGTACAAAACTAAAAAAAAAAAAAGGCTAATGTAAGTATTGCCTCAACAGTAATAACATTGAATGTTAATGGATTAAACTCTCCAAATCAAAAGAAACAGATTGGCAGAATGGATAAGGAAATATGACCCATCTATATGTCTTCTACACAAAACTCACCTTAAAGTCAGGGACACAAGGAAGTTACAAGTGAATGTTTGGAAAACAATTTTACAGGCAAACAATAAACAAAAAAGAGCAGGAGTAGCTATACTAATATCAGATAAAATGGACTTTAAATGCAAAACTGTAACAGACAAAGAAGGACACTAAAAATAAAAGGAGTAATCTATTA
Organism: Tolypeutes matacus; assembly: GCA_026826555.1. Taxonomy (NCBI): domain Eukaryota; kingdom Metazoa; phylum Chordata; class Mammalia; order Cingulata; family Chlamyphoridae; genus Tolypeutes; species Tolypeutes matacus. Next base: position 63,721,939 of record JAKSZT010053887.1, on the reverse strand, counting down.
AGAAGAAAGAATAATCATAAACATTTATGCACCTAACCAGCGTGCCCCAAAACACATAAGAAAAAAAAATGGAAAAATTAAGTAGAAAAATGAATGCCTCTACAATTATAGTGGGGGGACTTTAATACACCATTATCACCATTAGACAAAGCATCTTGTCAGAGGTGTAATAAAGAAACAGAGATCCTGAATAATACATTAGAGGATCTAGACCTAATAGAAATATACAGAACATTACACCCAAATACAGAAGGATATACATTCTTCTCAATTGTACATGGATAAATCTCCAGGATAGACCACATGCTAGGCCACAGAACAACTATCAATGAATTCAGAAGGATTGAAGTTATAAAAAGTAATTTCTCAGACCACAATGGAATGAAGCTGGAAATTAATAAGTAGCAGAGAAACAGAAAAGGCACAAAGAAACGGAAGTTAAACAACACACTCTTAGAAAATCAGTGGGTCAAGGAGGAAGTTGCAAAAGAAATCAGTAAATAAAGACAAAAAAAAGAAAGAAAGAAATCAGTAGCTACCTTGAAACACATGAAAATGAGAACACAGCATAAAACCTATGGGATGCAGCAAAAGCAGTGCTGAGAGGAAAATTTATAGCTAGAAATGTTTATATTGAAAAAGAAGAAAGAGCTAAAATCAAAAACCTAACTGCACACCTGGAGGAACTAGAAAAAGAGAAAAAAAAAAAAAAAAAAACTGATCCCAAAACAAGCTGACAGAAGGAAATAACAAAGATTAGGGCAGAACTAAATGAAACTGAGAATTTAAAAAAAGCACTAGAAAAAGTTAAAACCAAAAGCTGATTCTTTGAGAAGATTAATAAAATTGAAGACCCTTAGCTAGACTAACAAAGAAACAAAGAAAGAAGATGAAAATTCATAAAATAAAAAATGAGAGCGGGAATATCACCACTGATCCCACAGAAATAAAGAGTATCATAAGAGTATACTTTGAAAATTTGTATGCCAACAAAGTGGATAAATTAGATGAAATGGACAAATTTCTAGAAACACACAAGCAGCCTACATTGATGAAAGAAGAAACTGATGAACGCAACAGATCAATCACAATTTGATGATTGAATTAGTCATCAAAAACCTCCCAACTAAGGAAAGGCCAGGACTAGATGGCTTCACAGGTGAATTTTACCAATCATTCTGGAAAGAACTAACACCAATCCTGCTTAAACACTTCTTTAGAACTAAAAGTGGAAGAAACATTACTTAATTCATTTTATGATGTCAAACTCACACTATAACCAAAGTGACATAAAGATACCAGAAGAAAAGACACTGCAGACCAATGTCTCTAATGAATCTGGATGCTAAAATTCTCAACAAAATAGTTACTAATCATATGCAACAACACATCAAATGAATTATACACCATGATCAAGTGGGTTTCATCCCTGATATGCAAGGATGGTTCAACAAAAGAAAATCAATGAATGCAATGCGCCAAATTAATTAATATTAAAGTACTTGCTTGAGAACTTAGGCAAGAAAAAGAAATAAAAGGGATCCACAATGGAAAGGAAGAATTAAAAAATCTCATTATTTGCAGATGGCATGATCCTATTCATAGAAAGCCCTGAAAATTCTACAACAAAGCTTCTAGAGCTGATAAACAAGTTCAGTAAAGCAGCAGGATATAATATCAACATACAAAAAAATGAGTAGCATTTCTGCTCACTCATAATGAGCAATCTGAGGAGGAAATCAAGAAAAAAAAGTCAATTTACAATAGCAACTAAAAGAATCAAATATCTAGGAATAGATGTAACCAAAGATATAAAGGATTTGTACACAGAAAATTATACAACATTGTTAAAGGAAATCAAAGAAGACCTAAATAAATGGAAGAATATTCCATGTTCTTGGATCAGAAGACTAAACATCATTAAGATGTCTGTCCTACCCAAATTGATTTACAGATTTAACACAATCCCAATAAAAATTACAACAACATTTTTTACTGAATTGGAAAAGCTAATTATGAAGTTTATTTGGAAGGGCAAGGGACCCCAAATAGCCAAAAAACCTACTGAAAAAGAAAATAAAATTGGAGAAATCATGCTACCTGATTTTAAAGCATACTTCAAAGCTACAGTGAAAACTGCATGATATTGGCACAAGGATAGACATCCTGACCAATGGAACAGAATTGAGAGTTCTGATAGAGATCCTCACATTTATAGTCAACTGATATTCAACAAGGCCAACAAGCCCACTCAGCTGGGACAGAATGTCTTTTTAAACAAATAGTGCTTGCAGAACTGGACATCCATATCCATAAGAAGGAAAGAGGATCACCATCTCATGCCCTATAAAAATTTTAACTCAAAATGGATCAAAGATCTAAAAATAAGAGCCAAGACCATAAAGCTTTTAGAAGATAATGTAGGGAAGCATCTACAAGATCTTGTAGTAGGAAATGGATTCATTAATTTTTACACCCAATGCACACAAAATGAAAGAAGAAAATAGATAAATGGGACCTCCTCAAAATTAAAAAGGTTTGCACCTCAAAGGAGTTTGTCAAGAAAGTGAAAAGGCAGCCTACTCAATGGAAGAAAATATTTGGTAACCATTTATCCAATAAGGGCCTAATATTCAGCATCTATAAAGAAACCCTATACCTCAAAAATAAAAAGAGAAACAACCCATTTAAAAACTGGGCAAGAGATTTGAATAGATACTTTTCCAAAGCAGAAATACAAATGGCTAAAAAGCACATGGAAAGATGCTCAACATCACTAGCTATTAGGGAAATGCAAATCAAAACTACAATGAGATATAATCTGTAGCAGCTTGGCATTATTTATGAATTCCAAAAATAGATATTGGATTATGCTTATAAACTGGTCTGTTCCTCTGGGCATGATTAAGTTATGATTAGGGCTTTGATTGGGCCACGTTAGTAGGACATTGAGTCCCCACCCCTTGGACTCAGAGATAAAACTACATGGCAGAGCAGATGAGTTGTTGGAGTTTTGATGTTGGTGCTCTGATGAGGTGCTTTAATGCTGGAGCCCAGGGAAGTAAGCACGCAGAGGAGCTTGGTGGTGAGGAAGGAGAGAAGGCCCCGGGATAGAGACAAGCTGTTTGCCTGACAGCTCACAGCTGGCCTTGTGGAGAGAGGCAAAGCCTAGAGAGTCTCATAATCTACAGCTGATCTTGTGGAGGAACTAGAAGAGTTGAGCCTGGAGAGAAATGCAGCCCTGGGAAGAAGAAACCCAAGAAGCCTGAACCCTGGCACACGTTGGCAGCTGTCTTGCCTCAACACGTGGCAACAGACTTTGATGAGGGAAGAAACTTATGATTTATAGCATGGTAACTGTAAGCTTCTACCCCAAATAAATACCCTTTATAAAGACTAACAGATTTCTGGTATTTTGCATCAGCACTCATTTGGCTGACTAATACATCATCTTACACCTATTAGACTGGCAGCTATTAAAAAAACAGAGAATTACAAGTGTTGGAGAAGATGTGGAGGAGAGGAAACACTCATCCATTGCTGGTTGGAATGTAAAATTGTGCAGCCATGGTGGAGGACACTTTGGCAGTTCCTCAGGAAGCTAATTATAGAACTGCCACATGATCCAGCAATCCCACTTCTGGGTATATACCCAGAACTGAAAGCAGGGACACAAACAGATATATGCACACCAATGTTCATAGTGGTATTATTCACTATTGCCAAAATTTGGAAGCAACCCAAGTGTCCATCAACAGATGAATGTAGTATATACATACAATGGAATATTACTCAGCTATAAGAAGGAATGCAGTATTAATAAACGAGATAACATGGATGAATCTTAAAGACCTTATGTTAAGTGAAGTAAGCCAGTCACTGAAAGACAAATATTACATGACCTCACTGATATGGCTTAAGCACATTGAACAGTCTCACAGAGCTAGAGTCTGGAAGATAGGTTATTAGGTTACAGTAGGGAAGGCCACCAGTTGGAAAATCAATGTTGCCAATCTCTGCATTTTGACTGGAAAGTTTAATCCATTTATATTTAAGGAAACTACTGGCAGTGCAAAACTGACTTTCCCCTGTTATTTTGGTAATTGGTCTTTTTAAGTCTTATATGTTTTCTTTCCCTTAATCCCTCCATTAATGCCAATTTTCATATTTATTTGTTTGTTTATAGTGTAACATTTTATTACTTTCCAATTACTTTCTATATATATTTTTCATATGTTTTCTTTGTGTTTACCAGGGGGCCTTAATTAAACATCCCATCTATAACAATCACTTCAATAGCATACATAACTTCAATAGCATACATAAGCACTTTTTCTATTATCTCCACTATGCCTACCAATTTTTTGTTGTACTTGTTACAGATTATATCTTTATTCATTATACCTTAAACTATAGATGTATCATTACCTTTTATGCATTTGAATTTTACAGTATGGAAGAAGTAAATGGTAGATTTACATATTAAAAAATATATAATACAATAATATAGCATTTATACTTTCCCATACGGTTACCTTTACTGGAGGTCTTCATTACTTTATGCTGCTTTGGTCCACTGTCTACTGTCCTTTTCTTTCAGTCTGAAAAAGTCCCTTTAGTATTGCTTGTAGGGCAGGTCTAATGGTGTTGAACTCCCTCAGATTTATTTCATTTTATTTTATATTTTTATTTTTTTTTATTTTTAAAGAAGTTTTAGATTACATAAATGATACATCAAAAATATAGGGGATTCCCAAATGCCTCACCCCCTCCCCCTCCCACACTTTTCCCCATTAACATCTTTCATAAGTGTAGTACATTTGTTACAATTGATGAATAGATATTGAAGCACTGCTACTAACCATGGTCAATAGTTTACATTATAAATTACACTTAGCCCTGCACATTTTTATAGGTTTTAATAAAATATATAATGGCCTATATCTGTCATTGCAATGTCATTCAGAACAATTCCAGTGACCCAAAAATGTCCCATGTTACACCCATTCTTCACTCTCCCTTCCTCAGAACCTCTGATGACCACTGCCTTTATATAAGTGTTACAAGATCTTCCATTGCTAGAAGAATAATAAGTATACTCTTGTCCATAGTTGCATTCCCCACTTAGGTTTGTTCATTCCTCAGTCTTGAAGAATTTAGGATGATGATGCCCACTCTGTTTCTGATTGAGAGGGGGTTTAGATCCAATGGGGCAGATGGACAGAACACTCTTGCTTGCAGTTGTAGATACTCCCTGTTTTTTGTGATGGGTGTTGTCCATCATCATCATTTTGCCGGTCGTCTTGGGTGAGTCCGATGAAATAGAAAGTAGGTGTTACAACACTGCTGAGATTCAGACTCAACTGGCAAATGAACATACCGAAGATTTAAGTCTCTGGTACATATATTTAATGAGTATAGTGCTAATTATAGATTTTTAAAAAGGGGGCAGAAGAGCCATGTATAGAGAAATTATAAATAAGTCTATCTGATACATTGGGGAACATATATTCCAAGGTAAGGCCCAATGACAGGTTGCCAAATTCCTGAAATTATCTGCTCTGCCTATAGTGTCGAGATATCCTTAGAGCCCTCAGGAGCATCCCTACTTGAAATAATATTGAGGGCTCGACATATTAGTCTGTTTTCTTTTATTATGCACTGCCTATGTTTTCAAGAGATTCTTGTCTGTCTAATTGAGAATATAGCAGGACTCCCCAAGATGGGAGTTTAATATTTTCTTGTTTATTGTGTGGGCATCCATTCACTGAGATGACACACTATGACAAGATACACACTTTCATATTCTACAGAAGCATGTCCCAGGTGCACCTTATCCCACATATCTCTCCACCCAGGATGCCCTGTACCAGTCATCCTCACCATTACCATATTTGCCAAAAAAAAATATTCCCACCATTGTAGTTTTAACCACAGACCTACAAATCCCCCAAGTTCACGTGTTTCTTCCTCCCACCTTCTCCCCAGTTCCACACCCCCACCCTACTCCCCCTCACATTCCAGCACCATTGATCCCCCATACATCCATGCACTATCACCCCCATCCACGATCCAACCGCCACCTTCCACCTTATTGTAGGTCTTGCCCATATTGAGCATCAGCTCACCACACTCTATTCCCTGTCTCCTGATAACCTATCTTCCAGACTCTAGCTCTGTGAGTCTGCTCGATGTATTTAAGTCATATCAGTGAGGTAATATAATATTTGTCCTTCAGTGACTGGCTTACTTCACTTAACATAAGGTCTTCAAGATTCATCCATGTTATCCCGTTTGTTAATACTGCATTCCTTCTTACATCTGAGCAATATTCCATTGTATGTATATACTACAATTTGCTTATCCATTTATCTGTTGAAGGACACTTGGGTTGCTTCCACCTTTTGGCAATAGTGAATAATGCCACTACGAACATTGACGGGCATATATCTGTTTGTGTCCCTGCTTTCAATCCTGGGTATATACCCAGCAGTGGGATTGCTAGATCATATGGCAGTTCTATAATTAGCTTCCTGAGGAACCACCAAAGTGTCCTCCACAATGGCTGCTTGTCCCTGTCCCTTCTTTCAATTCTGGATATATACCCAGCAGGGGATTGCTGGATTATACGGTAGTTCTATAATTAGCTTCCTAAGAAACCACCAAAGTGTCCTCCACAATGGCTACACCATTCTATGTTCCCACCAGTGGTTTTGAAGACCACTTGACTTTTAAAGTCCTCCTATGCCAAAGTTACCCTCTGCTGAGCATTCACACGAGACACAAATATCTTCATGCTTTTGGCCCACTCAGAAAGGTCTCCTCACATACCTCTACCCCAGACTTCTTTACCACTAATTTTCCAATTGTGTTCATTCCAAGGCTCTGACCATTCAGCTAAACCATTGGCCACAACTCATTTATCAGTATACAGATGCACCTCTGGCCATCTCTCCTTACAAGCAAAATGAAAAACCAGGTGCCCTGTTCAAAGTTTTGTCCGCTGGGAGGATTTCCCTTCATGACTGTCCTTCATGCAGCACTTAGGATGGGAATTTGAAGCTTTGAGCTCATCCTTTTCTTTAACTATATTCAGCATATTTAGGAACAACCAGCCAAAACCATTATATATTTTAACTCCACAAACCCTGTTAAGGTGTCAAATATACTCTCACTCAGTGCTTTACTGCTTATAAGCATTTGAATAGTAGTATCCAAAGGTGATATTTTTTGAAACTTTATTGCCATTTCATGCCATGGACTATCAGTGCCGTCTTAATCATTAGAACAAGAGTAATTAGTGCCTTTTAATCTAATCAGATTAGGATATCAATTCCAAAAACCCCAGAACCAACTTAGAAATCTCATCCTTAAGATTCTCTTTCTCAAGAACCAATTTCTGTACCAAATCTGTATTATTCAGGGCTCACAAGGAAAACAGAGCCAACAGGAGACATACATTAGAAGATTTTTTATAGGAATTGACTTGCAACTGTAGGGATGGGCAAGTCTGAATTCTGTGGAACAGACCACAAGCTGAGAATACCAGTGAAGATTTTTGATAAATTCCCCAAGAAAGAGAAACTGACTGGCTGAAGTAAATGTATGTAAATACTTCCTACTGGCTGCTGAAATCATTAATTCTCCCTTTAAGGCTTTTAACTTATTGGATGAGACCTCTCTTTTTGAAGACAATCCCTTTAGTTGATTTTAGATATAATCAGTCAGAGATGCAATCAACTTTACTGATGTTTTAAATCCATGAAATATCTCCATGGTAACAATTAGGCTAGTGCTTGCTTGACAAAACAACTGGACACCATAACCTAGCAAAGTTGACACAGGATCTTAACTATCACAATCCCCATAAATTCAAAGACACCAGTATGTTGAAAGTGAAAGGTTGGAAAAAACTATACCATGCATATAGGAACCCAAAGAGATCTGGGATACTGATACCAATACTAATGTCAGATGAAATAATCTTTAAGGCAAAAACTGTTATGAGGGATAAAATAGGTCACTGTATATTGATTAAGGATTCATTTAAACAAGAAGACATAATAATTCAAAAGTTTTATTCACCTAGTTTCTCAGAGCTCCAGAATATATGAAGCAAATATTGACAGATATGAAGGGAAAAATAGACAGTTCTACATCAATAGTAGTGAAGTTCAGTGCACCAATTTCAATAGTGTTTAACATCTAGATAGAAGATAATAAGGAAATAGAAGATTTAAATGATACCATAAACCAACTAGACCTAATAGACATATACACAACATTTCATCCAAAAGCAGCAGAAAACATTCTTCTCTAGTACATGTTGGCCATTCTCCAGGATAGACCATATGTTAGGCCACAAGACATGCCTAAATAAATTTTAAAATATCAAAATCATACAATGTATCTTCTCCAACCACATGGGATGAAACTAGAAATCAATAACAGAGGGAGAAATAGAAAATTTACAAATTTGTGTAAAGTAAAAAGCATACTTTTAAATAACCAATTGGTCAAAGAAGAAATAGCAAGGGAAATTAGGAAATACCTTGAGGCAAATGAAAATGAAAACACAAAATACCAAAACTTATGGGATATGGCAAATGCAGTCTTGAGAGCGAAATTTAGAAATCTGAATGCTTACATTGTAAAGAAGAATGATCTCAAATCAGAGATCTAACCTCACAACTGGAGGATATAGAGAAAGAAGAAAAAACTAAACCCAAAGTGAGCAGAAGTAAGGAAAAAACAAAGATTAGAGAGAAGATAAAAATAAAATAGAGAATGAAAACACAAAAATAATACAATAGAGAGAATCAACAAAACCAAAGTTGGTTCTTTGAAAAGATCAATAAAATCAATGAACTTTTACTTACCACAAAGAAAATAAGAGAGGATGTAAATTACAAAAATCAGAAATCATAGGGGGAACATTACTGCCAACCCCACAGAAATAAAAAGGAACTTTGTATTTTCTGCATGATTTTCTGTCAACCTACAACTTCTCCATTAATTTTTTTTAAAAAAAACATTGAACAAATAATCCAAAAAAGACAAAAATATCCATTCAGTATAACTGAATCAACATTCTGGCAATATGCATTTATTTTAGAGTTAATCTAGATGTAAGTATGCGCACACACACACACACACACATATATAACTAAAACCAATCACAAGTGACATCTTCACTTTGTGGCTGAGGAAATTAAAATACAAAGTTATCAGGTAATCAATTCCAGCTCATCTGGTCAAAATGGCAACCATTTGAGTGCCATTTCCACTGAGGTACTTTTAGGAAATCACCTCTCTAATCATCACTCATAAACTCAGGAAGAAGGATGATCTTCTGAATTCACAGATGCAGAAAGAAATAAGAAATTTCTGTAATTTTTGAGAGGAATACTATCAGTAAACAGCATAGAAAGAAAGAACACTATTTTATATGGCAGTCAGTTGCTGCTCATTCTCCAAACATTAGCATAGGTCTTCACTAGTCCATGGATCCTTCCCACAAAATTCCAGCACAGCTGTAATCCCATTATATTTTCTTCTTGTAGCATCAGTATGACAACCATGTACTTTGTGCCACATATTGTCATTTAACATATGATGTTCTCCACAAATAAACAGTAAATTGCTTCAGGTTAAAGGCAATTTTACTTACTGGTATGCTACTTTACCCACTAGAGTTTAAAACAATGCTAAGTCTGTAGCTGGTGTTCACAAAATATTTGTTGAACAAATGAACTAATAAATGGACTGCAGTCAGAGCTAGGCCAAAAAAAAAAAGGAAAGGAAAAAGCAAACCACAGAACAGTTTGGCCAGAAGATGAGCTAATAAAAATCAGAAAGAGTTTGCAATTAAATTATTCAAATCAACCAAGCTAATTTGAGGGAGGTTGGAGTCTTAATGCCAGGAAGTAAATACACAGAGAAGCAGATATGTGAGGAATGGGAGAAGGCTTCATTAGACACAGCAGAGACCCAAGGAAGAGAGAAGGGCTGTTTGCTTGACAGTTTACAGCTGGTCTTGTGGACAGAAGAGCAGCTGAGCCCAGAGAGAAATGAGCCCTGGGAGAGAGAGGAGACTTATCCTCGCCTACAGCTGATATTGGAAGAAGCTGGGACCACGGAGCCTTAAGAGGAAGAGGAAGCCTGAACCTTTGCAGATGTCTGCAGCCATCTTGCGCCAACACGTGGCAACAGACTTTGATGAAAGCCAAAAAAATTGTAGTATGGTGCTTATGTTGTCTAATTAACAAAGAACCACAGAATTCTTGGGAATTGAAACTTAACTCCTGGATGCAGGGTTTGTTATCTCATATACTTTCAGCATTCAAATTTGATAGAAAAAAATTCAATCTTTTTAGTCAAGGTCTTAGATGTGCCCCTGCAGGTTACTATCCTGTTTTGCTTAAAAATATGGTTTCATCATTAGTGTCTGAACTCCAAGAGAATCATCTTAATGGATTTAACACTCAAAAGTAGAGAAGACAGCAGTTCAGAAACCTGTCTCAATGCCCCTGACCACAATTAGGAGTGTTTGCTGGAAAAGGTTAGAGCTGAAAAACTCTCATTTGTGCCAGATTATGCCACTTGCTGGGATAGGTTCATTCCTTACTTCATGACACATTGCTTCGTTAAGGATGTTTGTTTTTCAAAAATAATACAGACAAATTCCCTGGTGTGGTGCAACGTACGCTGAAGGATATCATGCTGGGCACTCCCGCTGGCAATACCTAATAGGCAAAATAGTTAGCCTGTTTGGTTAGAAGTGTAGGGCATTCTTAGTCAAAGCAAATCTTGATATAATTAGTAAATTCTTAACTGAATTTACTAAAAATTTGAGATGTCCATGCTAATACAATGTCCCCATCCCTGGATGCTGACTCAGCTGACACATCCTGATTTGCTCTATTGAATGACCTTTACTACAGTCTTTTTTTTTTTTAAGAATTTTAGAATTCAACAAGATAATTTTTTCCAGATATTTTTCTGAATTGTTGAGCCAATACATAGATTTTAAGGGAAATTCAATCTCTTGGACTGGGTTCACTTATACGTACCAGGAGATTGAATTTAAAAGGCAATTTGATGCCCAGCATGTTTTCTGAGTCTCTTTATGAGCTTCTAAAGTACTTTAAGACCTAAAACCAGGAAGTTCTGTTCTTTATTCATTAAAAGAACCTGGACTCTTGAAAGCTCATGTAAGACTCTGAACCTTAAATACACAATTCTCAAATGAATCATCCTGTCTTCCGTGGAAACTGATTTCATGAAATGAGGTGTTGGAATAGCACCATGATAACACTGGAAAGAAAGCAGCCAGCATCCTGGAGCTGTTATAGTTGTTGTTAAAAGTTATATTAATAGTTAAAACATGTATCGTAATAATACTGTAAAACAGTCTCTTACTGCATATCTCAAGTTATTTGTATTCTTTAAAAAATGTTTTATTGTGGTAATGTGTATATAACATATAATTTGCTGTTTAAAGAAAAATCAAGCCAATTAATTATAATTAAGCAGAAATGGCTATATTTGCTCAAAACTATATTTCATTTCTGTTTTCATCTTTCTGTATTAATATTGTATAAAAAAAACTTTGGTTCTTGATGGTAGCAAATTTATAGGGACTTGTCTAATGTCTCATATTCATGGAATTTGGTAATAATAATAATTCTACATTTCTACAATTCACACTTGCACAATTTCCATAGAAAACACTTTTAAATATTTCTTAAGAGCTAATATGACTTAATCTTAAATTACATATAAAAGCCCACAATCTGAAACACTCAGGTACAAAGTAAAAGAGCATGACGTATCACTTTCTGCATTTCTTTGCACAAAACAATAATCTTGGACACTGAGTCAAATACATTTAGGGCCAATGAGAATTTCTTTGCCTCTCCTTGTGCTGGCATATCCTGGGAATATTGAATTACTGAATTACACCATAAAGCACTGGGCCTCAGTTATTTGTCATTTTAAGCATCTTTAAGAATCAACTGAAAATCATCCATCTATGTGGCAAAATGCACCTATACATACAATTTTGTATACAATTTACGGAGATTTTCTGATTGCTGATATTCAAGCTAAGACACCCCACCCCTCCTTCAAAAAGTCATTCATTTGTAATTGTTAGATAAACACAGTTCAAAACATTCATGTTTGAGGCAGAATGGGCCCTATCTTGACATTTCTCCTTTCTTTGATTCCTACCTGGACAGTCCTGTATTGCTTCGAGACTTCCAACTCAATTTTGAAGTGCACCTCATTCTCAATATTTATGTGTATGCTTAAGTTCCCACCCACTACAATCCTCTTTCGTCCATCCATCGTTAGTCATGAACTCTCATGACCCAGGTATATTACTTTTTCATTCATCATAACAAATGAATTATTCACCTTGGAAAATTCAACCTCTTATAACCTTCATTTTCCAGAACTAAAGTTAAGTACAAATTTCTAGTGAATGGGCAAGTGCCAACTGCCAAGGCTCTCTAGGTGCAAAGTCCTAGTATAGCTTATGTAGCATAGCCAGAAGATCCTACAGAGAAAAAATTTCCTCTAGACCAAGCATAATGTTCTGAAAAGGTTACACATAGAATAGAAAGGGAGTAATGGGACATTTGCCTAATCACAGCAGAAAAAGTTAGAGATACAGGAGTCACCACCAGATCCTCCTCAGTTCAGTTATTTTCAAAATGAGAGGGTTTCCTTTACATCACTAAGAACAACATTCATGTTCTTAAATTACTGTTTTTGCCCTTGCCAACAAAATAAATAATCAAAGAAATTTAATTGCTACACCATCAATGTCTACTCACATCTGTTTTATTGCATTTATTTTACTATTGATAAGCTCATATTAAAACATAATGATGAATTCTTTAGTATTAAAAATATTCCTGTCTTTTCTAACTAGTACTTTGTGATTACTCTAAGAATAATTTGCTTCTTTCCCCCAAACCTCTCTTGGATTTAAGGAAAATGACTGGTCTGAGATTCAAATACACTATATTTCGATTTTCTTCTATGTCAAATATATTGATGATAAACATGTATGGGAAGATTCATGAGGAGGAAAGAACCTTAATCCACATATGCAAAGAAGAGAAAAAGGAATCTATCTAGGAAACGGTTCCAAGCAAAGGCAAATTGGCATCCAACCTTCTCTTCATGTTACCTGCATGGAAAAAAATGCACATACTTTCTTGTTTTGAGTTGATTTCGTAGTAAATTAGCACAGGATCTTCAATAAATCCATTCTTCACTCTAGGCTTCAGCTGTTTCTCGGCAGCTTCTAGGGCCTGGCTCCGCGATGTGTGGTCTGCAGAGCTGAAGTACGGGTGTCACCTAAGAGCTCGTTAAAGGCACAGAATCTCAGGCCCCAGTCTCTGCCAAGCCCTCTAAGATAGAGAATGTAATTATAGCTCTATCCATAGGTGACTCCAATGTACGTTTACGTTTGACAAACACGTCAAGAAGGTTTATTTCACCAAGAAAGGGAAATCATACTGGAAAAAAAAAAGAAAAGAAAATCTTTCTCTGCTTTTTAAATCTACCTAGTTCAGAGAAGAAGGACAAGACTTGGTAAGGGTCTTTGAAAATTTGCCCATTTATTTTCTGTGACAGGATAAGTTGAAAATAGATTGATATCCCAGAAAGACAATAGGGAAAATTTGCCTAAGAGATTGCTATTGAAAGCAAGATACAGAAGTAATGAAGTAGGACATCGACAGGTAACAAGGAAATAAGCACAGTACAGGAAGGGTATTTATTGTAATGCCTGGGTATATTTAAGACCATGATGCATCTCAAGATTGATTTTTTCTTTTCTTCTGAGGTAACGGCAATTTGAATATAACAAAATCAAAAGGAAGAAAACACAGTCTAAAGTTGGATTAAGGCATAGAAAGAGCATTGTTTGGCATCTGTGTTGCAAGCATAATGATATGAGGACAATGTCATTTGAAGGGAGAAATACTTTCCTTCCATTTGCTTTCTCTGAATTGTCTATAAGGTTTAAAAGATGTTGGTAATAATGCAGCAGATGTATCTGAATTGGTCAGAGAAAATGTCCAACTACACATAGCTCAGAAATTATAGCTATATTTGAAAAATCAATTGTTACAAATAGGAAAATTCAGTTGAATTTTGGTTTGTTTAGTGATTCTTCAATATAAATGCTTCGTTCTGATTCTTTGTAGCTGTACAGTATACAGGCCCCTGAAAAAAAAGAATATTTCCACTCGCAACCAAACAAAAAGATAGGAAAAAGCATCTTTAGCAAATCAAAATAAAAGGGGGTGCTTTCAATAGGCAGCATTTTCTCCATCAACAAATATGTCTAAGATAGATGGATACAAAATGCCTTGTCCTAGGACTGTGTGGCAGATTTTTGCACCCCTTGCCTAAGCAGAGAAGTTGGATATATATTTTTACACAGCACCAGCAATATGAACAAATAAAAAATCTTGGAGAAAGTCTAATTTTAAAAAGGGGGGTGAGGGGGAAGACTAGCTCTGTTACATTCAGGTCAGGCTTTACTCAATAGAGACATAAGCAGCACCTTATAAATAGCAATGAAAATGTTTAGACTACACAAGTATGGTTTGGGAATCTGGACTGTGAATGTCTAATAAGTCCCTATTATCCCCAGGGCAATTTCATAAAGATCAATGCTTCATTTTCGAATATGTTCAGTAACTTTTTCTTAGTCTTTTAAAGAACTGGCCCAGGCCATTTGCATAAGTGAAGGATTCTAAGGCACTATGTTTAATAGAATGAGCACGAGGGTTCTGTATGGAGGCCAATTTGAAGAGTATTTAAAGGACACAGTAGTGAAACTGCATATGTTAGCCTGTTTAAAGTGTGAATTTGGAACAACTTTGCACAATTCATGGTATAGACCCTGGGAACCAATTATCGAAAAAGTATAAACATAAAACAACAATGCTTCCTTGTAAGCAGCAAATCTTCATTAAGTCTTTTGGCATTGATTACATTCACATGATTCATTTTGAACTCATCTTAGTAATGTGAATTTAATGCATAATTTCTGTGTAATGACTTTTTTTAATTACCACATAATCACGGGTGAGAAAAAGTATCTTCCATTTGGTCCATTTTAGAAGGCTGAGCAAATAAATCTATAAAATAATTTATTCTGCTAGTTGCTTGGAAACCTTATTGTTGATATGACAACCTAGCATAATAAATCATATCACCACTTTCTTTCATTTGCATGTAGAAGTTATATATTTTCAGAAGAAAAGAAGTCCTGTTTCTTTTTGCAATGCTACAGTGACATCTACAGAAAGGAATGAAGAAAAATTGAGGGGAAAATAATTCTTTTTTTAATACTCTAGCATAAAGTACATTAAAACTCCAAGCTTTAAGAAATATGTTTAACATTTCCAACACATAATCTTTTACATATACCCTAAAAACTCTCAGGGGGCCTAATTTATAGAAGCTTATAATTTGTTCTTCCCAAATACCTAGCTAATGGCAATTTTCCAAGCAAAGTTAGTTGTGATAATTTCAAAAAAAAGTAATTACTTCCTTCATGAGGATCAGTGAATACTTGTATTTTTAGAGCATCAGCACTTGTAGTCAAGAATAAATAATCACTTATCGCCATAGCTTCTAAAATGCTGTGTCATACATTCTGCAATGCAATTCTATAGATTACTGTAGATTTTTTTTAAGTTTTCTTGCCCATTTAAATATAATTTGAACAAGTAGGATTTAAGCTTAAGGGAAGCAGCAGGGACAACATAAGAACCTAAGATTGCCAATCTTTGCATCATATAAATTATAAATGAGATTTTCTGTCATTTTCAATTCACCAAATATCTATCTCTTTTCTGGCTACAAAGATCGATGTGAGAGGAAAAAAAGGGCTTGATTTTTGCATGATAGTCTCCATAAGTTATTCCACCTATACCTCATTAGAAAGAATAGGAATGGAAATAATCCTCCTTTTTTGTCAGGGTCACTACCACAACCCAGACTTTCAAGAGAAAAATGTCACTGTGAGTAGAATTTATTAAAACATCTCCCTTTTCTACAGGGCTTTAACAGATTCCACACACAGTAAAGTGACAGAGCTCAACATGACTTCTAAGAGGTTATGCAAAGTAGGACAGCATGGTATTTTTATTAGTGGAAAGGAATCTTTCAAAAACTCCATTGTGGATATTTTCTCATTATCATCCTAATCATCATCATCATCATCATCATTATGTTGTTATGTGTGGAAGAGTGTGTACCTACATTTTATTATAGTGATTTATGCCTCTCAAAACAGGATTCTGAGGGGGCTGACAAATTTGGGAGTAATCTGTTGAGAAAAGAAAGAATTTCAGACAACGAATTGAATCGATTCAGCTGACAGGTATCAAACACCTGTTATGTACCAGGCCCTGTGATCACCAGAAAATATACAAAGGAAAGTGGAAATGAGATATTGAAAAACTTAAAATGCATTCCCTGGAATAGTGACTTCCTAGAGGACTCAGTACAGATCTGTGTTAAAGTTGATAGATAGATAGATAGATAGATAGATAGATAGATAGATAGATAGAT
>JAKSZT010053887.1:63659372-63705321 GCA_026826555.1 Tolypeutes matacus | reverse complement strand
GATAGATAGATAGATAGATAGATAGATAGATAGATAGATAGATAGATAGATATGGACAAATGGAACATTTTTCTTCTACCATGTAAAGAATTACTTTTGTATTTGGAAAGGCTCTTTCCAATATTTAGATTTGCAGGTACAGGTTTAATTCTTAGAAACAGGTATCTATCATTATTATTTTATTATTATCAGTGCACAGAATTGGTATTTATTAAAGAGGCTATCAATTTACCAAAAGCAAACCCCTTGCTTTTCTGTCCCTGGCATCACACATTTCAAAAGGACATGATTCATTGTGTTGGAGGCACTTTCTTTTCAAGAAAATCCTTTAATCCTTCCTTAATCTAGGAGGCAAAGTGCACATTTCAGCAATTGCCTCAGGAACATTCTGCACAGGAGAGACAGAAGTCCCATTTTCACAGGCCTCTCCCCTGCACTTCCAGCACTGGTCATAACAAAGTTCCCAATGCTTGAAAGCATATGCTGATGAAAATATTACAGTAAGAATGGCAGAATGGTAAGTGTCAAAGTTGGGAATGGGTATATGGGGGTTCCATTATTCTACAGTGCCAACTACACTATTAATATATTTTAAATTTAAAATTGATTTTAATCAGTCACAAAAGTGACTGATTTTCTGACTCTATGGCTGTTGATCTACTTCACTGTTCACCATCAATTGTACCACTGTTTTTTTTTTTTTTTTCAGATATCTCCTGATACTATCTGAGATTTTCTCCGGTCCATAACTGTGAAAAAGGAACTGGTAAATAATGTAGAAAGTGGCAATTATCTATTCGATCGAACTTATTCTTTCAGTGAACTCTCTGAGAAAACCAGGAAAATGGGCTCCAGCACATGGCTGGACTCCTTGGTGCATGGACTTGGCACAGTTATAGGTAGGACTAGGTCAAGGATAATACAGCGCGAATATTCTCGCTGACCTGATTTTATGATAATCAGGGTAGGCTAAACATTCGCTATATTAGAAACCATGCATGTGTCCCCAGACCTAGTTTTCCTCCCTAGGTCTGGTTTTTAGAATGCTGGTGATAAACTAAGTCTTATTTATTATATGACCATCCTGTATGGGAAAAGATTGTAACTCTAGGTATCTTTGGTCAACCTTAAGACATATAGCAGGGGGACGGATGTAGCTCAAATGGTTGGGCATCCGTCTCCCATATGGAGGGACCTGGGTTCGATGCCCAGGACCTCCCAGTAAAAATAATAAAAAAAAAAGAAAAAGAAAAAAAAAAAAAAAAAAAAAAAAGGATAATACAAGACTTAGGACCCAAGAAAGCAAACTAAATCAAAATTTTAAATTTAAAATCTTTCCAAAACCAGCATTTGACCTGCTCGTGCCTGTGTTTATCATATTGGTCCTATATGGACCCTTTATTCCCTTATTTCTCTCTCTTGCTTGCCCAGACCTGCTAGTTTAGCTCTCCAGTTGATCAATCTTTCTGACCCTTGACACTCGCATTATATTTCTAGTTTATGGTCTAACCCTGTCTCCTGGTCTCATGCTGTGATTTGCATTTCCTCAGCATATCCCTGGGGGACCCTTCACGGAACTGCTTTCTCTTACATTTCTCTGGGGTGGGGCTCTGCCTCCATCCGTAGCTCAGGTCACAGTACTGGGGCTCTGATGAGCAATATTCTCTTTGCTGGGGTTTGCATGATTTCAGAAATGTAAAATAGCACTGAGTTGTCCTCCCAGCGCTCCCTTGGGCCTTGTTGGTTTATCTGATTAAGTCAATGAATCCTACTGAATATGAAGCCTTCACTTACAACCAAGAAAAAAATCTACTTTAATGATATTCCACAAATATTCTAAGGATAAGAAACAATGCTGAATATGAAAGATCTCTGAAAGACAAAAAAAAAGGAAATGCATGTTACCAATTCATCAACAGTAGACATTGTGTGGAAAGACATGGTTGAAATGAGGAGTTCCTGTTTGGTTTGTGAAATAGTCACAATCTCTGAATTCACTTTGTCATTCCTGAGTTTAAAGTTTAAAATATATAAATACAATGGGACAGTGGTGCAGTTCCAACAAAACACCAGACTATGAGGGTATTCAGATAGTATACTTAGTTTGAATTGTGGAATTCATTCATACAGTTACACAACAAAAACTTACTCAGTGGCTGCTATGTGCCGGCCACTGTATGCTGGTCCTCTTGGATAACAAGGTGAGCCAGCCAGCCAGGGGCACGGCCTTATTGGAGCTTCCTGTCATGCAGAGTAGTGAGAAATAGACCATGATAAAATGATCATCAGAGCTATAATTTAAAATATAGATAACCAACATGAAGGAAAATTATAAGGAGTGATAAGCCTAGAGTAAAGACCCTTATCTAGTCTGAGGTCACCTGTAAATGCTTTCTAGGAAAAGTGGCATTTGTGGTGAGATTTGAAGAGTGAGTAGGATTAAACTGGATAGGCAGAAGGATTATGGGTGCAGAGAGATTTTTCTGGCTGGGGAGATTAGCATGTGCAAAGACACTGAAGGAGAAATATATCTTTGAGGAACTTAAAAGTTAAGACCACATGGTTGGAACGTGGAAGGCTAGAGAAATATAAGAATATCTCAAGATGGTGATACACTATACATTCTCCATCATGATGGTTACAAAAATGATCAAGTGGTTAAAGAGCACTGGTTGTATACAGCCATATACAGTTACTAAATATTCTACTTATCACTCATTCTAACTTTTAGCTGTATATCAGGTTAAATCAGATTACCTCATTTGTCTAAGGGCAAAATAATTTTCCCCTGTACAATTTGTTGTTGATTTTCAAAATCACCTTGAAGTGCTTGAAGCAATGTTTTACTCACTTTGTCACTTGATAATAACGTACATCTTCTCTAATTGTCAACGCTTAGCTCGACTCCTCAATTTATTGGCAAGACTTACAGCATTTTAACCAATGAGGTAAAAGTCATCATTTTACAGTCAAGTAAAGTGACCCAATTATAATAGCTGATGATAATCTATGGTCATCATGTGTCAGACACTGTGATGTGTCCATTGCCTACGTGACCATCCCAATGCCGGAACTGGTACTCAGCTTTTCTGATGGCTTGTTCAGTGCTCTTTCCACTATACCATGTTACCCTCTCCACAATCAGCGATTGTGAGGTATACATCTAGTATTCAGCATAGCAAAGAGCGTGTACTAGACTTATGGGATTTATGTAATACCCAGTTGCATGAATGTCTGGTATAAAGCAGAGGGCTATGTGTTCATGGCTTCCTTGGTGAGGAAGACTTCTTGGGGCAGAGAAGCTGGCTATTGTGTTCTAAGGTTAGGACTACTGAACAGAGAAGTTCTAGGACAAAGAAATGAAATGCATCAGTGAAAAATGAAATTGAATTTCACCATCACTCTCAGGCTCTCAGGAGCCTTTCCAAGAAAAATATTACTTTTAGGAGGCAGGGGGTAAAAATCATTACTCAGTATTGAATAATTAGCAAATCTATGCATCTATGCATGCTTCAGATTAGGTTGTTCACAAGGGTTTAGGAGAACACAAGCCAAGGGGAATAATTCTTCCAAATAACTTTACCCTCTCCAAGGAGTTCAGACCTCTAGTTACCACTGGGAACATTTTTGCATTGTAAAATAAGGAAAAGAGTATGAACGAAATCAGTGATATCTGGTCTTTGTAACAAATGGGCACCACATCACATTTGACCTATGGTTGGAGGCATGTTTTTATTCAAACAACAAAATACATTTTCCATTCTGAGAAGGTATTTTATGTGTATTGCGAGCTGGGTATCTGAATTGTCATGTGTGTTTTAGATAAAATCAGCAATACAATTCCCATAAGACAGATCACCAAACATGAAGAATTTTCTGTTTTCACTATGTGACATACTCTGGAGAGAAGATGAAAATGGGCTGTAATCTTGTCATTACATCTACAAGAAGCATTTTAAGAGAAAGAGAGATTTCTCTAAAGCAAGTGATATGCCCTAACACTGCTTATAGATTTTAGCTGATAAAGCAAACAATTTAGGTTCCTCTTTTATTCTAATCAACCAAACAGCAACTGGAAAATAGAGTTATTTTTGAAGAGATTCTTCCCAGATCTTATGCTATTGAAATGCTTGTGTAATTACTGTTCCTATGATCCCATTTGCATTTTATTCAAATGTGCCATATTACATTTGATTCTATAAATTCATTCATTCATTCATTTATTCATTCTTAAACCAATATTTTGTGGGTAATTCTTAATAGGAGGTGGGGAAACAGTTCTCATAAAGTGTAAATCTAGAGGAGGAAAAGAGATATTATATTAATTACGTAATTGTGTAAATTAATATGAAATCCATGTGGCAAGCATTTGCAATAATTAAGATATTTTGAGGAAAGGGATAGAACTTCTCTCACAGGCCAAGAGAGGGCTTCAGCTGGAGCTGAACAAAGAGCTGATGATGAAATGTTTCTGGTGGGAAAAACAGCATACAAACATCCTGCAGAGGGAAGACAAAGGGTAAGTAGAGAAATTGAGAAGTCAAAGTAGCTGGAGTGGAAAGAGGAAGGGGCAGGACAGTCTAGTCATGGATGAGGATGGAGAAAAAGGTATAATGAGACCAAACAAGACCTTTATAGGCATTGTTTAAAGGGGTTAAATCTACCCTATGAGAAACAAAGGAATGACACAATCAGGTTTGCATTTTCAAAACTTAACTTACCTGCATGTGGAAAATAAATTGGATGCAGGCCGAGTAGAGGCATGGAGAACAACTGTGGCTTGGAACACTACGGTTCTTCCCATGATGAGAGAAGAAACCAAAATAGGAATTGTGTTTTGGTGATTTAGGGATTTCTATATGATGAGACTCTCAACTAGTAAGTTGTGCTTTCTCTTGAAATAATACTGAGGCACTACTAGCTTCCCATTCTTACATCAGCATCTATATTAGTTTCCTCACTGCTAAAACAAATACCATACAATGGATTGGCTTTATAACAGGAATTTATTGACTCATGGTATCAGAGACTAGAAGACTTCCTTCCTCCCAGGGACCGTTATCTTCTGGCTGGCCGGCAGTCTTTGGGGTTCCTTGACTTTTCTGTCACATGGCAAAGCACATGATGGCACCATCTTCTTTCCCTTCTGAGTTCTGTTGACTTCCAGTTTGTTGTGGCTGCTTCCTGTGGCTTCTTTATCCATATCCAAATTCCTTTGCTTATAAAGACTATAGCATTACTGGATTAAGGCCCAACTTCATTCAATTGGACACACCTTAGCCTTAACCAATAACATCTTCAAAGATCCTATTTACAAATGGGTTCACACCACAGGACCAGGGGTTGGGACCTGAGCATACCTTTTGTGGGGGACATGATTCAATCCCCAATAACATCCCTAACATGGTGCTTTGGGACGCTCAGCCCAAAAGGGTTACTATTCTGAGAACAAAATTCGATCCTGTTGTTCCCCTCACAGCATCTCTACTTAGAATCATGCGATTCAAACTTTGGATACTGTTACTATTGTTGTCTACTCCAGGATTTCACTGTCAGCATTCCTCTAGGCCTTTGTCCACTAAGTGGTCTTAATTCTTCAAGTAAACTGAATTTAATTCCTTCTCACATAAAAATGTATATGAGAACTGTGCATTAAAAGAATCACTAAATCTGTTTTTAGTAATTTTCAAACATTGCTGTACATACTATAATGCACATTAATGGAAAAGTTTTAACCAGTTTAAAGCAAAATGAGAAAAATAAAGATAATGGATAATGTACTACTAAAATTTAGTGATAAAAGTAGTGGTTGGTTGATTGTGGGGTTTTTTAAAATATTATTTTATGGCAAAATAAAACAGCTGATTCTTTCTCAGGTCCCTACTGTTGTTTAGTTTGTTTTTCTCTGAAGTTTAAATGCCTAAGAATCACTCTTCTAGCCAACTAGTTGTCTCATAAGGTAAACTGTAGGATTAGAAACACTCATGTATGAAAAACGTTCCCTAGCCCAAATTTCACCCTTAAAATGTCTGTTACTGGAAAGAAAAAGAAAAGGAGAAGCGAGTTGAATTATTTGTAAAAACCAGAAATACCTTCTTTGCAGAGCTTCCTGGCCATAGAATACCTGCAAGACTTCAGCTCAGTTGCTACTCTCTTCTTCTTTTGCAGCCTCTATGGCCCTAAAATTACAAAGATCAATTGTGTCCCTATGGAAGTGTTTGGACCCTGTTTAGCAAAGAAGTATCTCACAGAATAAATGATCTCCCAAGTTTCCACCAGGAACCCAGCATGCTGATTGACTTACAGGAAAACCATTTTGGAATGTATGTGATGTGAATTTCCAGTATCACTGAGGGTTTTAGTTCCATTTACTAGACATTCTAGTTTTGGTGTGAAAAAGATAAATGCTAGTTTTTAATGTCACATGCTTTTGACAGACATTTCTACGCTGGAATTGTGTTTGTCCTGTCGACTATGTGACATGTAAGGGCAAAATTCTCTTAAAGTTGTTGAAAATAATAGGTTTCCTTCTTTCTCTGGATTTTATATTCTGCATTTTTCTCCTTGTTAGAAAACATTTTTAAATGATTAATAGGACATAATTCATCTTAAGTGACTTAACTGTTATTTTTGTCTATATATGTCAACACATGCTAAATACCCTCACAAAGCCAGTTTCTAACAGCACAAACATAAAAAACAAAAAAGAAAGAAAGAAAAAATGTGAATGTTAAAAAATACTTGGGAAGCGGCTGTGGCTCAATCAGTAGGGCTCCCGTTTACCATATGGGAGGCCCCGGGTTCAGTTCCCGGGGCCTCCTGGTGAAGGCGGGCCCGCCCGCACGGCGTGGTTAGCTGACCCAGTGAGCACAAGCAGCAAGGGGGGGATAAATGAATAAATAAATAAAATCTTTAAAAAAAAAAAAAAATAAATAAAAAAATAAAAAATAAAAAACACTTGTCTCACTAAGGAGCCCAACAAACAAAAGTTATTTTATTTCTATGAGTTCCAATTGCCATAAGTTCAAAGCATTGCCATGTAGAATTCAAAACCTTTTTTTTTTTTTTTAAACATGGGACAAGAGTGAGTTTTGCCAGGATATTTCAAATGCACCCTCTCTCAAACAATGTTTTATAATTCATTTAGTTATGAAATCACAGCTCAGATGCAGCATCTGGTTTTCAGTGAGTTCTGGCTTTTTCCCTATTTTTCCATCTGGATTGACTGAGGTACAAGTCAATCAAGTGTGGAACCAAAGGTATCACAGCAAGATAGACTCTGGTCTGGAAATAAAGTTCAAGAGCTCTCCTTTTAAGCGCTGTACCATGAGCCTTCCATATATATAGATATTGTTTAATTAATTCTACTTTTAAAACATGGATTACTGCATCGTGCCACTGCTAAAATCATAATTTTGACTAAAATTTGCTGTTATTTAGCCATCATTTTAGAGCATCTGTCACACCACACATCCAAGTTAGCAGTTTTAATATTCAATAGCACAGCTTTCATTGGTAATAATACAACCACAGGACTCACTATCTAATTTACTACTGGAAGAATGACCAGCAAAATGCATCCTTCACAAAACAGAAAGTACTGGATTTTGAGGAAGAAGATCAAGTTTAACACCTGGATCTGCCACTCCCTGGCTCTGTGACTTGAGCAGGGGCTTTAATCCCTCCAGGTTTGTTCAACATCTGTAAAATGAATGGAAATCATATTATGTAACTCAAAGTAGTATTACGAGTAAATAAAATTTAAATAGTATCTTTGTTTTTCAAAGGGTTGCTGGAACAAAATACCACAAACAGAGTGGTTTAAAACAACAAAGATTTATTTTCTCAACACCTGAAAGCTAGAAGTCAAAAATTAAGGTGTCAGTAGAGCCATACTCCCTTTGAAATCTAGGGTAGAATCCACCTCCTTGCCTCTTCCTAGTTTCTGTTGGTGGCTGGTAAGCCTTGTTCCTTGGTTGCACCTGCAGCACTTCCATCTCTGCCTCTCACCACAGGGCTTTCTTCCCTGTGTCTGTCTGTCTCTGTATCCAAATTTCCCTCCTCTTATAAGGAAACCAATCATACGGGATTAGGATCCACATTAATCCTGTTTGACCTATCTAAACCATTCACATTTTCCAAGACCCTCTTGCCAAATAAGTTTACATTCACAGGACATTCCTTTTTTGGGGACACAATTCAATCCATAACAGATGCTAAGGTTATGTGTTACTAGACATGAAAATACTTTGTTAACAGTATATCATATGCAGATAAAAATTATTACGGTGACTTTATTTTATGATGTTGCAGAAAATAGAGGAGATAAAAGACCATTCATTGGCTAGTTATATCAAGCTCCTACTTAAAGCATTACATATGAAGTTAAGATTAGACCCAGTATACACTCATTAAAAATTCAGCATGTGTAGAGCTTTCATGCTCATCTGTGGCATCAGACATTTTATGTGCTTCCTTATGTGTCGTAACATTCTGGCAGTTAGTTAGGCCTTTGTGACTAGCTCTGCCCAAAGGGCTTTCAGCAGACATGATCTTTATTACTTCCAGGTGAAAATATTTAAGACTTGGAACTCAATATTTGGGTTATCCCTTCCTTTACTGTATTAGTTATCTATGGCAGTGTAATAAATCATCCCAAAATCAAACAAAATTAAAACAATGCGTATTTTTTCTATCCCTTTTTCTGTGGTGTAGAAATCACCCTTAAGCTGCGACTGCTGCTTCAGGGTCTTTCACAAGGCTGTAATGAAGATGCCAGCTGGGCCTGCGATCTCATCCGATTGCTCAGTTGAGGACATGTCTAATCTCACTTACCTGGTAGTTCGTAACATTCAGTTCCTTGAGGGTTATTGAAATGAATGCCTCAATTCTTTACCGGCAATTGGTTGAAAGCTGCTCTCAGTTCTTTACCACATGAATGGCTCCAATGGCAGCATGTTTCATCAAAGTCAGTAAGAGAGAGAGTCTGCTAGTTAAGACGGAAGTCACAACCTTTTATAACTTAATCACAGAAAGAAAGTCCCCTCAATGTTGCATATTCTATTGGTTAGAAGCAAAGTTCATCAAGGGGAGGGGATTACACAAGGCTATGAATACCAGGAGATTGGAAATCCTAAGAGCCCATATTAGAAGCTGCCTACCACACCTACTAAAAGATGTAGGTTCAAGATGCAATAGTTAGGGAAGCGGATGTGGCTCAACTGATAGGGCTCCCGTTTACCATATGGGAGGCCCCAGGTTTGATTCCCGGGGCCTCCTGGTGAAGGCAAGTCAGCCCGCACAGCACGGTGAGCTGACACAGCAGGACAACCCAACAAAGGGTGACAAGCAGACACAGAAAAACACATAGCAAATGGACACAGCGAGCACAAGCAGCAAGGAGGGATAAATAAATAAATAAATAAAATCTTTAAATATATATATAAAAAAAAAAAAAAAAAAAAAAGATGCAATAGTTACTGTCAGCTTTATTCCTGAATGACTATGTGGAGCCAAGCTTCCACCACCTGTGCTTGATATGCACCACTGTGATTTCAGTGTTACTTTGTCATCCTGACTAATACAACATTATTCAATTTGATCCTCACAGCATGGATCTTTGAACTGGGCAAGTTATTATTCCCAAATACAGATAAGAAAACAGATTCATAGAGATTGTGAGTTATAACTCACAAAGCAAGTTATAACAGAAACTTATGCATTTTTTTACCTCAAAACTAGTGTGCTTTTCCTGTTATACTCCATTCGAATGTGTTTATTAGAATTGAACCCTCCCATCCTGCCACTATAGGATTTTTTTTAAAAGCCTTTAACATTTTTTGCTATCTTTCAGAAAAGGTTTCTCTTGACTACTGCTTCCCTAAAGAATAAAGTATAAACTCCTAGATTGACACAGAGTAACTATTTTTTTAATTCTGTTTCTAATTCATCTAAGCTGAGTTACTTGGTGTGTTCTCTGCATAGGCCCCTACTCCTTTGCTTATACCTGTATTTTAGCATTTAATGCTTTGAAGTATATATATATATATATGGAGGGCTTAAGTTACTCTTTACATTCTCAGAGCAAAACAGATGGTCATTTTGGAGTGTACTAGAATTTAGATATCTTGCAAAATTTATGTCAAGTTCAAACATCAGAACCCATCTTTTACTAAATTTGACAGTAACAACATGAATTGTTAGGTCATGTAGAAAATAAATGCCGACTGAGAAAGTAATAAAACTCAAAATGACTTTTGTGACTGAAAGATTTCTGTTGAAATTCCCAGGTGCTTGATAAATTTCACATTGTCAAAGAGATCAGATTTCTTTTCTTTTCAGACTAATCCTCCAATGCAATTTTATTGCTCCTATAGGATTTATAGATTCTTACTCCCTAATAATAATATCACCACCAACACCAAACATTTATTCAGAAGCCACCCGTGTGCCAAGCATTATGCTAAATTTGTAGTATGTGTAATCTCATTTAATCCCTACTAAAAATATGAGGTTCTATTATTTGCTTCGCCTTATGTCTGCAGCTTAGAAAAAGAAAGAAAATTGCCCAAAGTCACACAGCTAGTTAAGTGTCTGACCAACAGCTTGACCCAGTCTGTTAAACATCAAAGCAGTTCTTTTAACCCTATTCTCTGCTGTCACCATTGCCACATACATACCCAAAAAACACCTCCACCAAGTCTTGCACTATCCTGACCCAGCACCTGTATTGAATCAGCAATTCTACCTAAAGTGACTAAATCTTCCAAACTTAAACTTGAGCCACATATTCTAAAACAATGAGGTAGCATATCTGAAATTATAACTCTCCATGATAAGCTAACACATACATTTTATGCCCTAATCTAACCTATGCAATCCTGCACATAGAAAAATAGTTCTCAGCTTTTCTTCCACATCTTATTTTAAACTCAACTCTGTAGCGTCAAGCCCAACAAAAAAAATAATTTGGCCCTAGTTCCCAAAATGAGCATCACACAAATTACTGCTCTCAACCAAAAAGAGCTCAAAAGACCCCAATAAAATAATTCTCAAAAAAAAGATCCTTAGTTGTCTCAAGCTCTTTATTTCTGAATGCAGATATTTTTTTATGCTAGTAGCATGCAGTAGGTCTAAACTTCTTGACCTTCTCCTCCCTTCTCTACAAGGGATACATTACTTTTTCACCTTCTATAGAGTCACAGACTGGAATGACAAAATAATATTGCCTAATTATGTTGATATTTACAGACTTAAAAATGTTTCTGCATTATTTAGATAGACTTATTTCTCCCCTTCATTTTACCTAGAAAATGTAGAATTTTAATCTAAATCTTATTTCTCTCAAAAATTATCTGGGATCCTAAATGCTCATATATCCAAGCCATGTTGATAAATACCAAAAGATTTCCTGCCTAAGCATGTATTTTTACTCATGCATCCTGCTGTGGCCAGGCACAGAGTGTTAAATGAGTGAAATTGACATTCTGCAGCACTTGAAGCAAATTATCATCCACTCTCTCAGTGAGAAGGTAAAATGGCTTTGTTGGGCTAATCTGGTATGTTAGTCTGTTTACAAGCAGAATCACAACTCTAAGAATATTAAACAGCCACCCCTGACAGATAAGAAGCTATCCCACCCTGTAAAACTTCCAGCTGAAGATCCCTTTGTGCCCTTCAATATCTACCAGGGTAATAATGTACCATTTGTATACCTGGCTGAAAATGGGTCCCCTGATTTCTTCTTCTATAATTACCAAAGATGGACTATTACATGCACAATTCCTATATTACATTCTTTCATAAATGATGATATAAAAAATTAAATAATAAAAGTAATTAGCAATAAGAAAAGCATGCATTTAATGAGTGCTTATTATGTGCCAGGCATCATGCAAATGACTTTACACTTATTATCTCATTTAATCTCTATAATGTATTCATAAGATAGGAAATGTTACTAACCTAGTTTTACTTATAAAGGAATGCAGGCTGAGAGAAGTTAGGTAAATTGCCCAAGGTCAAACATAAAGCTTGTAGATGGAAATATGATTCAATCCTGGTTCTCTGATTCTAAGTCCCTGGTACTTAATCATACTGATATCTTTTCAAATAAAAGATACGTACAAATTTCATGACATTTCTGAAAATATTAGAGTCAGACTAATTTTGTGAATTCAGGGGAGATCAGATGTTTGAGTGAGAGAACATAGATCCTCCTAATTCGTATCTTTGCTTTCTCCCTTGCAAATCTACAATTTATTTTCAACTCAGTAGCCAGAATGATCATTATAAACCTAAGTCTGATCACGTCATTCCTCTGGCTCAAATACTTTCAATGTCTTCTTCCTCAAAATAAAGCCGAAGTCCTTGCAGTGTCCTACAAAACTCTCCCCAGTCTGCTCCCCACCTCCTAACACTCTCCCCCTGACTTCATCTTCCACTCTCCTCCCCTTCCTTTACTCCACACAGGTACATTGGCTTGCCTCCTTGTTGTCCCTTGAACACAGTTTCCCTCCTCAGGGCTTTGCTATTTGTTGTTCCCTCTGATTGAAATGCTCTTATGTTCTTATCCTGCTATCCATATAGCTTGATCTTTCAACTCCTTGAGGTTTTCGCTCAAATATGCCTTTCTCAACAAGACTGTCTCTGGCCACCTTGTTGAAAATTACAAGCCCCCTCTGACTTTTCTTGGCACTTTCTATATCCCTTCCATAGCACTTACCACCTACAGCCATCTGACATTTGTACTTCACTTACCTCTCACCATAAGGCCCTCAGATCCACAAGAGAAGGGAGTACTCTTGTCTACTTTGTTTGTTGTTGAATCCCTCATCCTAGAATTGTGTATCATATATAGCAGGTTCTAAATAAATACTTGCTGAGTAAATCCATGAGAATGACTGAGTAAAGTGTTAATAAGACCACAATGCACAACACAATACCACTATTCTCTTAGCAAAACTGAGAAGGAATATGTATTTGAACTGCAAATTGGAAGTAAAATCTACAAATGCCAAAATGAGCAAACACTAACCTCAAGTCAATTTTAAATAAAAAGGATCCCTTGAAACTACACTTTTAATTTTTAAAAGGACAAATTGAGAGATTACAGAAAAAAGATGTAAGATGAACCACCCAGATACCTCGAATATGAAGTGCTGCAAATAGAGCCACGAATAAAGTGACCAACACAAAATGTCATGTTAAGAAAAATCAAGATTATAGTGTTATGACTTCATCGTTCCTATCAACTGAGAAGCATAGGGAACGAAGTAAAACATAATCAGTGACACCAGTGAACGGCGAGACAGACAGGGGAATAATAGCTCCACAGTAATGACTCATGGGCATTTTAATTCTTGCTTGTTCTGTCACCAGTTTTGCATTAAAAATCTGATAAAGATAAGACAGTGAAATGCAGCCACACAAGACCTTTATGAGCTTTTAAAATGAACATCAGAAAGATCAGAAGCCAGAAAAAAAGAGTAACCCTTACATAATTTTGGAACAGTCATTAATTCCTCAGACTGCTAAAATTGAAAAGAAGGCAAACCAAAATGTGAGCTGGGACTGAGAAAAAAATTTTTATGCAGCTTTAAAATTCTCAAACACTCATAAACTTGTTTTTTAACTACCTTTCTTTGGTACTCAAACCAGACAAATTTTGTGAGCCCGGTTCTCACCAGATGGCATGTTCTCACGTTCCTCCTGATTACTATCTTCTCCCAGTGTAATTGAAAAGGCTAAAAAAGAAGAAGATGGAATACAAGAATCTCAAAAACCGTGGGCAGAGGGAACTACTCGTTTTATCCTTGGCAGTGTTAGCACTTTGGAATTGTCTATTACTTTTGTCATGTGTTTAAGCTGTTTAAGTGATTAGCCCCCCGTGTGACTGACTTCCAAGCATTTCTTTTGACAGCTTGCTGAGGCTACAGATGTCTGGACAACAGATAAAGTTCTTAACCCTTATTTCTCATTTGGTTTCTGCTCAACTATTTTAATAGTGACTGCAGGCTAATAAACAGAAGGCAATGGTTTATGTTTTAAGGTGGTTACTTATTGGCTAGCTACTATTGGCTATGGCGAATTTGCATCAGTAGATGCCCGATAAAACATGACACTTTCTTCGGATGCTAAATTTTGTAGATTCTCTCTCTGCAATTTCAAATTGACACCAGCCTTTTCATTTCCATTGCCACTACACTTTCTCCAGCTCTATTATTTCTTGACTGAAAACAGAACTAGCTTTTCATGAAAGGATCTTCAGCTTTATATTCTATAATTTCTCTCTATGTGGTCAATGCTCTATCCAAACTGAAATACCTTTTATTCCTGGTTATGCCCAGTGCTTTCCAGACACTCCACTTTGTTTATGATTAATTCATCTGATATATTTGTACACAATTCATTGTTCAAATAAAAATTTTAGCCATTGTTAGCCAATATGACATATCTAATTAATTCTCATGGTTTTACCAGTTAGATCATCTCCTCACTGTTTTCCAAACTCCAACTTCTCTACTCAGTGAGAGACCTCAATTTATAAATATTATTGTACAGCTTCACCCATCACCTTAATTATTTCCTATATACAGTATATCTTCTCCTTCTAATCACCCCTACACACCCTAACAAAAATTCATCTTCATCCGGGACAAATCCTACCTACAAAATAAAATCCCAAACAACATTCGTGTAGGCTCTAATTCCTATAACAAACCCCTTATTGCCAGACTACTTGTGGTGCTTTGTACAGTTAACGGAGCTGTGACAGATACAATATCCAAAGTGTAAGAGCACATATTCTTTGATTTGCTTATTCCCCATTTATTTTTCTATTACAATAATATTAATGTACATAGACAAAGAAAATGTGTAGCATTTCATGTTTCGCTATAGGAGCAAAAATCATAAAACATTGAAATGACCATCAATGATGAAGTGGTTAAATGTAATAGAATACTATGCAACAGTTAAAATTATGCAGCTATCGATATGGAAAATTTGACAATATATTGAAAGTGAAAATAGCAAGTTGCCAAAAAAAAATACATACAATATGATAGTACTTACTAGAAACAAACACATTGAAAAATATGGAAGAATTTGTCATAAATTATGACTTCTTGGAAAGGATGTGTAGCTGAGAGATGGGGTAAAGAAACCCCTTCTCTTTCACAGAGAAGATTATCCTTGTATTGTTTGAATTCTTTCAAGGAGAATGCATCCAAATGTTCCGCACTTCTTTTAAACAATATATAGTATGGCAATGGTGACTATCTGGCCTCACAGTTGTTTGCATAAGGGAGACCTGATGCGCTATTGTTTGTTATTTTCTACTTCACAACCATATCAGAGAAAATTCCTTGAGGAATCTCCTAGCATGTTGATGTAATTTTATAGAGCATTTGCAAAAATAGAAAGCTCCCCCCAAGCAGCGCGATGTTTTCGGCACTGATCAAGACTTTGTCTAGGGTATATTCTTCAATTTCACGTTCCACATATCATGAGAGAAGTTAATAACGAGTGTGAATCTAAAGTAGAATAATCAGGATCTAATGCCTATGTGAAATTAAAAATTATAAATATTTGGAATATTTACAGTAGGTAAGAGAAGGTTGTGCCATTTAGGAAGATATTAGCTTGAAAGCTGGAGATGACTTGCATAAAAAAACTTACCTATAATAACAGGAACCAGTGATAGACGCTTTCAGCATGGTTTCATTCAACCAGCTCTGGGTTTCTCTATGATCGTCCTAAGTGGAAAACCATCATAGTTGGAAAATGGCTCCAAGAATCATATGCTTCCATCAAAATAGTAAAAGCTGGAATGAAGGGAGGGAGGGGTTGATGTGCAAGCATCACTAGTGTTATCAAGCAGAGGTCCATGTCCACCTATGAGGGAAAATACCTATCTGGTGACACCATTTGAACTAATAACCTCTAAGTGTTATTCCAGTTTAGGATACTAGACTCTTCAAGTACTTTCACAAATAAGCCTAATCCACACTGGAGAAGCAACCATCTAGCACTGTTAGAGAAGTAGACTACAAATTTATTTTTAAAGAACCAAAATCCAAAACTTAAAGACAGGTTATCTAGTTATATATAGCCATGGAGTAAAAATATTGTACCTATTTACCAAGCCACTTGTAACAATAGTGGTATCATATTTAAGAAAAAAATACTAATTTTATACAATTACAAATACCATGTGAAATTAGGAAGTTGCTGAAGTCTTCCTATGTAAAAATTTTGACATATCAACCTAAAATGCACTATTATACACTGAGATATAAACCACATCCTAATAAGCAATGTTTTCTTTTTATAATTATCTGAGATTCTTATTTCTACATTTCAGTGCCATAGACTAATTTTATTCCCAGTTTCTGTTGTATTTCCATGAGCTCAACCAATTCTTTTCTGTCACCATTATCTACTAAGCCTCCTTACTATATGGCACTCATCATTATTTCCAATTCATAGCCAGTGAAAAGATGGACTTAGGAGCTAGATAGTGATTATACCACAGCAATTTATAAAGGTCTTTTTTTTTTTAAGAATTGGTCCGCTTTACTTGTGCTAATGACCAGCCCCCAGAGTTTCACATTATCCACTATCATTAAACCTGCAGAGATGCTTCACAGGGCTTTAGCCTCAATAAGGATGGAAAGACAGATGCAAGCATCTATTTATAAAACCTCAATATCTAGTTTATTTTCTAACCAGTAAGTACTGGCCATTACATTGGCTCACTATTCTTTACTTTGCCAAATCCCACAGCTATTTAATAGTTTCCTCATTAATTTGCTTATCAATTTTACTTGTCTTCTTTTGGAGGCACGAGGAACGCAACCCGGGATCTCCCATGTGGTAGGTGGATGCCGAACTGCTTGAGCACATCTGCTTCCCATGCTTATCGATTTTAAATCCAAGCATTAGATTTATGTTTCACTATCACTGTCTTTTAAATCTAAAATACTAAGTTTATCTCTTTTTTTTTTTTAATTTATTTATTTATTTTTTTTTTTATTATGGGTAAAAATCAAAATTCTCACAATACATACAAACATTTGCAAAATGATATATAAATATATATGCATATATGTGTATTTGCTTACAAAAATGTTATTTATATATATATATACATATATTTTAAGAGGTGCTTAGATTACCCAAAATATTAAACGGAACCCACTGGGATTCCCATGTTGCCCACCTCCCACACCTCCCACCACATCCCACACAAACATCTCCCACAGTGTGGCCCACCACCCTCAATGAACTTACACATCCTGGAGCCTTGCCACCAACCATAGACCACAGTTCACACTCTTTTAATCTTTTGTATTGATGTGTGCCTTATCTATCAGATGTAAATAGACAGACAATTTCTAATACATTTTTTTATGAAGTTTGACCAGCCTTCCACTAAACAAATGGACACGTTTGTCCCTCATACATTCACAGTAGCCAACAAGCAGCCAAAGAAAATGGGCTTGACTGAAAATAAATGTCTGAATGATATATGGAGGACAATATATGTTATGATGAAAATGATTCTTATAATATCTAATTTAAGCTCCACTAACAAAGTACGATTCATATCATAATTTTAATTCTATTTTTAAAAGTTAAGGTTGATTTTACTCAATTTTATAGACTTTTATCTAAAACTCTATGTTGTTGAATGTGTCTGTGGTTTTGAGTTTTCACTATCAAGTAAAGATTGGGTTCAGTGCAGGAAATCAAAAGAAGGAGAGATTTTGTTATGTACATAATTCTTTATTTCATATTAAATTCAAGCTTTCTTAGGTCCATAGAGGAAACTGTCAGACTAGTACACTGAAAACAATAAACGAAACTTGATGTTCAACACTGAGCAACATTGGGCACTGATTTTTCTTACATAACCTTCTTCCAACAGCCATTGGCTGGAGGGAAGAAGAAGTATAAGGGGAAGAGAGCAGAATGTCCAAGTGACATCCATTAGTTGAAAGCCAACAGGGCAAAAGATTAACCCGCCATATGGATATCTACAAAACTCTTCCTTCTGCTGACTTAGCCAAACATAGTTCTTTTTGGGACTTATGCTTTGATCAACTATAAAAGTTTTTCTCATTGTGACAATAGACTGCTTTTTCTTATCCTCATTTTGGAACAGATCTCTATTTACTTTTTTTCTGGTTTCAGTTTTCATTCAAGGTATTTTTTCATCCTAACATGTTTTCCTTCATATAATATTCAGACACTTCATTAAGTCACTGACTTTTTTTTTCTTTTGGTAAACATTTAAAACATGCTTATCATAAAAATAACAGCCACTTTCTCCTGACAGAACAGTCCCAAAGAATGACTATCAAAATAACTAGGAAAAAATAATTCTCCAAATAGAAAATACACAGGTTCTTGAAACTATTTTTATCACATTTTCAGAAACATCGTGGAGTTTGGTTTTTCATAGAATGCTTTGTTCAATAAAAGCACAGCCTGCGCTTTGTGGGGAGCTTTTTATAGGGCTAAGAACTAGACACTGAAAACCCTGGAGATAAGCTTACCTAGTCACATGCTCCTTATAGCTGAGCTGGGTCCTAACTAACAAGAGTATTGCTCCCTACAATTTCAGGGATGTGGAAAACAAAGGGCAACAAATTTAAACAGATCATCTTACTATGGTCAAAATTATTAAAACTATTAAAATTATAATACCTAATGTCTTCCAGGTGGTGAAAAGGTAGCATTCAAAATGCACAGTGGGTAAAGTGATTTTGACTTTCAAAACAGACATGTTTCATTCTACTCATATGAAATTTTAAGTTGGTGATTCTTATCTAACACAGGAGAATTTTAATCTGTATTCAAAAATGAATTTCACTTGCAAACATGCTTGTCTATTAAAGTCTTGCAACTCAAAACTGTCTTTTAAATTGTCAGAAATGTACTTCCTGAGAATTACCCAATGTAATGTGGAACAATTAGCTTTATATTAGGTTTTGATCAGTTTTAAAGTATATTTCCCAAAATTATCAGTCATAAAGAAAAGCCTTCAGCAAAGATAAAATCTAAAAATGGTTTGTTGCATTCACTTTTACTCAGAAACCTGAAAAAAATAGCTCCTGTATGGTTTCAGCCCTCTATATTCAGACGGTTTCCTTAACCTCATTTCCTATATTGTGTCTAAAGCAATATACCTGTACATTTTAGGATGTTTTATTTAAAGTTTTGCAACACAAAGCCTGCAATAGTGAATAAAGATAGGTAATTAAAGGATATCTTTGCAATTGTTTGCCAAAAGTCATTTTACAGCAGTGCTTTGTTTGTGCAAATGAAAGCCTCTTGAATACTATTTACTCTTAATTAAAAAGAAGTATATTTTCTGTGAGATTCTATGATCAGCATAAATAAAATAAGACCATATCTTAAACTTTTCCCAGCCAAAGTGGTAGCAAAACAACTAAGACTCTGAAAGATTAAAAACTGTGCCCAGGGAACATACAGAAAAAAAAGTCAATATTCATAAAAGATAGCAGAACTTATGGTGATAAAATGCACAATGCAAAAAAGATATTCTTTTTTGTTATTTAATTTTTTTCACTTTATTATTGTTATTTTGTTGGCTTTGTTTTTGGGGAAGTTTTGGGTTGCAGAGGGGTTGCAGCTAGGGTAGGGGAAGATGACTGTATCAGTGATGGGGGGATGTTTAGCGGGGGTTCACCTCAGGCATGCCTCTGTGGAGTGTGATTGTGTTTATGTGGTCATAGGATGTTGTCTTGGTAGGTGGAGACCCACAGTATAACTGACAGAATATTAAATTCCCATCCTGGAGTCCTGCTACTTTCTCTCATAGAGTGGCAAGAATCTCTGAAGTACATGGCCAGTGTCTAGAGCAAAGGAGGGTGGACTAATGTGCCAGGCACTTGATATTGATTCTTGGACTTATGAACTTTGTTCTTGTGAAGTTGAAACATGGGCTGGTAATATATATTGCCTAAGAATTACCTCCTGAGGGCCTCAAATGTGGCCTCTCTAAGCCAAACTCAGCATATAAATTCACTGCCTTCCCCCAGACATGGGACATGACTCTCAGGGATGAGCTTTCTGGGTACTGAGAGATTAATACCAAGTGCCAACTAATGGTGCATTTGGAGAAAGACCAAGACCAAAAGGGAGAAATATTAAATGCAAATAAGTTTTTATGGCTAAGAAATTTCAAAGTGAGTTGGGAGATCATTCCGGAGGTTAAGTTGGAGCTCACTGTCTGCCATATAAACAGTGCCTCAAGTAGGGGTGGTCATGGGGGCTCTAGAGACATCTAAACACAATAGGCAGGGCAGACAGCCCCAGGAAATAAAAAGTTTTCTTTAAAATTAAAGAAATTTAAAAAAAAAAATTTTTTTTAATTAAAAAAAAAAAAAACTGTGCCCAGGGATAAGGGAAACAGTTTGATGAAGCCTAAAATTTCTACAAATCTTTTTTATGCCCGGCCTCTTTAAACATTATGAAATTAAAAATACAAAATTAGGACAAGGAAGGGGCCAGTGCAGGAACTTAAAGCTTAATATTGATTAGCTTCATGACCTATACAATTAAAACACTCCTGCCTTCCTAGATATTTGTTTTGAAAGTGGTAAAATTATCGAATCTTCATTAAATATTCAACCACATTTCAACAGATTGAAAATTAAGGTTTATAAACAATTTCAAAATAGACCAAGACCTGCCAGAGGTAAATATCATGCTGAAAAATAAGCTTTATTATGAACAAAAAAAATTGCCTAGCATTAAGATAAAACCTGATTATTATAGAAATCTACCACCTTTCCCCTTAGACGCTATATATTAGAGATGACCAAATGGGAATTCCTCTTTTGTGGTTGTGGTTGTTGTTCTGAATCCAGCCAAGGAAAAATAAAGTCTACTGGCCCTTCCAAATGTCAATAAATCTATGATCATATAGTAAAATATGAAGTTAAGCAAAATTTGAAGTTAAAATTTTAAAAAGAATATCTGTTTTGGGAGATAATTAAACTTAGAGTCAAATTATGATTCTGCCTCTTACTGCCTGTTACCTGGGGATATAATTTAATTTTTCTAGGGTTGAGTTTCCTTATCTGTAGAATGAAGACCATAACCCCTGCCTGAAAGTGTTGTAAAAATTATATATAATGAAAGTAAAATATTTGACATGTGGTAAAGTAAGTAAACAGTAGTTGCTAATATTAAAACAGTTAGTAGCAATATCCTTTGTCACTAACTGCCTGTAGGTAATATGACCTCAGCCATATTTTTATGCACAACTGTTCACAGCAAGTGAAAATATAAGATATGATTTGCCTTTCCATGGCTATTATAGGGAAG
The DNA here is from genome assembly GCA_026826555.1 of Tolypeutes matacus. Lineage (NCBI taxonomy): Eukaryota > Metazoa > Chordata > Mammalia > Cingulata > Chlamyphoridae > Tolypeutes > Tolypeutes matacus. The sequence continues at coordinate 63,683,958 of JAKSZT010053887.1, read as the reverse complement.
TAGATATATTTTGTGTGACTATGATTTTGTCCATGATTCAAATCTGTTTGACTAAATAGGTTAATCCAAAAATCACAGTCAAATAAAGCTGGAATTGTCCTCTAACAAATCCTCAAGATAGAGGAATGAACAAAGATAAGAGAGGAATGCAAATATGGACTAAAGTAGAAATATCATTATTCTAGTTATGGAAAAACTTGTAACATTGATATAAAGACAGTAGTCACTAGAGGTTCTGAGGGGTGGGAGAGGGAAGAATAGGTGTTAACATGGGGCATTTTTGAGACATCGGAATTGCTCTGCACAATACTGCAGTGATGGATACAAGCTATTATACATTTTGTCAGAACCTATAAAATTGTGTGGTGCAAAATGTAAAATATCATGTAAACTATAGGCCATGCTTAGTTGCAATGCTTCAATATGTGTTCATCAATTGTAACAAATGTACAACACTAATGAAAGATGTTGTTAGTGGGGGAAAGGGTTGGGGGTTATATAGGGATCGCCTATATTTTCAATGTAACATTTATATAATTTAAAGCTCCTTTAAAGGTAAAGGAATAAAAAGGAAGAAACAGCCAGAAGGGATTTGTGACTTCTGCTTAAGATGCAAAGAGCTGGAAAGACCATTTCTTCTACTGTTAAAACAACAAAAAAGAGAGAGACAATCAACAAACAGGTTTTCTTGAACCTATTGGACAGTTTATGTTTTAGGGCAAACAACTAACCCAAAATCTAAGGAAGAAAAGATGCCTTCAAGAAGAAAAAGTATACAAGAACTTGCTTACCTAGAGGAGAATCTACCTGTTGACAAAGAAGATGGAAGAAAAATGTAGGTAAAAATTTCAACCAATTGCTAAAGTCCAAGTATGGGCTGGCATGAGAATGTAGAACATGTGGGAGCCACACACACAATGTAGTAGTGGGAGCCAACTACTAATGGACTCGTTTCAAAATACTTCAGATGGTGCTAAAAAAAAAAAAAAAAAAAAAAAAAAGACTGTGGAGGGCACAATGAGGCCTGAGAAAACTTTTCTTATAGCAAGGATTCTTAACCTTTTTGTTCCACAGACCCCTTTTCCAGCCAGGTAAAAGCCATGGAGCCCTTCTCAGATTGTAGGGGCAGATAGTTTATGACATTCAACATTGACAAGTCTTTAAATTAAATTTTAAGACGATTCAAAATTACATTTTACAACTTTCCCATAATTTCAATACCTGATAACCTAACACAGTTCAATATCTGTTCAAATAGTCATTTTCACCAAACATTTAGAATTTCGAGTTTTCCCACGGCATCATAAAATCATCTCCGGCATCCTTACCAAGCTTTTTCAGGCAGTTATCCACTGCATTCAGAGCACACTACATCAAAATAAAAACCATACCAAGTCCACACTATACTGTGTACTATTTTATAAATATATGACACCCAACCAACACATCCCAAGAATAATGTTTTTAAATGCATAAAATAAAATTACAAAGGAAATCAATTGAGATACAGTTACTAAAATAAAAACACATATGATATAATACTATACATATGTGCTCCTTTCTTAACACATTAAATAATAATCAAATACACCAAAAATATAGGAAAGTTAAAGTTAAATTTTATTTTTTAAAGACATGTCCACATGCAGACTTGTTTATCTAGAATAAGAACATTAAACTGTGGTGCAGTGTTTGACAAGGCAACATGCATATCATGTTGAACATTAAGTTGATGTTTTTCAATTCAAGCTCACGGACCCACTGAAATCTTTCCATGGACCCCTTGGTTAAGAATCCCTGTCTTATAGAAAGGCTGTTGGGGTGGAAAACAGCAGTAACTGTCGGAAAGGCACAAATTCCTGTCCAGACTCTTTTCATCTATCTCCTCAAAGGAGAAAAGAATAATCTGCTGAGGGTAGGGCAGCAAAACCCTGTTACCTTTAGGATAGATAATGATTAAAGAACCACTGTGGCTGGGGGATGGGAAGAGAAAAATAATCCCCCACACCTGGGGATGAGGTAGGCCTATATCCTTGGACCATACCATCAGATATCCCCTGACACTGGGGGCAGAGCTCCCCACCATAGACCCAGGATGACTGCCCCTGCCTAAGACTAAAGCTGCATCAGTAGAACAGAGAACATTCCCCTCCTATAACTGCCCCTAGGCCAGCCATCACCAAATAACAAGTTATAGCACTCCAGTATGGGAAGAAAAGTGAAAACCTGGAGGGAACCCTTCTATAAGTCACAGGTGTGAAGAGAAGATTGAAAGCTAATAGTGGAATAGACATTGAAATAAACCCACAGGCAAAGTAGCTCCACTCTTAACACAGATAAAGCAAGGGAAACCATAGCCAAATAAATTAGCTCTACTCCTAACTAAATTATTCAACTTTCCACCCTAAAGGCCTAGTAAAGGAAATGCTGCATTCATGTATAGACATAAAACTATGTACCTCAATTTCTATTGCTCTACATGAGATATCTAACTTTCAGCAAAATTTTGCAAGGCATAAAAGTACCAAGAAAAATACACACTGTCAAGATACAGAGAAATCAACAGAACTGGATTAAGATATAACACAGTTGTTTGAATTATCAGACAAGGAATGTAAAACAATTCTGATTAATATGTAACAGGCTTTAGTAGAAAAGTTCAATGCTATGCAAAATCATATGGCTTATTTCACCACAGAGATGAAAACTATAAGGTTCAAGTGGGAATGCCAGAAATGAAAAACATAATAGATATGAAGACTGACTTTATCAAGCTCATCAGTAGATTTGACACTTCTAAGGAAAGAATCAGTGACTTGAACAGGTCAATAGAAATTGGCTAAATCGAAAGAAAGAAAAAAGTGAAAGAAAAAAAGAACAGGACATCCAAATACTCCATGAACACAGATGACAAATCATCAACAAAATACTAACAAATAATATGCATCAATATTTTTAAAATATGATAGCCCAGCAATGTATATTTTGTTCTTCATTGAAAGATCAACCAATGTAATTCATTGTCATAGAGTCCCATGGATGTTATAACAAATACTACAGACTGATTGGTTTAAACAACAATAATTTAATGTCTCACAATTTTGGAGGCTGGAAATCCAAAATCAAGTTGTCATCAGGGCCATTCTTTCTCCAAAGTTTGTAGCATTCTGGTGGTGGCTTGCAGGCAATCACACCTGTCCATCTCTCTCCTTTTTTCTACTCTTCCTACTGTACAAATATCCTGTGTGTTAGGCCCATCTTGATTCAGTTTGGCCTCACCTTAACTGATAACAATTTTAAAGATCCTATTTACACATGGGTTCACATTCACAGGACCAGAGGTTAGAACTTGAACACATCTTTGTGAGGGACATGATTCAATCCATAACATTAGCCAAAAAACTAAAAAGTAAACATAACATTAGCCAACAAACTAAACTAAAAAGTAAAGCCATATGATTATGTGAATGGTTGAAGAAAAAGCCTTTGACAGAATCCAATATCCAATCAATATAAAAAACCTTCAGAAAACTAAGAGTAGATGGAAGTTTCTCAACCTTATGAGGTCATATACAAAAACAAATAATGCAACTAACTTCATACTTTATGGTGAAATACTGAATTCTTTCCCTGTAATTTTGAGAAAAAGAAAAGATTATCTGCTCTCACCACTGCTGTGTAGCATTATATTAGAAGTGCTACCTAGTGCAATAAACCAAGGAAAATAAATTAAAGGAATTCAAATTAGAAAGATAAAAATAATAAGGTCTCTATGTGCCAACAACATGATTGCCTAACTAGAAAATACTAAACAATCTTAAAATTTCTACTAACATGAATAAGTGAGTTTAGCAAGGTCGATATACCCCATTCTATATTCTAGCAGTAAGAAAACAGATATTGAAATTTGAAAATACTGCTATTTAAAATAGCTTCCCCAAACAATAAAATATCTATGTATAAACCTTACAAAATAGGTGCACAAGCTATAAGCTGAAAACTACACAAGGTGAAAGAATCCAAAAAGACTTAAGTCAATGTTGAGAGGTACCATGTTCATTGGTTAGAAGATTCAACATTTTTAAGATGTCCATTCTCTCCAAATAGGTCTATAGATTCAAGGCTATTCCACTCATAATTGCAGCAGGAATTTTTTTAGACAAAAGGATAAGATGATTGCGGAGTGAATGTAGCTCAAGTGGTTGAGCACCTGCTTCCCATGTACAAGGTCCCAGGTTCAATCCTTGATAACTTCTAAAAACAAACAACAAACAAACAACTGAAAAAAACAACACACGTGAGCTGATGTGGCTCAGTGGTTGCACGCCGTCTTCCCACATACAAGTTCCCAGGTTCAATCCTTGTCCCAGCATCTAAAAAAAAAAAAAAAAAGACAAGATTTTAAATTTTATATGGAAAGAGGAACTAAATTAGCCAAAACAATTTTGAAAAAGGAGAACAAAGTTTGAGGAATAATATTAATTAATTTCTAAACTTATTATTATCTACAATAGCTAAGACAATTCCATATTGGGAAAAGAATAGACTAAAGATCAATGGAACAGAATGGAGAGGTCAGAAATAGATTCATACATATATATTCAATTTATTATCAAAAAACATGCAAGGAAATTCAGGGAAGAAAGAATAGTCTTTCCAGCAAATGGTGCTGGAAAGATTGGATATCCCTTAGCAAGAAAATAAATAAATAAATAAATAAAATAAACCTCATTCATGCATTTCATCTTATATAAAAATTAAATCAAAATGAAAAAGAGGTAAACTGATAAAATAAATTTCTTCAATATTTGAAATATTGGCTCTTTAAAACACAAAGGGAAGAATAGGTGTAAAATGGGGGCATTTGGGGAATATTGGAGTTGTCCTGCATGACATTGCAATGACAGATACAGGCCATTAGACATTTTGTCAAAACCTATAAAATTGTGCGGGGCAAAGTGTAAACTATAATGTAAACTATTGTCCATGGTTAGTAGCAGTGCTTCAATATGTGTTCATCACTTGCAACAAATGTACCACACTAATGAAAAACGTTGTTAATGTGGGACAAGTGGGAGGGGGACGGTGTTGAGTATAAGATCCCCTATATTTTTGATGTAACATTTATGTAATATAAGGCTTCTTTAAAAAAAGAAAAGAAAGAAAACCCCTGTTAATGAAAAAAGCCTAGACAGCAAAATGAACAAACAAACAAAAAACACAATGTTAAACAAAAAAAGATGCCATGGTCCAGAGAAAATATTTGCAAATAATATACTTGATAAAGGACTTGTATCTAAAATGTGTTAAGAACTCTTAAAATCAATAATAAGAAAACAAAATAAGTAAAGTATTTGAATAGACATTTTACCAAAAATATATAGCATTATGAAGAAACACTTTAAATGAAGGTCAATATCATCAGTCATTAGGGAAATACAAGTTAAAACCAAAATAAGATACCACTGCACTCCTATTAGAATGGCTAAACTAAAAAGGATACAAAATTCTGATGAGGAGCCAGAGCAAATGGAATTGTCAAAAATTTCTTATAGTTATGCAAAATAGTACACTGCTTTGAAAACATTTTTTCCCTTTTTTATAATATTAAACATATACATATATGAATTAGCAATCTCACTCCTTGGTATTTATCACAGTAAAGTAGGAACTATTTTCTCTTTTTCTCAAATTCTTAAACACAACAGAGTGGATGGGCAGAATAGGTAAACAGGAAACAGCCACAACAAACAGCTTAGTTTAGGAAGTGTCTTAATCCCCATGGGGCTAAGACTCCCATCTTCCACCCAGAGATATTCCTATCGAGGGGTAGCCTTTTCAGGTCCCACAAATATCACAAGCAAGAGCTCCAGTGGCAGCAGATAAATCAAACAGACCCACATAACATGAAAAAGGCTCTGAAAATTTGAACTGTCTTTGGAAACACAGACCATGAATGTCGGTCAGGACTTTCATGCTAAACCTAAACAGTGTGAACACCTGCTAAAATAAAAGATTTAAGTAAATCAGAATGTTTTTAACATAATAGACAAAATGTCCAGGATGAAATTGAAAATCATACGAAGACCCAAGAAAACAATAACTTGAAAGAGAAAATACAGTCAACTAACAACAGCGCTGAAATAAATTAGATGATGGAATTATATGAAAAGGATTTTAAAGCAGCTGTCATAAAAAATACTTCAAAATTTAGCTACACATTTTCTTGTAACAAATGAAAAAATAGAAAATATCAGCAAGGAAATAAAAGTTATATATAAAGAACCAAGTAGAAGTTATAAAACTGAAAAATGCAATGATAGAAACATTTTAAAGCCCACTTAAAGGCTCAGTAGTAGAGTGGAGATCACAAAAGATAGAATCAATAAACTTGAGGACATATCGATATAATCCACCCAATCAACACAACAGAAAGAACATAGATTGAAAAAAAATGAACACAGACTCAGGGACATATGAGTCAAAAACAAAAGATCCAACATTAATATAATTGGAGTCCCAAAAGAAGAAGAGAAAGAGACTGGGCCAAAAAAGTACTTGAAGAAATAACAACTGAAAACTTCCAAAATTGGTGAAAGATGCAAACCTACAGATTTAAGAAGCTGAGTGAAACTCAAACAGGATAAACCCAAAAAATCCATTCCAATGTGATGGATTAAGTTCTCTACCCCAATTTGGTTCTTTTCTTAGTCCACATTTTAGTGCATATGGACCCATTGTACATAAGATCTATTTCAAGATGTTACTTCAATTAAGGTGTGGCCCAACTGAATCAGATTGACTTTACTCCAGACTATTGGAATCCTTTATAAGCAGAGTGAAAGTCAGATGGTAGGAGAAGCCATGGAGAGCAGCTAGAAGCTGGAAATAAATGGAAGCCAGAAGAGAAAGGAGGATGCCAACAGGTGTGTTGTCATGTGACATAAAAGCCAAGGAACCTCAAAGATTACCAGCCAGCCAGAAAATGCTCACTCTGGAGGAAGCAAGCCTTCTAGCTTGCGAAACCAGGAGGTAATAAATTCCTATTGCTAAACCAACCTATTGTATGGTATTTGTTTTAGCAACAGCAAACTAAAACACCAAGACACATCATAATTAAATGTCTAAAAACTAAAGACAAATTCTTGAGAGGAGCCAGAGATAAATGATACATTATGTTCAAAGGAGCACCAATTCAAATGACAGCAAATATCTTGCATAATACTATTCAGGCCAGAGGTAGATGGCACATTTTTCTGGTGCTGAAAGAAAAGAAACATCATATCCAGAAAAACTATCCTTTGGGAATAAAGGGAAAATAAAGACATTTTCAGATAAAAGAAAGGGGGAAAAATATTTCTGGTTGCAAACTTACCCCAAAAGATTGGCCAAAGGATAGTCTTCAAACAAAAATAAAAGTTTTAAGAGAAAGAACCTTTAGGAAAGAAGACAATGATATTTAAAAGTGGTAAATTATAAAAAACATGATCCAATTATGTTCTGTTTACAAGAAATTCACTTTAAATTCAGTGACATAGGTAAGTTAAAAGTAAAAGCATGGGCGAGTGGGTGTAGCTCAGTGGTTGAATGCCTGCCTCCTATATATGAGGTCCTGGGTTCAATCCCTTGTACCGCCTTAAAAAAAAAAATGGGAAAATATATATCAACTTTATTAATTTAAACATTAATGAAAATGTAACATTTGATAAAATAGACTTTAGAGCAAAGAAAATTACTAAAGACAAAGTGGAACATTCAAAATGATAAACAATCAATTTACCAGGAAGACATACCGATCCTGAATGTGAACATACCAAATGTTCTCAAAATACATGAAGCAAGAACTGTTACAACAGAGAAATAAACAAATCCACAATTTTAGTTGAGAATTTTTATACTCCCATCTCGGCTACTGACGGAACTACCAGTCAGAAAATCATTAAGAATATAGAAGATCTGAACAACACCAATAGCCAATAGGGTCTAATAAACATTCATAGAATATTCCATTCCAAAAAAGCAGAATACACATTTTTTAAGTCTCCATAAAGCATCCACCAAGATAGAACATACCTTTGGCCATTAAAACTCCTCAACAAATGTAAAATAATTGAAATCATACAGAGTATGTTCTCTGACCATAATGAAATCAAACTAGAAATCAGTAACAAAAAGACAGCCCTATTTTGGATAATCTCTAAATGTGAAACTTTAAAACTTCTTAATAATCCATGGGTCAAAGAAGAATTCTGAAATGAAAAATTGTAACATAGAAATGAAAGAAAATGAAAACACAACATATCAAAATATGATGTATGCAACTAAAGCAGTGTAAGAAATAAATTAGCACTAAATGCTTACATTGAAAATGAGGAAAGGTCTAAAATCAATATTCTAAGGTCTACCTCAAGAAACTAGGAAAAGAAGAAAAAAATAAACCCAAGGCAAACAAAAGAAAGCAAATAATAAAGCTCAGAGCAGAAATAAATAAAACGAAACTAGGAAAAAATAGAGAAAATCAATGAAACAAAAACAGAAAAGACACAAATCATCAAGCAATAAATGAAATAGGGAAAATCACTACATATCCTGCATTCATTAAAATGATTATTAGGGAATACTTTTTATTTATTTAAGTGAATAACTTTTATGCTTATTCTAAAGTTTATAGGGAAAACCGTAGGCCCTAGAATAGTTAAAACAATCCTCACAAAGAAGAATAAAGTGGGAAGAATAACTCTACCCAATATTGAGACTTGTTATATAGCTATAGTAATCAAGACTGTGTGCTATTTTCAAAAGGATTGATATATAGATGAATGGAACAGAATAGAGACCAAGCAATGGATCTATACAAATATGCTTAACTGATTTTTGACAAAGGTACAAAAACATACAGGAGCAATTGGACATCCATAGGCAAAAAAATGAATCTTCAACTTAAACTTAGACACCTATATAAAATTCAACTCAAAATGAATTCAAAACTTGAATGTAAAATGCAAAGCAATAAATCTTTTAGGGAAAAAAAGCACACAAATTCTTCAGTATCTATGGGGTAGGCAGAGTTCTTAGACTTGACAATAAATGGTCATTCCAGAAAAAGAAAAATTGATTAATTGGACCTCATCAAAATGAAAAACTTTTACCTTTGAAAGCCCCTGTTAGGAAAATAGAAAATACAAAATACAGACTGGGAGAAAATATTTTCAAACCATATACACAACAAAGTACTAGTATCCAGAAAATACAGAGAACTCTCAAAATTGAACAGTTAAAAAACACAGACAATATAAAGTGGGCAAAAGACATGAATAACTATTTACCAAAAATATACAGATAAAAATAAACACATTAAAATACTTTCTATATCATTCACAATCAGGTAAATACAAATTAAAACCACAAAGAGATATCACTACACATCTACCAGAATTGCTAAAATAAAAAAATTATTAACAGCTCCAAATGCTGACAAGGATGTGGAGAAACTGGATCATTCTTACATTGCTGGTGGAAAAGCAATTGGTACAAACTCTGGAAAACAGTTTGGCAGTTTCTCTTAAGATCCAGCAATCGCACTACTGAATATTTATCTCAGAGCTATAAAGACTTAAGTTTACATAAAAACCTGTACATGAATGTTCATAACAGCTTTATTCATAATAGCCCAAAACTGCAATCCTCCTGAATGTTTAAGCAAACTGTGGTACACACATACCATGGAATACTACTCAAAAATAAAAAGAAGTGAGCCATTCATACATGCAACAATTTGGATATATAAATCTCTAGGAAATTGTGCTGAGTAAAGAAAGCCATGATTCCATTGATATAACATTTTGCCATGACAAATTATTAGAAATGGAGAACAGGGGCTAGGGGTAGGGTGGTGGGGGGTTGTGGGAGGGATGTGAAGTATGAAGAGTTATAAACGGGCAACAGAAGGATCCTTGTTGTGATGGGATGTTCGGTATCTTTCTACTGGTGGTGGAAATAAGAACCTATGCATGTAATAAAACCATTTAAGACTAAATACATATACAGAAATGAGTACACAAAAAAGTATAGCTGCAAAAATCTGAATAAATGTGTGACTGCATTATTTTCAATACAGTGGTTGTGATATTGTACTATAGATTTATAAAATGTTACCCTCAGGTGTAACTAGGTAGATTGTACACAGGATCTCTCAGTGCTATTTCTTAGATGCATGTGAATCTAAAATTATCTCAATAAAAACGTCAATTAAAACATAAAAACAAAAAAACTATACACAACAGATTTTTAGCAACTTTATTTGGAATTTCCCAAAACTGGAACCAAACCAAATGTCCAAATACATTATGGTATATTTACATAATGAGAAACTAATCATTATATAACCAATATGCAACATTTTAAAATCTCAAATGAATTATACTGAGTGTAGCAGTTTGGCAGTTTGATGTAATTATGAATTCCAAAAATAGATATTGGTTAGTGCTTGTAAACTGGTCTGCTAATCTGGGCATGATTTCGTTATGATTAGGGCTTTAACTGGGCTATGGCAGTAGGGCGTTGAGCCCCACCCCTTGGTGGGGCAGGAATCAAATATAAAAGACGTGGCAAAGAGCAGAGCTGAAGCAGTTTCGATGTTGGAGTTCTGGTGAGGAAGGAGAGAAGACCCCAGGATAGGGACGAGCCATTTGCCTGAGAGTTCACAGCTGGCCTTGTGGAGGCAACAAAGATGCTAAGCCTGGAGAGAAACGCATCCCCGGGAAGAGAGGAAACCAAGGAGCCTGAACCCTGGCAAACGTTGGCAACCATCTTGCTCCAACACATGGCAATGGACTTTGGTGAGGGAAGAAACTTACGCTTTATGGCCTGGTAACTGTGAACTTCTACCCCAAATAAATATCCTTTATAAAGATCAACCAATTTCTGGTATTTTGCGTCAGCACCCCTTCGGCTGACGAATACACTGAGTGAAAGAGCCCAGACTTAAAAAGTTGCATATTGCAGAATTCCACTTATATAATATTCTTTCAAAGGTAAAACTATGGAGTGGAACAAAACAAAACAACACAAACAAAAAACAGATGAGTGGCTGCCAAGGCTGGGATGGGACAATGATTGACGTTTTAGGGCATGGTAAAATTTGGGGGAATAATAGAACTTTTTTATATCTTGTTTGATATCTTGCTTGTGGTTGTGGTTTATGACTGTATCCTTTTTAAAAAAAAATTACAGGACTGTATAATAAAACAGTGACATGTAATGTAAATATATGTAAATATTTTCCTAACTAGAAGAAAATGGAAAAAAGGGAAAACATAACATTAGTTTGACACCTAAATGCTCAAGACCCATTTTAATCATAAAACGTGGTTTATTTTCTTCTTTCTTATAGGGCAGAAAAATTTAAGCAATTATAGTACTCTTTAAATTAATCAATAATCCTGCCACCCCAAGATGTGACATTCTTCCATTTTCCATGTACTGCCTATATACACTCTAATTCTATAATTGAGTTCAACATATATTCTGATTTTTCCACTTGAAAATGAATATTTTTAATTTAAATTCATATTCATGATGTTCAGTTTCCATGTTCAGATTATTCCATCTAGTTAAAGTATAATTGACTTAACCTTTTCTCATTAAGAGACACTAGAATTCATCTTACCTGGCTTGGGCTTCTGTAAAAAAGTGCCACAAACTAGATGGCTTTGTTGTCTCAGTTCTGGAGGCTTGAGGTCCTAAATGGAGATGTCAGCAGAGCTATGCTTTCTCTGAATTCTGTAGGGAAGAGTCTGCTCCATGCGTCTCTCCTGGCTTTTTTTTTTTTTTTTTTTTTTTTTTTTGTGGTGGTGGCTTGCTGGCAACCCATGGCATTCTCGGCCTCAGGCATGCCATCGCGTTATCCCTTCTGTCTGTCCATCTGTATCCAATTCTTTCCTTCTTATAAAGACACCAATCATATTGGATTAGGGGCTACCTTACTCCATTCTGGGCTTATCTTAACTAATAATAACTTCAAAGCCTCTATTTCCAATTAAGGTCACATTCACAGAACCGGGGCTTGGAATTTGAATATGTCTTTTCAGGATACATAATTCAACCTATAACAGAGTTATGTTAAAATGTTTTTACTATTATAAACAAAGCTCCATTGAATATCTTGCTACATAACAATTTTCTCCTTTGGGATTCTTTTCCCTTGGAGTAAATTTCCAGATATGGAATTATAGCAGAGAGAATAAGCATTTAATTTTCCTTCATAAATAATGCCCATTTTTTCACAAAAAGGTTTTTGCTTATTTTCCTGCCCAAAATGGGAATTATAGCAATGTGTAATCTCATATGTTCACTGGTGTATGTAGAGTATTTTGCCTTAATTTCTATTTTTCATGTGTATTATTAGTTACATTATTCCAAAGCTTGTTACCAACGTCATATCCACTCAAGATATGGTCTATCTGTGTCCTTAGAGCATAGATATTTTTAATGTATAAGAAAGCAATTTTTCCAAGGATAAGTAGTCTTTTCCTAAATGTTCCCTTCTAGAATTATGATAAATGATATTGGAAAAGTCTAATTTATAAAATGAAGCTAGGAATCATGTGTTATTCATCAGCACATCAACAACCAGCACAGCAGCTGCCATGTACTAGGTACTCAAAAAATATTTGTAAGAAGGAAGGAAGGAAGGGAGGGAGGGAGGAAGGAAAGGAGGGAGGGGGGAGGGAGGAGTCACTTCCTGTTTGAGTTTGTCAGTGCTGCTATCACAAATGCCACAAACTGGTTTTGGTTTAAAAAAACACAAATAATTATTGACTCACAGTTTCAGAGTCTAGAAGTCCAGCATCAAGGTATTGGCAAGGCTGCTTACTCCCCAGAGACTACAGCATTCTGGTGCTGGCTTCTCGCAATCCTTGGGGTTCCTTGGCTTGCATGTCTGCGTCAGGTCATGTGATGAAGTCTTCTTTCTTTTGTCTGCTTTTTCTGTTTTCTGCTGGTTTCTGGCTTCTGGCTCTTTATAAAGCCTCCAGTATTCCAGATTAATACCCACCCTCATTTAGTTGGGCCACTCCTAAACCAAAAATAGCATCTTCTGGAGGTCCTATATACAGTGGGTGCAGGGCCACAGGAATGCGGATTAAGATTAAGATCACTTCTAAATTGAGGTTCCTAATTCAATCTACCACACTTCCCATGTTAAAAGCAATTGTACTCTGACACCTGCTGTCTGGTGTCAGAGCCGGAGGGCCCCTCCAGCTGCGCCATGAGGCTCCTCCTGTCCCTCCCAGTCCTAGTGGTGGTTCTGTCCATGGTTTGGGAAGGCCCTGCCCCAGCCCAGGCAGCTTCCAACATCCACGGGACCTTGAAAGACATACCGCAAAAGCTGAAGGAGTTTGAACACACCCTGAAAGAGAAGGCCCGGGGAGTCACTGCCGACATCAAAAAGAGTGTTGTTCCTGTCAAGACCTGGAACTGGTTTTCAGACACATTCAAAAAACTGAAGGAGCAATTCAAAGATGCCTTCTCCTGAGCATCAGGAGGTGGTCTTGCTCTCCTCTTCTGCCTTGCTCCAGCTCCTTGGCCCCAGGAGGGACCCCTGAAATTTCCCACACCCTGGTCCCTGCACAATGACTCATTTCCCCCATACCAATAAAAGTCCTAGGAGAGTAAAACAAAACAAAACAAAAAAAGCAACTGTTAAACAAATAGCAATTATCTCAACAGGAAGGTATAGGATTCTCTCTGGTATCAACCCTGGCATTTATAAATTTTGTAACCTTTATTCTCTCTTGGATACCCTTGGTTTGTGTAGCATAAAAAAATTAACTGCAAATACAATGCTCCTTTCCTTTGCTTCAGAAGGAAAATTACAAGGAGAAGCATGGATTCACCATAAATTACCAACCTCAGTAATTTACATTTCAAGAGTCAAGTAAATACATAAAGGGTTCATTCAGCTAACAATATCAATAAAATGAAGCAGATAATTTCTAGCTGAAGAATCAAAAATAAGCATCCAATCTTCAAATATATTGCTGTTACAGATAGAGGGGTAAAATCACATAGAACAGGTTGCCATACTCACAAAAGCTTCCTCTGGTTTGTACTTTGTTGATTTGAGCTGCCCATTTTCTTAATACAGGAATTAGGATGCTTGCCATTTTTTCCCCTTCTTTTAAATTTTACCTATTTAACTTTGAAGTATTTTATTTCTTAGGTGAAGATAAAGTGTCATCTGTAACTGTGATATGATATGATATTTCTATTCAGCAAAAATTAACAACTTTAAGGTTTTCGGATTTTAGGGTTTTGATTATTTATTTTTCAGGGAGGAAAGTTAAAGTAAGAGAGATTTCTACTTTAGATCTAAATTTCTCAGCTTTGATTTTCTTTGCTTCTGGTTTTTTTTTTTTTGGATCCAACTCTCCTGTCATTACAGTGTATAAGACAACAACTTTATTCTGATTAGGCATTTTTGTTTGTCAAGTGAGACGGCAAATGTAACAAGTATATTTCTGGCAGGATAGTGGGAGTAGTGAGAAATCCATCTCTGACAAGGAGTAGCAAAATCACAGATTGGCGGTTCCATGTGAGAATTGTAGTACACAAAATGTCCTGCTTCTCTCTCAGTGGCTCATCTGGAGTGCTCAGAGCTAATTCTGCTAATGCAGGGATTTGATGTTTGCAGCAGGGCCAAGCTGGAGTAATCCTGGCAAGTTGGGAATTGGGAATTGATGACTGCTATTGAAGGTTTCCAGCGAGGCCAGAATCAAGCAACATCTCTCTTTTCACAATGAATGATAGAGTTCTGCTTTTCATTGTCACACTAATTCCCTTGTGTAGTAGCTTAGTAAAGTGAAAGCAAACATTTTTGGAACATTAGCTATAAATCATGCAAAATTCAGCAATACCAATTAAAATTTTAATAATAAATTGAAATGAGCCTGATAAATACCAAGTCTGAAGCAGACTAATAGTAGACAATACATACTTAAGGATATTACTTTAAAAGGGGGCAAGGGATACAAATGAATGTTAGAGTTGAGCATAAAATTGTCCAGTATTTTATTCATCAATATTTATGGAACCTTAAAAATGATTTATGATTTGCATTTTCTGCATTGAAGCAAATACTAGGAACTTACAAAAGAAACCAATTAATATTCACCAGAGATTCTATTTTATAATAAACTGATAGAATGGCTCAAGATAGCAAACCAGCACTCTACAATCCCAGGGAATCTTCAAAATGACATACATTTCAATTCCTATATCAATAGCAAAGGAGGAGACAATTTGGGGTGCAGGAAAGAAATCACAGTAGGGAAAAAATCGACTGAGATTTAATGTTAAACTCTGTGGGATCAGAGGAACTACTATTAAAACAACTGTTTGGAGAGAAAATGCAGGGAAAGAGACGGATTTTTTGACATTAGGAATGTAGAGGTGTTGGAAGATTTCATGTATTAGATCATTCACAGACTCATTTGTCAAAACTGTTTATTGAATAACTACTGTTTCTGAGACCTGTGGTAAAATCCAGAGATACAAAGATAAAAGAGTGTTTTGCTTATCTATTGTTACATAACAAATTACCTGGATGCTTACTAGCTTAAAACAATAACCATTTAATCTCTCGTATTTCTGTGGGTGGACTGGGCTCAACTGAGTGGTTCTGCTGCATGCATTGTTGGTTGGACTGAAGTCATTTGAGGGCTTGAATAGGCTGTACCCTCTGAGAAGGCTCATCACGGCTGGCAGTTGGCACTGTCAATAGGTGCCCAGCAGGAGCAATCAACCAGAGCACTTTCCCATGAGCTCTCTTTGTGTGCTGGACTTCTCATAGTGTGGTGTAAGGCATCCAAGGAGTGTCCAAGAGTGATCATTCCACGAAGGAGAAAGCAGAAGCTGCCATCTTCATAAAGTCTAGGCCTGGAACTGGCATAGCACTACTATGGCCATGTTCTATTATTTGAAGCCTTCACAGATTTGCCCAGATTCAAGGGAAGGGGAAATAACATCAACATCTTAGTGGGAAGACTGACACAGAATTTGTAACCATCTTTAATGCACCACATAGATATGTAGTACCCGATCCCAAAAATTTACAGTTGAAGTCCCAGATAGTAATTATTATGAAGTGTCAGTGGCTATTAGATTATAAATTTTCTTCTTTTGTACTTTTGTCTTTCAGTTCTGCTTGAAATTTTATAATCCTGAATGGATTGAAGCAGCATAGATATCATTGCTCTAAAGGACAATTTGTTGTCCTATTTTTTTCTAAAAATGTTAAAAGGTGCCTGTCCTAATGAGAAAAGAAATCTGCTAAAAATAAGGTTGTTCAATAACATGGAATGGTACGTTCATTATTTATTTATTTATTTTTGGTACATTCATTATTAACTCTTAGGCTTGTCATTTAAATTGACTTGGACCCTGGTAATAAGAGATTGATGTTAGTCAATCTGCCTTTGGGGAAATATGATGAGCTTCCTTCCTATCTAGAAGCAAATAAAGTGAAGAATTCTAAAAAGAAAGATGATATGTTCTTAATAATCTGGAAACTAAGCATATGCCAAACAAACCCTTCTCCAGACAATATTTTACATAGAGATTCAGGACACGTGGGTCTGTTGAAAGTATATATTTAATCAGCATCAATTCTTTTCACTCTGAAATTTAAAAACAGAATTTTCCTCCTAATAGATGTAGTAATTCTTATATTGCTGAGTCACACCATCTGTTGTGACATTAACATTTTGAGGATTTCTTAGAGAACATATTTACAAAATCACATATATGCAGAGTTAAAAATTGAAGCCAATGGTAGCTCATAAATGTAACAAATCTGATGTTCATAATGGCCTAAGGGAAGCCCCAAGCCATCCTTATGTGCGAAAGAATCTGAAGCAGTGGTTCCAATATAAACTAATCAAGAGCTGTCATAGGAATTTGTACCATCTGGCATCATATAAACCCAAATCTTCATTTCATGCTGGAGTTTCTTCCTCTCTAGATTGTCACCTCAGAATAAAACTGAGTAAACCAAAAAAAATAAAATAAAAATAAAAAAATAAAAGCTCGCACACTGCAAAACTTGCTGTGTGTCTGAAATCAACGAAAACCTGTTCCTAGATATTTTCTCATCCCATTAATTGCTAAATTTTCAATAGTTGCTCTGCATTCTTCTGCATGATATTGATCACATGGTGATGTTGCTGAAAACTGTTGTGATGAGTGTTGCCTTCCCAACCAGCAGTTTCTTTAGCCATTGCAAAGAACCCCTTGAAAGAAAGTGATTCTTCTGTATCCATGGTCTGACTAAGAGAAGAAACCATTAAAGAAAAGATATGTCAATATAATCTCACAGCACTATGCAAATAATATGAGATATGATGCCTAATTGGCATTACAAGATTAGATGGTTGCTATTAGAGATAGCAAATGAAATAATTCTTTTTTTGGACTATGATTCATTTTGACAGCTTGTGAATAGCATGAGGTTCTTTGGAATTTTCCCTAATGCATACATTCTCAGAGATGCCTGTCAATCTGGGGCTTTTTGCAGTTAACTATGTAATTTAATAGGCTGAATATATGTTAGCCTTTCATGGAAGGTGCCATGATAATATGGAAATAGCCGTGGGTAGATAAATCAGGATTCAATATTAGAGGCTGTTTTACCAGGAATGGGGAAAAACATACGGTCAAAAGTCTTGGGTAGTACACTCTATTAGTGCATAGGTGGTAAAGAATAAAGTTTAGAAGAAAAATCACAAAGAGGCTAGCTTTCCAAACTAATTGTAAAGGCTGAGTTGTGGATTTTATTGTGGAAATTCTTAATTCAGGTAATATGGAGAATTGCTCCTTAATGTATAATTGTATAGAATAATAGAATTTGTGCAATTCTATTCTGTGGATGTCATTTTTCTTGAGTCGTGTGTAGCTAAGGCCATCGGGCATTCTTGAGTTCAATGTTCTTCCTGTATGAAAATGAAAGCCTCACTGTCACGAAATAGCCAGTTTCATTCATTTCAATATGCTGGCACTTTCTGCTCATATACTGTATGTCAATACCTGCTTGATGTTTTGGTATTTTCTCATGTCAACAGGCAACAGAACAGCTTTCATGGTAGAAACTGTAATCTTATGAAGGCTTAGAATGGATACTCTCATGAGATTTTTTTCATTGTGAATCCAATAGTGTTGATGTTTTAGCCTCAGAAATTGACACTGACAGTTATAATTTCTCATGTACTCAGATATCTGACGTAACAAGTTGAAAAGGCCCCGTGTATCCATAGGAAGTAGATAAGAAGTCTGGTCAAGTAACCATATTGATTTTGGAGAACTGCTACAGAAGAAAAACTTATTGACTCTTGTAAATATTTCCTTTTTCTATGTGCCATTATTTTTTTTAACTAATCAATTTTATTGATATATATCAATAAATCATAAATCCATCCAAAGTGTACAATCAATGGTATTCGGTATACTCACATAGTTGTGCATTCATCACTCCAGTCATTTTAGAGCATTTTCATTATTCCAGTAATAATAATAATAAACAAAAAACAAACAAAACTCATCACCTCTGAATCTCTGCTTCCTTGCCATAATAGCTGCTATTCTGTTTCCTTCTCTCTAGTATATTTATATTTATATTTATATTTTGTAAAAACAGTCTTATATATGCATTATCACCCATATTCGTACTTTACATGAGGTTTCACTATGTTATACTGTCCCATGTTACATTTTTTAGCTTCCCTTCTAGTAATATACATGTCCCTAGGCTTTCCCTTTCAACCACTGTCATATCCATATAATAGCTCTACTAGTCACAAACACC
The DNA here is from genome assembly GCA_026826555.1 of Tolypeutes matacus. NCBI lineage: Eukaryota > Metazoa > Chordata > Mammalia > Cingulata > Chlamyphoridae > Tolypeutes > Tolypeutes matacus. Next base: position 63,665,102 of record JAKSZT010053887.1, on the reverse strand, counting down.
ATGATGTGACCTCACCATTTCCATTTACTTCCAAAGATTTACAAACCACCTTTTAACCAATTCTGCACAGATTAACCATTAGCTTTCCATTCTCTACCCTTATTCTATTTTCTGTTGACCTATATTCTAATAATTAATTCCAGAAGTTAACATAATATATTTAGTTCATAATAGCACAATCATACAGTATTTGTCCTTTTGTGCCTGGCTTGCTTCACTCAACATAATGTCCTCCACGTTCATCCATGTTGTCATTTGCTTCACAACTCATTTCTTCTTACGACTGGATAATATTCCATTGTGTGTATACACCAAAATTTGTTTACCCATTCATCAGTTAATGTACACCTGGGTCATATCCATCTTTTGGCTGTTGTGAATAATGCTGCTATGAACATCAGTGTGCAGATATCTATTCGTGTCACTGTTCTCAGTTCTTCTGGGTGTATATCTAGCAATGGTATTGCTAGATGCCATGGCAAGTCTATATTCAACTTCCTTAGGAACTGCCAAACAGTCCTCCACAGTGGCTATACCATTCTACATTCCCACCAACAGTGAATAAATATTCCTCTCTATATATATCCTCTCCTACCTTTACAATTTTCTGACTTTTTAACAGAGGCCAGACTAATAGATGTGAAATGATATGTCATTTCAGTTTTGATTTGCATTTCCCTTATCACTAGTAATGTTGAACATTTTTCATGTGTTTTTTTCCTCCATTTGTATTTCTTTGGACAATTGTCTTTTCAAGTCTTTGCCATTTTTGGTTTAACCAGGTAGTTTGCTTTTTATTGTTGAGTTGTATGATCTATTTATATGTCATGGATATTAAACGCTTATTGGATATGTATTTGCCAAATATTTTCTCCCATTGAGTTGGCTGCCTTTTCAAAGACAAAGTCCTTTGAGGTGCAAAAGTGTTGAATTTTGAGGAGGTCCCATTTATCTATTTTTTTCATTTGTTGCTGCTTTCGGGGCAAGGTTTAAGAAACTACCTTCTACCACAAGATCTTGAAGATGTTTTCCTACATTTTCGTCTAGGAGCTTTATGGTTGTTGTTTTTATATTTAGGTCCTTGATCCACTTTGAATTAATATTTGTATAAAGTGTGAGATAGGGACCTTGTTTCTTTCTTTTGAATTTGGCTATTCAGTTCTCCCAACACCATTTGTTGAATAAACTGTTCTAGCCCAGCTGGGTGGACTTAACAGTTGTGAAAAATCACTTGACTGTAGATGTGAAAGTCTATATCTGAGTTTTTGATTCAGTTCCTTTGTTCAATCTGTCTGTCTTTATGCCAGTACCATGCTGTTTTTACCACTGTAGCCAAGTAATGTGCTTTAAAGTCAGGAAGTGAGGATCCTCTAACTTCATTTTTTTTAGGGTAAAGAAAGGCCCTTTACCCTTCCAAATAAATTATTGCCTTTTTGTTTTGTGCAAAAAAGGCTGTTGGGATTTTTATTGGGATTGTGTTGAATCTGCAAATCAATTTAGGTAGAATTGACATCTTAACTATATTTATTTTTCCACTCCAAGAACAAAGTATATCCTTCCATTTATTTAAGTCTTATTCAGTTTCTTTTAGCAATATTCTGTAGTAATCTGAATACAGGTCCTTTATGTCCTTGGTTAAGTTTATTCCTAAATATTTGATTCTTTTAGTCATTATTATAACTGGAATTTTTTTCTGATTTTTCTTCTCAGATTGCACATCAGTAGTGTATAGAAATGTTATTGACTTTTTGCGTATTAATCTTGTATCCCGCCACTTCGCTGAACTTGTCTATTAATTCTAGCACCTTTCTTGTAGATTTTTCAGGATTGTCTAGATATAGGATCATATCATCAGCAAATAGTGAAAATGTTACTTCTTCCTTGACTATTTGAGTGCCTCTTATTTCTTTATCTAGCTTAATTGCTCTAGCTAGAATGTCTAGCAGAATATTGAGAATGGGCAGCCTTGTCTTGTTCCTGATCTCAGCAGTAAAGCTTTCAGTCTTTCACCATTGAGTACAATGCTAGCTGTAGGTTTTTCATATATGCACTTTATCATATTGAGAAACTTCCTTCTATTCCTACATTTTGGAGTGTTTTTATCAAGAAAGGTGCTGTATTTTATCAAATGCCTTTTCTGCATAAATCAAGAAGAGCATATGATTTTTCTTCTTCAATTTATCAGTGTGGTTTATTACACTAATTGATTTTCTTGTGTTGAACCAACTTTACATACCTGGGATAAAACCCACTCTATCGTGGTATATAATTCTTTTATTGTGCTTTTGGATTCTGTTTGCAAGTATTTTGTTGAGGATTTTTGCATCTATATTCATTAGCGATATTGGTCTGTAATTTTCTTTTTTCATAGTATTTTTATCTAGTTTTGGTATTAGAGTGATGTTGTCTTTATAGAATGAGTTTGGTAGAGTTCTTTCCTTTTCAATTTTTTGGAAAAGCTTGAACAAGATTGTTATTAGGTTTTCTTTCAACGATTGGTAGTATTCACCTGTGAAGCCATCTGGTCACAGGATTTTCATCTTTGGGAGGTTTTTTATTCAATCTCTTTACTTGTAATTGGTTTGTTGAGTCCTTCTATTTCTTCTAGGGTCAGTGTAGGGTCACGTGTTTCTAGGAATTTGTCCATCTCATCTACATTGTCTAAGTTTTTGGCATACAGTTGTTCATAGTATCCTCACATGATCTCTCTTATTTCTGTGGAGTCAGTGGTTATGTCCCCCCCTCTCATTTCTGATTTTATTTGTGTCTTCTCTCTTTTTTTTCTTTGTCAGTCTACCTAAGGGTTTATCGAATTTGTTGATTTTCTCAAAGAACTAAATTTTGGTTTTGTTGATTTTATTGGGATTTTTTTGTTCTTGATTTCATTTATTTCTGCTATGATATTAACTATATCTTTCCTTTAGCTTGGTTTGGTATTAGGTTGCGGTTCTTTTTCTAGTTCCTTCAGGTGTGCAGTTAAATGTTCAATTTTGGCTTTTTCTTCTTTTTCTTTCTTTCTTTTTTATTTTTTTATTTTTGCAGGACAATTCAAATGCCTTCATTTATTTGTTTTTTTATTGTGGGTAAAAATCAAATTTTTCACAATACAAACCAATATTTGTAAAATGATATATAAATATATATGCATATATGTGCATTTGCTTACATAAATGTTATTATATATATATATATATATATTTATATTTATATTTTAAAAGGTGCTTAAATTATCTAAATGTTACACAGAAATTACAGGGATTCCCATGTTCCCCACCTCCCACACCTCCCATAACATCTCACATAAACATCTTTCATTAGTGTGGCACATCACCTGCAATGGATATACACATCCTGGGGCTTTTCCACTAAGCATAGACCACAGTACACATCGTAGACCACACTCTCTCCCACACAGTTCTGCATGGTATATGCTGATGTAAAATGGCCTATCTCCATCGCCACAAAGTTACTCAGGACAACACCCAAGTCCTGAAAAAGCCCCTGTATTACTACTGCCCTTCCCCTCCCTGCCTCAAAAGCATCTAGTGGCCACTGGCTCCACCTCACTGTTATAATTTCTTCCATTGCTTGAATGATAATATGTCTACAACAGAATACCATTAACTATACTCTAGTACATAGCTCTTCCCCCAGTCCTAAGGGGATGGTGATGTCCAACTCCACCTCCAAGTGAGAGTGGGCTTATATCCCATGGATATGGTGGATGGGATTATCCTGTCTGCAGCTGCAGGCTGTCTCCATTCCCTGGGATAGCCATCGTCCATCATCGTCTCCTCACCAGGTGACTTGGGTGAGTCCATTGAGCTGTAGAAAGGAGTTGCAGCTCCACCGAGATTCCAGGCAAAGGTGGCACATAGGTAGGCCAGAGGCTCCAGTCTCTGGAAGTACCCCTACAAACTCTAGCATCACATATAGGTTTGAATAGAAGGGACTGATGGACCATGTGCAGGGAGGACTTATTTGAGTTCAACTCTGTCACTCTCAGGAGCACAGATTCCAATGTAGAGCCCACTGAAAAGGCATCAGTCTCTGGGGCTATCCCCCCTTATATAGGACCAGGGTGTCTCCTGAGCTCTCAAGAACCCCAATGAGTGGGGTGATAGGCACTTAGATGTTCTATGAGCTCCTACTGAGGTGTGCGTAAGAGTTACCTCTGGGATGACCTCCCGACTCTCTTTGAAGTCTCTTAGCCACTTGAACTCATTTGTCTTTACCATTTCCCCCTTTTATTCAAGGTCTTTTTCCAGTTGTGTTGCCAGTTGGCACTTGGTATTAATCCCTCGTTGCCAGGGAGGCTCATCCCCGGGAGTCATGTCCCACGTTGGGGGGAAGGTAATGCAATCATATGCTGAGTTTGGCTTAGAGAGAGGCCACATATGAGCAACAAGGAGGCTTTCAGGTGGCAACCCTTAGGCACCCCACAACTGCAGGCTAAGTCTCATTTACAAGAGCAAAGACTCACAAGGGTAGTCATCAATAAAAAAAAACACATCAGTGGGTCATCCTCTTTTGACAGGCACTGTCCCTGCACTCAGGGGACTGTTGCTGCTCCCTTGGAGAATGTGGCAGAGCTCTCCAGGCTGGGAATTCAGATTCCCTCATTTATTGTGTGATTATCCACCGATCGTGACCATGGCCCATCCCCCAATACTTTGAATGATTTTGTATATCTTTCATGTATATTCGGATAAACCAATCCCCACGAAACCCCCCCCAAACACCACCCCCAATAATCCCCCGCAGTAACCCTTCTGTGATCCAAATCCTCCATGAACATTTAGTCCATAAAATAATCAAATACACTTACTAAGAAAAAAAAACAAGTATGATAAGCTCACATGCAAGAGACAAACATAAGGAAACTCTGGGGGTAAAATAATAATAATAATAATAGTAATAATCAAACAAAGAACAAAACAAAATAAAATGTAATTTGTGGATTGGGACATTCAAAAAATGGGCAAAAAAGCAAAGGAAATGCCTTTAAAAATATATATATATATATATACATATACATATATATATATACATCCATTTTTTTTTTGCCTTTATCTTTTCTTTTTTCCCCCTTTTCCTTCCCTTTATCACTGTGTTATCGGATGTCTGGTGTGCCATGACACCTTCCTCCTCTCAATCCCCATTGTCTCCCAATTTTTCATTTAATTTTCAAAGAAGTTTTAGGTCACAGCAAAGTCACACACAGAGTGCCGGAGACTCCCAGATACCAAACCACCCCCCTCCCCTACCCCATATTAACTCCTCCCCCCTTTTTTTTTGGTTGTTAGCATTGTTATAACTGTTATGCAGATAGCAAAATATAGCAACTAAACATCGTCAGTGATTTACAGTATAGTTTACAATTTAGATGATACAGTTTAATAATTTTGATGATATTTACCATGTCCTGTGTCCATTACTGTAAGGTAATGAAAAACCTTCCCCATGACCACCAAACAACCCATTAGATCTTGACTGGTCCCTTCTCCCCAGCCCCCCAGGGCCCGTGATACCCCACTCTCCCAACCCATGGAATGTCAAGATTCACAGTTATATGCCCTGGGGATTTGAACCTGCCCTTCCTAACCCACCCACCCCCCAGTGCTGCACCACCAAACCCAGGAACACCACTACTCATCTGCCCCATCCCCCAACATGCAACCACACTCTATCCCTTTACCATAGATTATGTCCATATGGGTGATGGCTCAA
>JAKSZT010053887.1:63515581-63654372 GCA_026826555.1 Tolypeutes matacus | reverse complement strand
TTGTCTGAAAGATAGGTTCTCAGAGACTGCTCACTTTCCTCAGTTCAGATCAGTGAGGTCATATGCTGTTCATCCTTCAGGGCCTGGCTTGCTTCACTCAACATAAGGTCTTCAAGATTCATCCACGTTATTCCATGTGTTAGCATTTTATTCCTTCTTACAGCTGAGTAATATTCCATTGTATGTATGTACCACATTTTGCTTATCCATTCGTCTGTTGATGGGCACCAGCGCTGATTCCAACTTTTGGCAATGGTGAACAATGCCGCTATGAACATTGGTGTGCATATATCTGTTTGTGTCTTTGCTTTCAGTTCTTCTGGGTATATACTCAGCAGTGGAATTGCTGGATCATACGGAAGATCTATTGTTAGTTTTCTGAGGAACCGCCAAACTGTCTGCCACAGTAGCTGGACCATACTGCAGTCCCACCAGCAGTGGATGAGGGTTCCTATTCCTCCACATCCCCTCCAACATTTAGTGTCTCCTGTTTTTTTAATAGCTGCCATTCTGATGGGTGTAAGATGGTATCTCATTGTAGTTTTGATTTGCATTTCCCTGATAGCAAGTGATGTTGAGCATTGTTTCATGTGCTTTTTAACCATTTGTATTTCTTCCTTGGAGAAGTGTCTTTTCAGGTCACTTGCCCATTTTTAAAATGGGTTGTTTGTCCTTTTATTTTCAAGGTGTAGGATTTCTTTATATATGCAGGATATTAGGCTCCTATCAGATATATGGTTGCCAAATATTTTCTCCCATTGGGTAGGCTGCCTTTTATTTTCTTAATAACATCCTCTGAGGTGCAGAAGTTTTTAATTTGGATGAGATCCCATTTATCTATTTTTCCTCTTGCTGCTCGTGCTTTGGCTGTGAAGTTCATGAAACCATTTCCTATTACAAGGTCCTGTAGATGCTTCCCTACATTATCTTCCAAGATCTTTATGGTTTTGGCTCTTATATTTAGATCTTTGATCCATCTTGAGTTGATTTTTATATACAGTGTGAAATGGTATTCTCCTCTCATTCTTTTGGATATGGATATCCAGTTCTCCAAGCACCACTTGTTAAAGAGGCCATTCTCTGCCAACTAAGTGGGCTTCGTGGCCTTGTCAAATATCAGATGACTGTATATGCGAGGATCTATATCAGAACTCTCAATTCGGTTCCATTTGTCAGTAGGTCTAACCTTGTGCCAATACCACGCAGTTTTGATCACTGTAGCTTTGTAGTATGTTTTTAAGTCAAGTAGTGTGATACCTCCAACTTCATTTTTCCTTTTCAATATGTCTTTGGCAATTTGGGGCCTCTTGCCTCTCCAAATATATTTTGTGGTTAGTTTTTCCAGTTCCTTAAAAAATACAGTGTTGACTTTTATTGGGATTGCATTAAATCTATAGATTAGTTTGGGTAGGATAGATATCTTGATGATGTTTAATCTTCCTATCCATGAACAGGGAATATTTTTCCATTTATTTAAGTCTTCTTTGATTTCCTTTAACAGTGTTGTGTAGTTTTGTGTATATAAGTCCTTTACATCTTTAGTTAAATTTATTCCTAGGTATTTGATTCTTTTAGTTACTATTGTAAATGGTATTTTTTTCCTTATTTCCTCCTCAGTTTGCTCATTATTGTATAGAAATGCTACTGATTTTTGAGCATTGATCTTATAGCCTGCAACATTACTGAACTCTTCTATAAGTTCTAAAAGCCTTGTTGTGGATTTCTCAGGGCTTTCTATGTGTAGGATCATGTCATCTGCAAATAATGAAACTTTTATTTCTTCTTTTCCAATCTGGATGCCTTTTATGTCCTTTTCTTGTCTCAGTGCTCATGCAAGTACTTCTAAGACAATGTTAAATAGGAGTGGTGATAGTGGGCATCCTTGTCTAGTTCCCGATCTCAGAGGGAAGGCTTTTAGGATTTCACCATTGAAAATGATGTTAGCTTTGGGTTTTTCATATATACCCTTTATCATATTCAGAAAGTTTCCGTCTATTCCTATCTCTTGTACTGTTTTTATGAGGAAAGAGTGCTGTATTTTGTCGAATGCTTTTTCTGCATCTATAGAGATGATCATGTGATTTTTTTTCTTTCGATCTGTTTATGTGGTGTATTACATTGATTGATTTTCTTATATTGAACCATCGTTGCATACCCGGGATGAAACCCACTTGGTCATGGTGTATTATCCTTTTGATATGTTGTTGAATGCGATTAGCAAGTATTTTGTTGAGGATTTTAGCATCTAGGTTCATTAGAGAAATTGGTCTGTAATTTTCCTTTCTTGTGGTATCTTTATTTGGTTTTGGTATTAGGGTAATGTTGGCATCATAGAATGAGTTAGGTAATATTCCTTCTACTTCTATTTTTTGGAAGAGCTTAAGTAGAATTGGTGTTAGCTCTTTCCGGAATGTTTGGTAGAATTCAGCTGTGAAGCCATCAGGTCCTGGACTCTTCTTAGTTGGGAGGTTTTTAATGACTGAGTCTATCTCTTTACTTGTAATTGGGCTGTTGAGTTCATCTATTTCTTCTTTCATCAATGTCGGCTGTTTGTGGGTTTCTAGAAACTTCTCCATTTCCTCTAAATTGTCATTCTTGTTGGCATATAATTTTTCAAAGTATCCTCTCATGATACTCTTTATTTCTGTGGGGTCAGTAGTGATATCACCTTGCTCATTCCTTATTTTATATATTTGCATCTGTTCTCTCTTTTTCTTTGTTAGTCTGGCTAAGGGTTTGTCAATTTTGTTGATATTCTCGAAGAACCAGCTTTTGGTTTTGTTTATTGTTTCCAGTGCTTTCTTATTCTCTATTTCATTTAGTTCTGCTCTGATCTTGGTTATTTCCTGCTTTCTACTTCCTTTAGGTTTAGTTAGTTGTTGTTTTTCCAATTCCTCCAAGTGTGCAGTTAGGTCTTCAATTTTAGCTCTTTCTTCTTTTTTAATATATGAATTTATGGCTCTGAACTTCCCTCTCAGGACTGATTTCGCTGCGTCCCATAGGTTTTGATATGTTGTGTTGTTGTTTTCATTAGTTTCAAGGTAGTTACTGATTTCTTTTGAAATTTCCTCTTTGACCCACTGTTTGTCTAAGAGTGTGTTGTTTAACTTCCATATCCTTGTGCCTAACCTGTTTCTCTGGCCCTTATTGATTTCCAACTTCATTCCATTGTGGTCAGAGAAATTACTTTGTATAATCTCAATCTTTCTGAATTCATTGAGTGCTGTTTTTTGGCCTAGCATGTGGTCTATTTTGGAGTATGTTCCATGTGCACTGGAGAAGAATGTAAATCCCGCTGTATTTGGGTGTAGTGTTCTGTATATGTCTATTAAGTCCAAATCTTCTAATGTATTGTTGAGTGCCTTAGTTTCTTGATTGATTCTCTGCCTAGATGTTCTGTCTAATGATGATAGTGGTGTGTTGAAGTCCCCTGCTATAATTGTAGAGGAATTTATTTCTCCTCTTAGTTTTTCCAGAGTTTGCCGCACGTATTTTAAGGCACCTCGATTAGGTGCGTAAATGTTGATGATTGTTCTCTCTTCTTGAGAGATTACTCCTTTTACTAATATGTAGTGTCTATCTTTGTCTCTTACAATAGTTTTCATTTAAAGTCTATTTTGTCTGATATTAGAATAGCTACTCCTGCCCTTTTTTGGCTATTGTTAGCTTGTAAAATGGTTTACCAGCTATTCACTTTCAGCCTCCTTGAATCCCTGGGCTGAAGGTGGGTTTCTTGTAGACAGCATATAGATGGATCATATTTTCTTATCCATTCTGCCAATCTGTGTCTTTTGATTGGTGAGTTTAATCCATTAACATTCAGTGTTATTACTCGTAACAAATTTCTTACTTCAGTCATTTTTTCTTTGGGTTAATGTATGTCTTATGTTGTTTTGTTTCTCTTTTTGAGTTTTCAGTTGTTTTTAAACTCTCCTCCAACTCTCTCTCCTTTGTTTTTTCCTTTCAACTTGTAGAGATTCCTTTAGTATTTCTTGAAGTGCTGGTTTCTTCTTGACATACTCTCTTAATTGCTGTTTATCTGTGAATATTTTGAACTCTCCATCATTTTTGAATGCCAATTTTGCTGGATAGAGAATTCATGGCTGGAAGTATTTTTCTTTTAGTGTTTTGACTATGTCATACCACTGTCTTCTTGCCTCCATGGTTTCAGCTGAGAAATCAGCACTTAATCTTATTGTGCTTCCCTTGTATGTGATGGTTCTCTTTTCTCTTGCTGCCTTGAGTATTTTCTCTTTGTCTTGAGCATTGGACAATTTGACAAGTATATGTCTTGGAGTTGGCCTGTTGGGATTTATACTATTTGGGGTGCGCTGTGCTTCCTGGATCTGCACATCCATCTCTCTCAATAGAGTTGGGAAGTTTTCAGCCATAACTTCCTTCAACACTCCTTCTGTTCCCTTTCCCTTCTCTTCTCCTTCTGGGATGCCCATAATGCGTATGTGTGTGCGTCTTGCATTATCGGTTAATTCCCTGAGACCATACTGGATTTTTTCTATCTTTTTGTCTATGTTTTCTACAATCTCTTTGATTTCAACTGTATTGTCTTCCATATCACTAATTCTTTCCTCTGCCTGTTCAATTCTGCTGCCATGTGAGTCCAGCGTCTTTTTCATTTCTTGACTTGTGTCTTTGTTCGCCATCATATCCATTACGTTTTTAGGTGTGTTAGTTATTTTTTCAGTATGTTCTCCCAGTGTCTTCTTTATATCCTTAATCTCTTCCTTCAGTTCTTTAAGTTGGTCCATGATATTTGTTTGGATAGCTTTGATTAGTTGTTCGATGTACTGCATTGCTTCCTGGTTTTTATTTTGTGCACTGGACTGGTCCATGTTTTCCAGTTTCTCAGAGTCATTTGTATTTTTCTGTTGCCCTCTGGTCATCATATTATCTTGATGGGTTTGTTCAGTTGATTAGCTTCTCTCTATGCTCTAGAGTTTTATTTAGCTGTTGGTTCTGCTTGTGAGTTAAGTTTTCTCTTTGGCAGTTTTTCTTCTTATTTTATTTCCTTGCTTCTTTCTATGTTCCCTTGAAGGCAAAAGGTTAGGGCCAGAGGAATCAAAAGATGTAAGGAAGGCAGAAGGATAATAGAAATATTGATAAAAGTTATAAGAGGGGCAAAATGAGACTTAATGAGATGAATATTTAACTTCTGTAGGCAGTGTAGAGTACTAGGAAAAAATATGGAGTTCCTACAATGGACTGGGAAAACAAATGGAGGAATATATATATATATATATATATAGTTATTTAGAAGGCTAGAATTATGAGGAGGGAGAGAAATAGTAGAGAAAGGTCTGAAAGGAAAGTTAATACTGATAAAAAAAAAAAAGAAAAAAGAAGAAGAAAACAAAATAGATGGGATAGAAATTGACACCTTTAAGTTGGGGACCTATGAAAAAATTTTGTCTCTAAGAGCCACAACAGAAAACAGAAGGCAGAAAGATGCAGGAAGGATAAGCGATAGTTTGTAATACAGAATCAATATATACAGCGAGTGGGAAATTACTGAATAAGAAGCCCAGCAAATAAGCGACCAGTTGGCAGCACCTATTTAAAAAAAAATAGAAGGAAAAAGGAAGGGGGGAGGAAAATGGGAATAATAGCAATAGACCAGAAAGTAACAGAGAGAAACCAAAGATCCACACAGGCAAACAGTCAAACAGAGCTAAGGGGGGTCAATGATTCCCCTAGGGTCCACGTGGATCCTTCCTGCCTACTTGTGTTTATCAATGAATTTCCCCACAGGGTTCTATATGCAGGTCCTGAAGCAGCTTTTAGCTATTAAACTAAATTAAAAAGAATTTATTTTTCATTTGTTGAGGTGACCTCACTTTTTTTTTTTTTTTTTTTTTAGCCAAATGCAGGGCCCAAAATAATTCCTCCTCTAGACCAACCCCCTTATGGAAGGGACCCTAGCTGGGCCCATGGAAATTAATCAAGCACGTCCCACTTTCCGGACTCCCCAGGTTAGCTAAAGCTCTGATGTTAGTCAGTGAGGAGTGCTAAAGATGGCGGATTCCGCCCCTTCTGGCACCGAGCTCCAGCGTCACCGGGCTGCTCAGTAAATCAGTTTGAGTGCAGATTCGTGTCTGCTCTCAGCCTGGTGCTGCTTCAGTTCGGCTTATCTGCTCCCCAAAGCTATGGGTCAGTGCAGGCAGGCAGATCAATGTCTAAAAATATAAAATAACCTTCCCTGTCTTCCAACCGAACCCTCCCTTTTTTGGGAAGTGTCCCTTCCTCCTGGCTCCGCCATGGCCCGGGTCTTATCCCTGGGTGGCTAGGGAAATCAGCTGCGTTCCCCGACCAAAATCCCCCCTCCAGTTCACCGGGTGCTGACCAGCTCGTTTGATCTGTTCACACAAGGTCCAAGGGGCGCCAGGCAGCCAGATCCCCAGAAAATAAAACTTTTTTGCCCTGCCCGTGGCTCCAAATGGCCGTTTTATTTTTTTTTCCCTAACCGCGGGGCTCAGTCCGCCTGTGCCAACCTCCACCGGCAGCCTCAAAACTCACGAATCTCCACCGTTCGGTCCACGCCGCCGATCCGCGCACATAGATGTCCCAAGCTTCTCACTCCACGCGTGCACAGCACAGACCCCCGGGCAGGACCCCGTCCACAATCCGCCTTGCTCTGGCCTCTAATTTATTTTTAATCTCATCCATCCTCTCTTTTATTCCCAAATTTCTGTTTTTTTCTTTGCAGCCTAAAATTGTTCTTTATGCTCACCGAATGTGTTCTTAATATCCTTTATCTTTTCAGTCGTAATTTTTTTTCAATTTTTAAAATTGATTTAGGAGAGTTGTGTGATTATCATTGATTAATTGTCTTAAATCCTGTATTCCTTCAGGATTTTTGGCTTGTTCCTTTGTCTGGACCATCTCTTTGTGTTTCCTAGTAAGGCTTGTAATTTTTTGCTGATGTCTAAGCATCTTAATATGTTGGTGAATTTACTCTGATAGCCAATTTCTCTCTCTTCCCTATTTTTTTTTATTCACATCTCTTCTTTGTTATTTGGTTCAACTTATTCTAAGTCTTTAAAGTTGCCCAGTTTTAGTTATCAATATCATGCCAGGGACTCACTAAGTTAGTTCATATTTTCTCCCAGGAGTTAGAGAACAGAGAGATCCCAAACAGCTTTTTTCCATGCAATTTCCAGACTGGCCAGAAGATGGCATTCTTCAATGAAAATTTCCACAAAGGAAAGGTTCATTGTCTGGCCATAGCCGAGATTTAAAGGCGGCTCCCCTAGCTGAATTCACTGAAGAAAATTTCCCAGACTCCCCCTCCTTTTTCCTTGTAACAGCTGAGGGGGAGAAAGACATCTGTTCCCCTCTGAATCAGTTGCAGTGAGCCAGGGGTTTTTACTCCAACTTACTCTTTTTAGGGGTAGAAGAGTGGAACACTTTCCTGCTGCTGCGGGGGTTAGGTAACTCACATTTGTTGTTTCGGGTTCTTCATCTTTCTGTCCCTCACCCTCCTGGGAGTTGTGAAGCACTGTCCTGGTTTGATAACTACCAAAGCAGGTCCCTCAGACAGCTTTTGGTATTTTCTCCATTGTTTTTGTGAGAGAGCTGAGCCCTGCCTGCCTAATCTGATGCCATCTTCCCATGCCATTATTTTCAATAGCACTGCTTTATCACAATTAAAGTGAAGATGTATTTAACATCAGTAGTCTTTTCTGGGCTATCCTCACCAAGACCCATTTGCTTCATGCAGCCTATAATGAACACACTAAGGCACATTGTTGGATTAAATAAGTAATCAAAAATTATCATTTTCCATCTCTCAACATGCCATTCCTTGATCAATTACTGCCAAATACAAAACTTTTCTCAAAGAGCAAAATAATGTTAAGGAAAATTAGAAGCCTTTGGAAAATCACCATGAAATTATATTATTTTTTATTTTTGATAAAAATTTCTATTGAATTTATTGTCTATTAAATAATTTCTCTTACAAATGTATGATTATAAGTACAATACATCTGCTATCATGAGATTCCTGATAATATGACCAAATGACTATTCCTAGGAATCTAGTGAGATGTTTAATAGGATTGCCAGATATAGCAAATAAAAATACAAGACACTCAGTTATATATGAATTTCAGATAAACAATAAATATTGTTCCAAATATTGCATGGGATATACTTATACGAAAAACCTATGTTTTTTACTTGAAGCCCTGTATTTTTATCTGGCAACCCTACTGCTAGGGATTATTTAGATTCTTCAATATCACCTCATTTCTACATGCCCTTTGAAGAGGCTCACTTTCTGAAACTGGAGTCTGATGAAGAAATGTGTCAAAGATTCACCAGTCATCCTGGGTCTTGAATTCTGCTCTGCCTTCTCTAAATAATTGCATAAGCATCTGGGCCAATCTTTTTCTTCTTTGTCCCATTTTCTCCTGGAGCCAGTAATTATTTGAATTCCATTTGGTAAATATTTATTGGGTGACTACTCTGGACCAGCATTTAAATGGACAGTAGACCAAAAAAAGAAAGATGTACACTCTGCCCCTGGAGCACCCACATGTTGTTAGTTCTAGTGAAGAAGATATCTCCCAAATAATTGCTTTGAGGCAGAATACATTCCACCACAGTGTGCAACAAAAGAAGTATAAGGAAAGTGGAGGGAACCTTAACTAATTCCTATGCCACCCATTTTATTGGGTTCAGGTAAGATTTCATGAGAGGTAATTTTGGAACTGGGCCTAAGAAAATGGATAGTTTGGAAATGTGCAGTTGGTGGAAGGAAATATCCCGCTAGAGGGAACAACTTGACCAAAGTAGGGGTCATCTGTCTGTTTAAGGAAGAATGATATATCTAATTCAGTGGTTCCCAAACTTCATTGGCCCTCAGAATCCCCTGGAAAGCTTTTAGTTATTTGTTTGTTTGTTTTTAAATATAAATTCCCATAGTTGATATCTCAGAAGGTTCTGATTCAGTAGGTCCAGGATGGTGCTTTTTGAAAAGCTCCCCATGCATCGTAAAGTAAATAGACACAAATGCACAATGACTCAAATACAACATAAGTCTATATTTTGCTCATATGACTGTCAAGGTCAATGTAGTAAGCTAGGGTTGAGATAGATAGGAGTGAGTTAGGAAGGGGAAAATCTATTTTGTGTTTCCATAACACAAGCTATTTTTAATTCTACTCAGTGATTTGTGTACTTTACAGCTTAGAAGCTTTTTCATTAACACAAGCCATTCTTCCTTTAATTCCTTCCACAAATACTAAAATTGTTTCCTATTACTTCTTCATTAAACAGTTAAAAAGTCAAGGAATAATTCCCAAGTCCAAATTAATTTGCAAATGCCCCATTATTGATGGTTTGCAATTAGTAACATAAAGTGAAGAAGGCTGTGTTCTCAGTTTTAAGAAACAAACAAACCTAAACTAATTGGTTGTATATTTTAGATTACTAATATAAGTGAATCAGGTACACATAGGTAAATTGAACTAAAATAGAAGAACTGGCTATTTTTTCATGTAAATCACATGCAAAAAAATGTCTAAAAATAACACTTTAAATAACTAAAAATAACAGTGTGACTCAAACTCCAGGAAATGCTAATTGCCGCTTGTTGTGTCTCTGCATTTCAAATAATGTTTAAAAGAAAAACAATCTATTCCTCAAAACAGACAAAATATGCAACTCTATGCATAGGACTGTGAACCTTTAGTGAGATGTTTTCTGACACTATAGAAAATGTTTAAAGGTCTTTAACTCTGAAATTTCTTGTACTCTTTATTTTAGGAAAGTCTTGCAACAGTTTTATGTCATGCATCATCTTCCTTTAAGCAGAGCACCAATGTACACATTATTTGGAAAGGTCAACCTAGTTCTCATCTACACACCAAGTAATAATGATAACTAACATTTGCAGTTTATGAAGCGCACGTCCCTGCTCCCTTTCATTTGGTCCCTAAGAGCTGAGGTGGGTGGGGAGAGCTGGGAGCTATTGTTAGCATTACAGTACTTTTACCATGCAAGTGATCAGTGTGAGGCTTAGTAATGCTACTTGGAGGTACCCAAGGTCACACACTCTGTTAGCAAGAGAAGAAAGGCTTGAACCTGAAACTCCTTATTAATAATCCAGTGTTCTTCTTAATATGCCAAAAGCTTCTATTGTTTCAGGAAAAGTTTATCTTCCTGAGTTAACGTACCAGAGCAAAATAACGGGCATTTGTTCTCTTTGCCCCAGATTCGTGAAAAGTATTATAAGGGTGTGGGTTAAATAGCTGAGAAACAGCTATTGGAGATATGCAAACTTTATTAGGATTTAATATCTGTGCTGATTTTTTTTTAAATAACTTAGTAAGTGACCTAATCAACATGATGAAGTAAGGGGCTATAAAATTCTATTTTAAAGTTAGGCTGTTAGATTTAAATAATCCACAGACAAGATCTGAAACTAGTAAATTCCTGCTGATAATCCTTTTTATGATTTTAATGAAATTCACAAGAATTCACAATGAAAGTTCAAATATGAAGGCTTTAAAAAAAGGAAACTCCAAAATGGATTCCACAGAGTTTCATTTCAAATCAAGTCTTAATAGCCACATTTTCATACCCTGAAAATGGAGATTCATAACAGACATGCTGACAGTCTTTTAACTTTCATAGAAATGAGGTGCCACCACAATGAAGCAGAACTGTTTGCAGTGGAAAATGTGATGCCTATTTTACCAATAGTGGTTGAAATAAATTGTCAGTGTCAGTATACCCCAGATAATCAACCTGATAGCTTCCTATTCAGACCATCTTAAGGGACCCATGGTTTCATTAATTCTCAACTTTGATAGTTCTTTAGCAAAGAGGACCAAATGTTGAATGCCTAACAATAGAAACAGTTAATTAAATTATACTGTTTCCCTATAGTAGCATATTATCTCATGAAGAATTTTTATACACATGGTCATGATCTAATAAGTGTGGAAAAACAAGCTACCAATTATTTGCAGAATTTTTTCTCTGGCTGCATGTGTGTGTATGTCATGGCAAAAACTGAAAGGAAATATGCCAAAAAGTTAACAGAAATACATGAGTGAAGTGAGTGAAGTGAATTTTATTATCATCTTTATATATCTCTGAGTTTTAAAACAAATTGTGTTTATTTAAAGGGGAGTGGATCAAATTACTAGTCAGGAAATATCAGGGCATGTGATTAAGAAAGTGTTATAATAGTGAGCTAAAGAAATTCTACAATAATCTGTCTATACAAATGATTTTCTTCCTATTTCTTTCCTTTCCTTTTTTTAAAACTATATTTCTTCAACCAAAATCTTAGACAGTAGCTCAAGATGTAATATTTGCAACAGAACTCCTCCAACTGATGCAAGATCATTTTCCTTATAACCTGTAAATACTGCAGTTGCCCACAGTGGATTGTAAGCACTTTGAGAGCAGGGACCAAGTCTTATTCATCTTCAAAACATTTCATCTCTACCATTTGACTGAACACATACTCAATATATATATATCAAAAGACCAAGATTCCCAGATATCTCACAGCCATTCCTTAAATAAGAAGACAAGAGAAAGTATACTGGATTTTAACCAAAGCAATTTGGTTCAAGACCTTGTTCTGCTGAATATCACATGGGTAACTCTATTAGTCAGCCAAAGGGGTGGTGATGCAAAGTACCAGAAATCTGTTGGCATTTATAAAGGGTATTTATTTGGGGTAGAAGTTTACAGGTACCAGGCCATAAAGTGTAAGTTACTTCCCTCACCAAAGTCTTTTGCTGCTTGTTGGAGCAAGATGGCTGCCAACATCTGCAAGGGTTCAGCCTTCCTCTTCCTCTTCCTCCTAAGGGTCTGTGGTCCCAGCTCCTTCCATTCTCAGCTGTAGGTTAGCTTAAGGCTTGTCTCTATCCCCGGGGCTCATTTCTTTCAGGGCTTAGCTGCTCTGCTTTCTCCATAAAGTCAGCTGTAGCCTATCAGGCTCTCTCTCTTTTCCTGGGGCTTCTGCCATGTCTATGGAGCTGTCTCTATTCCTCTGTGTTCTTCTCCTGTGCGTTCACTTCTCTGGGCTCCAACATAAAAACTCCAACTCTCTCCCTTGCCATCCTTTTCTCTGTGAGTCCCTCCCACCAAGGGGATGGGGACTCAACCTCCGACTGGCGTGGTCAAATCAAAACCCCAATCTTAATTTAATCAATTAAAAGTGAAACTTCTGAATCTAATACAATCTAATATGCCCAGAGGAACACACCAGTTTACAAACATAATTCAATATCTATTTCTGGAATCCATAAATACCAAGCTGTTACAGTAACTTTCAGAAATCCTCATAATCTCTCCATGCTTCGTGTCTTCATCTATTTGTAATGCAGGAGAAAAATTAATTTTCTTAACAGCTGGGCCAGCTCAGGGAGAGAATTGTCTTTGTTGAGGAAAGGTTTGTGATAAGTAACTTGGGATAGAAGATAAGATCTTCAGGGTGTGAAGACAATAAAATTTAGCTTCTTTACACAAGAAAATGAGATACTTTGGTTCTTACTGTTGAATGGGAAGGTGAGAAGAGGAGGAAAATTCAAAAAAGATTATGTATGAGGCAAGAGTATGAGGGCACAATAAGAGATGTCCCAAGGCATTGGAAATCTCTGTGCCAGGGTAGGAGAAAGGCTTAATATACAAGTTTAAGTTGCTGCTTCATAGTGTCAACTGAGAAATTACAGATCGAGCTGTGAGGCAACAAAAGTATTTATTTGGGGTGCTAGAATTGCAATTTAGGGAGCACAGATTCAGGCAGCAACCCAGTGTCCCTTCTTGGGACTTCCAAGCAAGGGTTTTTAAAGAAAAAGATTACGTAAGTTGTTTGTGAAGAATTATGATTGAGGATATTTTTGGCTTTCCGAATGTCCTTCAAGTTAGACAGTTTATGGATTTCTTTATCTTGTAATTGTTTCATGGCATCCAGATGTCTTCAGAAACATTGTTCTTTTGGTGTTGCATACAGTGGCAGTTGGTCATATGTGGCTGAAACCTGTGTAAGAGTAATCTCCTGAATAGTTTCCCCACTCCATTTTAAATCTCCTAGTCATAGTAACTCCATTTTATCTCTTTTCTCAGTAGGGTATGATTTGACCCCTTGCCAAAACCTCAAATTTTCAGTAGATGACGTAGTACACTGAAGAGGTTTCTACTGTTGTTTGATGCTTGAGAGGAAGGATTGATGACTCAGTAGGAAAGGGCTAGCCTTCCTCTGGAGAGGAGTAAAGGAGCTGAGACAACCATGAGAATGTAAGCCACATGGAATTTAAAGAAACCTTAAGAAGTGCTTTGGATTTACACAATCCATGGTCAATCTTAAAAAGATCCTAAGTGGTTTTGTGATCCCAAGTGATAGCTGTCGTATGTTAAATGGGATAATTATGTACTGCTGCTAACCTTATAGAATTAGTGTTTCAGTCAAATGAGATAACAGCTAACATTTATACGGGACCTTCTCTATGCCAAGTCCTGTTGGAAGCACTTTAGATATTTTTAGTCTTTTAGTTCTCATAAGAATGTCACGAAGTTCCTACTGCATGTTACTGTCTGAATTTTACAGAAAAGGAAACCGATGCTCTGAAAAGTAACTTGCCCTACTTCATGTAGCTAATAAGTAATTGGTAAAAAAAAAAATTAAATAAAAGTAATTGGTGAAGCCAGATTCAAAACCAGGCAGAATGCCTGCCTATAATAACTTTTAAACTATAGCACCTCAAAATAAAATGATAATTTATACAATGTAAAGAATATTCTAAACAAATATAAGGTATCATTCTCAGGCAGGTAGAGACCTAGGAAGGGAAAGAGTAGGAGAATTACATAGAAATTGTACCACTTATAATAATTACCAACAGATATAAGGTCATCTAAGGTCAATGGTCCCTCAGCTTGGAATAATCTGCTTATTTTAGGGACTTTGTGCCTAACACCAGAATTTGGGCTCAGGGAATGACTGGATGCTAAAATCCAGCCCTTCCTTCTTTATCCAAGCTATGTGTCCACAGAACCATATCTACCCAGATGGGTCATCTTTTCAAAATCTCATGCAAATGTGCTTATAGTCTAGCTTCTTCCATCTTGACCTAACAATCACCTACTCATCATTAGAGACTCAAAGAAGGCACATACTTGACTTTCCTTCCCACCCCTAATTTGCTCTTCTTCTCAGGCTCCCCCCTACACCTACCCCATTCTAAGTTAACCACTATACTATACAACTCACCCATACCCACCCCAAAAGTAAGCCGTTGAAGCCAAGGGCTTATTTGTTCTTACATCCAAAATGCCCAGCACAGTGCTAGGCACAAGTAGGCACTCAAGAAAATGTATTTTCAATAGAGAAATAAATAATCAAATCAATTTTTCGTAGGAGAAATGTGCTAGGAGTCCCAAGAGCTGAAATTTAGTTTTAGTGCTGACTCTAGTTCTGTAACTTTGGGCAAGTCCTCTTACCCTCTTGCTCTCAAGTTTTCTTTACAAAATAATTGGGTTGGGTTAAATTGATCTTTCAGGTCAATTCTAGCTCTTAACTTTCTATTAACACTCTTTCTCCTCTGTCAGAGTTATGATTAATGAATAAACACTCCCTATAGCCCTTTGGTCAACTTGAAAATTCAGGCAACATTTCTGCCTTAAAAACCATCTCTTTAGGTTTTTCTTGGTCTAGGTTCAAATATTTACACTCCTTGAATATTCATAACTTTTTCTCTGTCACACTCTTGCTAAATGTTTTCTTAGCAGACCCCAAGATCCAGTGTGTATGCTTTTATTACTAATGGTTCAAAATCTAAACTTCTATGTGACACTAAAAGAAAATGATTTCTCTATGAGAGTTAATTGTTCCTATTTTTCTCTTTTGAAATGTTAAAATAATTTAACAGTAGATGAGAGTGAAATGGCTGGAGATTTTGATGCCTCAAGCACTTTAACCTTATCCAGCAGCTCAGGTCGATCTGCTTAGCAGAAGTGCCAACAGGAGAGAACATAGCGGGTGGGAAACAAGGTATTAACAGGCTTAAATAAATGGCAATTAGCAGTCCATTATCCCCACATCAGGACTAGATTGGTTTCCCAATAAGCCTCTGAATTAACCAGCCATCACATTCCAATGCATATCAATTAAAGACATTTTGCAGTATTATTATCAGACTTCTCATGAGTAAGTTGATTTATGTGTGCTTCTTTCATGGATCATGATCATAAACTGGCATACCAAAGGCTTTCTTGTTCTATAGGCATGCTTTTCTGAAGGATGTCAAGCCACAAAAAAAAAAAAAAAAAAAAAACAGTATGAATATCAAATTAATTTCAAAGTTATTAATAAAATTTAAAAATGAACATTAAAATGATGGGAGTCAGTAGTTTTGTTTTTGTTTTTTTTTTAATATATATTTTTTTATCTTTTTAAAAAGATACTTAGATTACATAAAATGTTATATAAAAAAAATATAAGGGATTCCTGTATGCCCCACTCCCCACACCTTCCACTTTTCCCCACATTACCAACTTCTTTCATTAGTGTGCTACATTCATTGCAATTGATGAACACATTTTGGAGCATTGCCACTAAGGATGGATTATAGTTTACATTGTACTTTACACTCTCTCCCACTCAATTCTGTAGGTTATGGCAGGATATACAATGGCCTGTATCTGTCATTGCAATGTCACTCAGGCCAATTCCAAGTCCCAAAAGTGCCAAACATTACACCTCTTTTTCCCTCTCCCTGCCTTCATCACCTCAGTGGCCACTGTCTCCACATCAATAATATAATTTCTTCCATTGCTAGAATCCCAATAAGTCTATAGTAGAATACCAGTAAGTCCACTCTAGTCCATATTCCATTCCCCAATCCTGAGGATTCTGGGATGGTGTTGCCCACTCCATCTCTAATTGAGAGGGGACTTTGATCCCATACAGCTCATGGATGGGATTCTCTTGCTTGCAGTTGTAGACTCTCTCGGTTCCTTGGTATGGTAGTTGTCAATCCTCACCTCCTTGTTAGTTGTCCTGGGTGAGTCCAATGAACTGGACAGTAAGTGTTGCAAATCCACTGAGGCTCAGGGCCCAGCTGGCACATGGACAGCCCAGAGACTCAAGTCTCTGGAGTGAACACCTACCAACTCCAGCACCAACTATAGGTTCAAATAGAAGAGACAAATGAGCCATGTGTAGAGAAGTCACAACTGAGTCCAACTCTAGGACTAGGGAGCACAAACGTCAAAGTAGGGCCCACTGCCAAGGCACCAAACTCTGGAGCTATCTGCCATGACTGTAGGACCTGGGTGTCTCCAGAGCCCTCAGGAGCCCCACTATTTTGGGTAGTGTCTACTTTAGCAGTTTATGCAATCTGGCTCAGACATGCATAAGCATTAGCTCTGGGATGACCTCCTGACTCACTTTGAAGACTCTTAGTCATATAAACTCATTTGTCTTTACCTTTTCCCCCTTTTATTCAAGGTCTTTTCCAGTTGTATTTCTAGTTTGTGCTTATTAATAATTCCTCGGTTCCAGGGAGGCTGATCCCCGGGAGTCATGTCCCACTCTGGGGGAAAGTAATGCATTTATGTGCTGAGTTTGGCTTAGAGAAAGGCCACATTTGACCAACATGGAGGCTTTCAGGTGGTAACTCTTAGGTACCCTACAACACTAGGCAAAGTTTCAATTTCAGGAGCAAAGGCTCATAAGCATAGTTGTCTGTATCAAGGGCCCATCAATGGACCATCCTTCTTCACTAGTCATTGCCCGTGTGCTCAGGGGATTGTTGTTGTTCCATTAGAGAATGTGGCAGTGCTCCCCAGGATGGGAATTCAATACTCTTTTGGTTATTGTGTGAATCTCTACCCACTGTGACAATGCCCTATGAACCTTTAAACACTTTTATATGCCTTATATGTATGCCCAGGTGAACTTTCTCCCATGTATCCCCCATCGCTGAGGGAGTCAGTGGTTTTAACTCTGATAAAAAATATATTGGGAAATATTATGGCATAAATTAAATACATACTCATATAAAATTTTCCCTTTCAAGTTTGTCCCCCATTGTAATATTCCTATAAACGGCGGCACCATCCTCCCAATTTGACATGAAACTTCAGAGCCATCTTTTGTGATTCTCTCTTGCCCACTACATCCAAATTATTTCCAACTTTGGCCTAACATTTCCTTCCTTCCATCACTAGAGATGTGATATCCTCTACTAAACTTACCATGCTCCTGCAAAAAAAAAAAAATCTTCAGCAAAGTGTAAGCCCTCATGATATATTTGGATGCTAGAAGAGTCTTTGGAGAAAGCAAAGTGGTTCTTCCACAGTTGGAACTGAGCACATGGAACTGAAATAGCATGTATCAATATGTAATAGACAAAAAGAGAAGGATAGCAAATGCCAGAAAATCAGGAACTGTGGACTTTCAGTAAGATGAGGGATTGTTGGCCCTAGCTAAAAACTGAGCTCCATGTTGGGTTGTGATGACTGCAGCTACTACTACTATTTTCTTTTTCTCCTGCACTGCTACTACCATCATTTCCTAATTTTTTAATGCTTGCTACATATTAGGCCTGTGCAAAATACTATACAAATAGATTTTCACCTTTACCACCCTCACAATTGGTAAGAATTGCTGCTCCTATACTACATATGGGATAAATGAGGGCCAGAGGATCAAGAGGACTCAACATATTCCCTGCCTCTATCTCAAATCCAGACCCTGCAACTCCTTGCAGATGGTCTCTCACTTGTTTGGCAACTTCTAAGAAACACAGTGACTAAGCCCTATGTGATAATAGATGGTGTTATGGAAATCACAGGCACCTGTTATGTAGTCATTGACCAGCCCTCATCTATTCCCACCTCCTTCTCTGGGGAAGTCATGAACACACACTAAGGGGCCATCCTTGGCTTTCAGCCTTCCATTACTCCTATTCCCTTTTTTATGCCACTCCACACACTTGGGGAGATGTTAAGTATAATGAAAAGGCCCCACCAGACCTTAAATCCACAAACCAGAAACAAGCAGCCTCAGATGCTTATCAGAACAGGAATTCTCAGTGGCAGGGCTCTTTCCCCCCAGGGGTGGATAAAAAACAACATTCAGACTTATGGATCGGTCTCTCTTCTCTGGGCAAAGTTGGAAGTGCAGGCTGATATCTATTGACTCCAACCCGGAGCAGTTTTCATCCACCACAGGAGACTGGCTGTGCTGGAATTTCTTTCCCTGCTCTTTTGTACTCTGTGTTATGTGTCAAGGAGATTATTTGCCATTTCTGGACTCTTTATTCCATGTAAGTAATAAAGAGATAGTTTGCTGAAAATTTCTGTTGTGCCATGAACCTGTGTTCCCATGATGAACCATTTTAGAACTTGCTCCACAGATAGATTAATCTGTCTTGGACCATAATCATCCCACTGGTCACCAGTACTAATCTGTTCATCAGGGTTGCACAGAGATTCCTTTCCTCTTACTCTATACTGTGCATCTTCCTACTCAACTACTATCTTAGCCAAGAACAAATGTCATAAGGTCGTCATGTACTCTATGAGTCTTGACCCCCACATGATCGGTTCACTTATTCTGCCACCATAGTACCCCAGCAGATGGCACCTTTCTTCCTCTGAGGAATAAGGATACAGATAGCATAATGGAAATTTCATATGCCAGATGTTTTCAGGTGTTTCATAACCAAGACCAGGAGTTCTTCTTGTTGCCTGTATTCAGGTCAACAGGGTCCCAGTACCCACAGAATACCTTTAAATTAGAAAAAATAATCCTTTCCAGATAGAGCTCTCATGAGGGCATGTGGCTTGTCAAGCTGAGTATATTAGCCCCCAGTCACCGCCATGGTCAGGCACCATCACTTAGTGGGACAAACTGCATAGCTATACAAAGCAGTCCTCACAGTGAACTTGGTGAAAAACCAGCTGTATGGGCTGTTGCTAAAGCTATTCAAGTAGATACCATGAAATGTATTGGCTTTAACAATAGGAATTTATTAACTTACAAGCTCACAGTTTTGAGGATGAGAAAAATGTCCAAATCAAGGTATCATTAAGCAATGCTTTATTCCCAAAGACAAGCTATCAGGGATCCTGGACCCCTCTGTCACATGGTAAGGCACATTACAGCATCTGCTGGTCTTCCCCTTTTCTTCCTGGTTTTGTTGTTTTCAGATTCTGGCTTCCATGGCTTTTTCTTTGTCTGAATTTCATTCTCTTATAAAGGACTCCAGTAAGAGGATTAAGACCCACCCTAGGGAAGCGGCTGTGGCTCAATCAGTAGGGCTCCCGTTTACCATATGGGAGGCCCCAGTTTCGGTTCCCGGGGCCTCCTGGTGAAGGCAAGCCCGCCCGCACGGCGTGGTTAGCTGACCCAGCGAGCACAAGCAGCAAGGGGGGGATAAATGAATAAATAAATAAAATCTTTAAAAAAAAAAAAAAAAAAGACCCACCCTAGGCCTATCATTAACTGAAGTAACCTAATTAAAAGGCCCTACTTACAGTAGATTTATACCCACAGGAATGGATTAGCTTTAAGAACCTACTTTTCTGGGGTACATACAGCTTCAAGCCATCATAGGGGCCAAGCCCTACTAGATAATAATAATAATAATAATAATAATAATAAATATTAATAAAAAAGTTTGGAGCATGATTTTCAATTAGATCTAGGTTTTCAGCATGAGATAGCTCTCTGAAGAGCCAATATGACTAGGCCTAGATCTGGACATATCTCTAATATATATAGGTCTTTTGTGATCTCCACATAAATATCACTTTTCCCTAAATATCATTTTACTAAGGGCTAGTTAAATGCCTACTGTAGCAGTTTTTCTGGACTCCTGGGAATAACCAAGTGTTCAAATGGTTTCCCTCCCCTGGCTATTAAGCAAAGGATTGTTAATCTGTATATTTGTAGAAAGCACATCTTGTGAGATCCATAGACCTAAGTAAGATTGGAACACTGTTATACCTCACCGGCAAAGACCATTGGGGTAGACTTAGCATTTACTTGCAATAATCTTTTCCCAAATTAGTATAAAAATCTGTTGACTCCTGAGTCTCACCTTGATATGTTTGTCTTTACCTGTTTGCTTGTTACTCTTTCTTATATATACTAAACTAAAGGATCCTTGAGGAAAGGAAAAATATTTTTCCTTTATCTTTGATCATCTGTACCCAGCATAGTACCTGGGAGATCTTAGGCATTCATAATATTCTGGACAAATGAGTGAGTGAATGAAAGAAAGAATGAATGAGGGTGAGGATATCAAAAAGAAGAAAGAAAATAAGAAGAAAAGGAAGGAAAGAAGGAAAGGAGGGAGGGATGGAGAGAGGGAGGGAGGGAGGGAGGATGGAAGGATGAACGAATAGGGGCTGTAGGACTATCTTTAGCCCAACTCAGATTCCATGGAAAGAACTCCCTCACACCTAGTACTTCTTGTTTGTTGGCAGCAAAAGCTTGAGTCAATTCCAGTTACAACTCTATTGGAGGCAGCACAGTGTCCTAGAAAGTGGAATTAAAATAGCAGTGTGTGAAAACTGGGAATCCAGGCCTGTCACAATTTAGAAATGTTTATCTAGAGAAATGACTTCAACCTTTTGTGGGTTTAACTAAAGGCAATAAAGCCTTAAATAGACACAGTAGTCAACTGTATTTTAGTCTAGATCCATCCAAGCCACCACCACCACCAGCGTGGACTAGTATATATTCCAAATCACTCTTCCCACTTACAGTCTTGCCTGACAATAATTGATTCTCCACAGAGAAGCAAGAATGAGTCTTTTGAACTCTAAATTCAATCATGTCATTAGATTCCTTAAAAACCTTCAATGGCCTCCTAATGCATTTCAAATAAAATGCAAATGCTAGCCCTCCTATTCAGCTCCATTTTCAACCACTCTCCTCATTACCCACTGCTATTGTTTGGATTTTCATCCAAAAAATTATGTTCAAGTTCTAACCCCCAGTACATGTGAATGTGACCTTAAATGGAAATAGAGCTACTGTAGATGGAATAGTTTAATTAAAATGAGGTCATTTTGGAGTAGGGTGGGCCCTCAATCCAATATGATTGGTATCTTTATAAGAAGGGAAGAAGAGACAGATAGACACACCAGAGAAAACAGCTTTGTGACCTTGGAGATAGATATTGAAGTGCAGCAGCTGCAAGTCAAGAAATGCCAAGGATTGCCAAAACTACCAGAAGTTAGAAAGAGGCAAAGAAGGACTCTCCCCTATAGATTTCAGAGGCAGTATGGCCCACCAACACTTTGATTTTGAACTTCTAGCCACCAAGACTGTGAGAAAATTAATGTCTGTTGTTTTTAGCCATCCAGTTTGTGATATTTTATTACAGTTGACCTAGGAAACTAAGATATCACTATTTTCAGGCCACACGAATCTTCTGTCCATTCCCAGAAAATCATAAGCACACTCTTGGCCTGACATGCTGTTTCTCTTATTGGAACTTCCTTCCACTCCATACTTCACTCCCTTATTCACATGGTTAGCTTTTCCTTATCTTTCAGATGATGTCACCTTACATATCATCCTTTATAAGGGACTTTTTTTACTACCTCCCCTAAAATAGCACCGTTATTATTCTTTATCTTTCTTTGACCAAAGAAATATGAATGGAATTGACGTGTCACTTTTAGTCAATAGTTTAAAGAGATTGTATGTGATTTGCCTCATTCTCTTTTCCTCTGCCATAGTAACCAGGAATGCACAGATGAGACTTCATTACCTGAATCTTTGAGTGAGGATGATGTGGAGCAAAGTGCCAGCCAACCAATGATGGATATACAACATGAGTTGTTTTAATCCACTAATGTTAGAGGGATATTTGTTATTGCATCAGTCTATCCTAACTTATGTCATCTCAGAACCCTGATTATTTCCTTTATGTCTCTAACCACCATATAGAATTACATCAATTACTATTTATCTTTATCTTGTTATAGTTGAACTATTCCACTGGAAAGTAAGTTTCATGAGTGCTAGAGCCCAGTATATACCTACACTGAGTCTGATGCATTGTAAGTTCTAGATAAGCATTTGATGACTACAGGAGTGAATCTAAGTCCTGCACTACTATAGATGCTGCTCAGTGGAAAGAAGCATTAAGATCCCCACTGAAGAGGCTGGGGGTACTGCGCTTTTTTAAAAATTGCCCCAATTCTGGCTAGGGAGAGAAATCTTCAGAAAGAATAGGGGTTACACTTTACTGAACATCTCTACCTCTCCCTAAAGCAGCAAGCACCTAACCCTTCTAGTATGCTTACTCCTACTCACGTTTTGGGTCTCCTCCTGTCTTCCCTCAGGAATCCCTTTGCTATTCATATATCTCAGCATGACTTACATTTTGACCTTAGTCCAATTTACCCTTGCATTCCATATAGCAGTCCCAAACATTTTTCATATGTGGAGTCATTTAAAACTCTGAAGAAAACCATGGACTCTTTCCACAGTACAAATCAAGCAAGTTTACAATTTCACAGTATTCACAAACTAAAGGCTCTTCGGAGCCCTTCTATCCTGGAATTCCAGAGACCTCAAGCTAAGGAATGGACTTCAGCCTGGTTCTCTGACCATAATCCATGTATCTCTTTGTGCCTGAACCCTGTTGTGAAAATCTGTTCAGCAGCCCTGATCTTCCCATGCTGTGGTCCTGCCTTGAACTTACCCTATTTATTAAATGCCAGGCACAAGGCAAGTGTTCTGTTACCTGCTCCTCAGCATAGTTTCCAGTGTGTCACCTGTGAGGCTGGGCCAATTTCCTTGCCTATAGCTAGATAATTGCCCTTTCCTTGAGGCCCAGGCCCTGTCCTACCAAGAGGAGCATGTCTCGTGTCTGGGTCATGGACCCTCCTGATCTCTGCAGTACCCCCATAATGTCTCCAAACACTCTAAAAGTAGAAAGAACCCTCTGATAATGAAAGTTACCTAAATGAAAGACTTAAAGTCTGATTTGTTCAGTTCCCTATAACCATGAGTGAATACTAGATTTTAGTTACCTTATACCTTGTTTCCTCTTGAATTCCCTTTCAGCAAAACTGCAGGCTACAGAGGTAACTTCCTCCTCAGATTAATAACATAGAAGTGCATCGTCAGAGCAATGACTCACCTTCTAAGTCAAGTTGAGTTATTCCAACACAAGGTACAACACAAGGTTCCTCTTAGGCATTTATGCATTATGCTGTATTAAGCATGCATATGGTGCTATTCCACTCAATTAAAATAACAGTCACAAGGACTTATTTTTCTCTTATTGTGGACTGAGAATTAGAAGTGTTATTTAAACATTTTAGATGAAAAAATATTTGCTGGAGAAAACTCTTACACAAAAGGCTAGATAGAAGAGATGGAATTAGAATTTCAGTGACTGAAACTTGGATAGGGGTTAAGAGCTCTTCCTGTTGATGCTTTCCACCATGAAGGGTCATTTTAGAACCGTGAATGCTCTGTGGAGAACAGTTTGAAAAACATTGACATAAAATATTATTCTCTGTGTTGAATTCTAAACTACATGTGATGATGATGATGATAATATCTCAGCAAACAGTTCAAATGATGTTTCCTATTTTCCATAAAATCAAAATAGAAGACGGCCCATAACCCCATTGCTCATTTTAATAGTGATGATTGTTTTCCCAGGATATTTAAAAAGGCAAATCAGCTCACTGCTGTTATGCTGAATGACATACCTCCACCATTTGCGGCTGGCTTCGGTTTGTTCCCATGTATCAGTGGAGGTCCACCTTGCTCTTTTTTCATTCTGTCATCACTCCTCCATGTAAAACTTGTAAATTAGACCATATCTGCTTCCTGACCCTTTAGGATTGAATGTTAAATCCTTAGCGCTTAGAATATACTGTTCCTTGATGTCAAACCCTGATAACCTTAGCACATGGAAATTCAGAATCTTCCATCTTCAGGATGGAAGTCCTGAATACAAGATTGCATGATCATTAATGAACTTATTAAGGAGAAACCCCAAAAGACAATTATTATCCTCTATATTCATGGTATTTCTGCCACATAAGTTTTTTCAGGAATTCTTTCTTTCTTCACCAAGTTGAGATGAAAAAATCCTACTCAATTCTCCAAAACCAAAGTGTACATCACCATTTCCATGCAGCCTTCCCTAATACAAAGGTCACAGATATGAGGTCACTCTGCAACCACAAGTGCAATTATGTATGTGCTTGTTTTCCCTATCAGACCATAAATTCCTTGAGGCATTCATCTATGTACCAAAGCCTACTTCAGGACCTCTCATATAATGGATTGTCAATAATGTTTTTTGAATGAATGAACACTGACTATTGATTTAAATGAAGTGCTTCACCAAATTTTTTTGTGTGCAGGCAGACTTAGGAAATCTGGTGATCAAAGTGTTACTGGAGTTGAAGGCCAAAACCAGGAAGCCCACACTCTAGTTTCAGCCTTTCTTCCAGATACCTCCCATTCACTGGCAAAACTACATAACCCACTATTGTAAGAAAACCCATCACTGTAATTCCAAGAGTATAAAAATTATCACTTACCTCAAGTTTGCTTTGGATATTTTATTTAATGAACATTAATTGAATGTTTATATGTTCAAAACAATGTAGGATATTTTTTAGAATCTTTTTTTTCAAAGAAACTTTTTTAAAGAATTAAACTATGGGTGACTTGCTATCAAGTTATATTCAGATATTTTTACTAAGAAAACCCTAAGTCCAATCCTAGCACCCAAAGTTGCAATCTGTTCTATTAATCAATAGAAAAGTATCTTTAAAAAATTCACTATAGTAAAAAGAAGTGGAAAAGAAGTATTACACACATCATCAAACACAGACTATGGAATCAGAATGCCTATATTTGTAGTCCAGCATCCCCAGCTACTAACTTGATAACTTTATTATTATTTAATCATTTTGTACCTCAGTTTCCTCATATGTAAATGAGGACTAATATAATAGTACCGAGCATATGGAGTTGTTTTTAGGCACATGAAAAATGCTCCCAACCCATTTTAGGTGCTCAATATATGTTAGGAATTTACCGTAGAAAGACTTTCCTATCAACTGACCCCTCTACAGACCTTTGCAAAATAAAACCATTAATTCATTCAGTCCATATTCATTGAACACCCTATCTGCACCACACACACTGGTGACACAGTTACAAACAAAATAACCCATGCCTTTAAGACATTTTTATTCTAATGGAGGACACACTAGTATAAAAGTGAATAAATGTTTTCTGTAGTGATATTGGAAAAAAATTAATGTGCAAGAGGACAAAGTAGGCTCCTTGATATATGGTTCCTTTAGATATAGTGACCAATGAAGACTTCAGTAGGGAAATATTTGGTAAGACCTGAACCATGTGAAGGAGGGAGAAGAGAGAAGAGAGCCAGTATAAAGGTCCTAAAGCTAGAACCATATTGTATTTAATCAATAGCAAACTGGCTGGTGTGCTTGGGGCATGGTGAGCACATGGCTGAGCAGTAGGGGTGAGGCCCTAAAATTAAGCAGGAACAGATCACGCAGGGTCTTGGGGGCCATTGGGAGAACTTTGTAGTTCTAACTATAATGGAAGGCCAGTCATGGGATTTGGACTAGGGAGGGATGTGATCCTATGTTCAATTTTAAAACACAATTCTGGCTGTTTTATGATGTAGAGATTGTGTGTAAGATGTAAGGAGATGGTGAATTGGGTTAAGTGAGAATGTTGAAGGCAGTTAGAAGAGAAAATCTTCAGGATGTATTTTAAGATAGAAGTAACAGGACTTACTGAGAATGGTTGTGAGGCAGCAGGGTTAAACAAGGATTCAAAGGAGATTCTCAGTGTGTTGGACCTGAGCAATTAAGTGAATAGCATTGTCATTTATCGAATGGGGAAGACAAGTTTGTAAAAAAAAAAAAAAAAAAATCTACAGTTCTGTTTTGAGCATGTCATTATACTAACCTTGAGTTCAGGGTTTGGGTTTAAGGTGAAATTACACATTTGGGGTTGGATAGGATCACCTAGAGAGTATAAGTATATAAGACAGCTCATGTCGATGTTTCCTCAGTACATTAATATTCAGAGATTAGAGAAGAAGAAGAAATTTCAGACTAACTGTGAAGGAACAGTCAGTGAGGTATCCCTAAGAATATGGGAATAATGGTTTCAAGAAGGATAAAGTGATCATATCAAATGATGCTGAGAGGCTGACTAAAATAAGGTCTGAGAAATAGGGAGATCATGGTTGACCTTGACAAAAATCTTACAGTCAAGCGGTGGACACAAAAGCCTGATTGAATGAGTTAAAGAGAACACAGAAGGTGAGAAAACAGCACATTGACATCTCCTTTGAGGAATTTTACTAATAGTAGGAGCCAAAAAATGGGAAGTGGGAAAGCTAAAATCACGTAAGTTGAAAAAGAAATCTTCGTCAATGGAAGATATGACAGTATTCTTCCCTCTCCCTAAAAGAGACTTTTGGAATTGAGCAAGAAATGGGGATTCTGACTCCCTTATATACAAATCTGGTACCAAATCTGTGGTTGAGAGTCCAAAGGTTATTTATGTCAAGAAATTAGATGTTCAACCTGAATTTAACTTTGTAACAGTTGAGATTCCATAAAGAAAACGTTAAAACACTTTTCTTCTTAGGTTATGTTTATATTGACTTTGGTGATGTAGAATCCAGTAGAATAATTTCTCTAACTCTAATAAAAAAAAGAAGCTTTTATATATTTCTAAATTCTAGAACAGAAAAGATATAATGAAAAATCCACCATTTGGTATGATTATTATCTATCATATCATTCCCACTTATAGAGAAAGCAAATAAAATTTCCTTTATTCAAAGAAGCATTAGTGAATCAGATATTTTAATTCATGATAAGGACACATTTTTAGAAATATGGATAATTAAATCGAGACTTTGTTTCTCAAATAGGTTTATGTCAAAATTGTCTTTTACGTAACAGTGCAATTAACTGTGATTCACTAATACCAACTAAATGTGTTTTTAATAATATAATAAACCTAAAATCTTGAGAGCAGAGTGATGCTGTCAAAGTATAACAGTTTCAAACTTGGAAAATAAACTATTCACCCCCAGTGCAATGTTTATTTGTAGATAAATGTTGTGTTTTCACCTTGGCATTTATCTGATAGCAGTGGGAAACATATCGTGGTAAAAGTCCTATTATCTTTATCTCTTATTTTAATCACAAGCATCTGGTTGAGGTTTAGTTACTCCTTCATAAAGAAGAAAACGGGGCCGTTTCAAGAACCAATAAAGGGTAATCTGTGTGAGACAGGCTTGAGCTCACGTCAGAATCATCTGTTCCTGAATGTCAGACAAGCTGAGGGAAAGCACCTGCCACAATTGTAAGGTCACTTCTGAAAGTCTGCTGGGACCTTCAAAGAATACTTCACCCAGAGGGGAATTAGGTGTGAGATTTTACTTCATAGCTTAAGTTGATCAGTCCTAGAAATGAAGAAGTGTCACCTAGCATTGTGTCCATGGTGAGAACATAGAGAAAAAAATTAGAATGAGCTCCAGATTACTCATTTCCAGTAATGGCTCTTTGAGAGTGGAGATTTATACCCAAGTCATATGTGAGAAGACAGCCTTGAGGAGTCCTAGCAAGACCTACCCTCTAGGTTAATGCTGGTTTGAGACTAGAGGTACTACCTGAATGTGATGCTTAGGCCAATGTGTCAACTTGATCAGGTAATGGTGCCCCATTGTTTGGTCAAGCAAGCACAGTGCTAATTGTAATAAAAGGACATTTCCTGGACTTTAATCAGTGAGTTGATTGCATAGATGGCTGGTTACATCTACAATCAATTGAGACAGCCGTCAGCGATGAGTGATGTCTCATACAATCAGTTGAAGGTCTTAAAAGGAAAAATGATTTCAGCGTTGAAAGAGAGAATTTCCATCTTTACTTTTTAAGAGCAAGAGGAAGGCTGAACGCTCACAGATATTGGCAGCCATCTTGCTTCAATATGTGGCCACAGACATTTGGTGAGGAAGTACCTCGTAAGTAACTTTCAGTTGGATTCTTTAGTGCTTTGTAACTGCAAGCTTTTACCCCAAATAATCTTTATAAAATCCAGCAGATTTCTGGTACTTTGCATCAGCATCCCTTTGGTTGACTAAGACAGGTGGTATATGGGAAGCCTGTATTTTATGCATGGTTTTTCTATAAACCCACAACTTCTCTAATAAAAATAATATATATAAGGGACTTTATCACATCATCAACCTACCTCAGCATCTCTATGGTGCATAGTAACATTAGGGGCTTTGAACTGTCAAAATGCCTCGGCATCTTAGACCCTATCATTAGGTCCCTCAGGACCACCCCTAACACCTGCTTATACAACAAACAGCTTCTTTGTCATCTCCCCACATCCTACCTGGGTCCACACTCCTGCAAAAGTCAAATAAAACCCCCCAATCTCCAATCTTACTTAACAAACTGCTACAGCTCCACCCATGTAACATTACAAAGGCCTAGTCCCCAGGTCCACTGTACCCTCTTGCTGCCCACCTGCTTGGTTGAGCTTATGCTCTGATAGGTTTCTCTGTGTGACTCTGTGATGTGTACCACTCCATTCTTCTCTGGGACCTGTGAGGTGCTAATAAACTTTTCTTTCATACATCTCTGTGTCACCCACCCTTGCTGCACCAGACTATATAAAGAGTCTTACAAAACAGTACTGCCATCATTGTATGTTCTAGCATATTAATCAGTAGTTCTGAGGGAATCTGATGAAGTCTGTAGATCCTATCTACCAGAAAGATGCGCGTGTACAAATATTTTTGCATAAGTTATCAGGATTTTTAGAATCTCCTCACTTCCACTCAGGAGGCCCATGACAGATCTGAGGAAATGAACTAAGGCTACAAGGTAATTTAGGGTGGGAAACTCTTATACCATTCTTCTCTACCTGCTTTCCCAAATGATTCTTAAAGTTTCTATTACTAATGATATACGACTTTGTGTTAATCAATGCCCACTTTGGGTTTCTCTTTTTAGCTTCTAATTCCTTAATATAAATGAGTTTAACTGGCCTTTGATGTTGAGATTCTTCTAAACAATCCTAGAATGCAATTTACAAGGGACCACTTGCATTATGGAAGGGGCAGTGATTTATCCTAACTGCAATAAACACATACTCCAGATATGGGTTTGCCTTCCCTGCATACAAATGCATCTGCCAAAACTACCATCCATGGACTTACCTAATGTGTTATTCACTGTCCTAGTATTCTACACAGTATTGCTTCTGATTAAGGAATGCAGTTCACAGCAAATGAATGGGAACATGCTCATGGAATTCAATAATCTTACAATGTTCCCCATAATCCCAATGCAGCTGGACTGATAGAATGATGGAGTGGCCTTTTGAAGATTCAATTATGGTACCTTCCAGGGCTGGGGCAATGCTTTCCAGGAGGCTATTTATGCACTAAATCAGTGTCCCACCTTTGGTGCCATTTCTCCCATAACCAGGATTCACAGGTCCAGGAATCAAGGGGTGGAAATGGGAGTGGCAGCTCTCACTATTACTCCTAGTGATCCACTAGGAAAATTTTTGCTTGTTGTCCCTGAAACCTTAAGCTCTGCTGGTTTATAGGTCTTATTTGCAAAAGGAGGAGTACTTCTATCAGGGAAAACAACGATTCCATTGAACTGGATGGTAAGATTGCCACCTGGCCATTTTGGGCACCTTATGCCTCTGAATCAACAGGCAAAGAAGAGAATTTCTATACTGGCTGGAATAATTAATTCTGACTATCAAGGGAAGTAGGACTGAAACTACACAACAGAGGTAAAGAAGAGTTTGTGTGGAATACAGAAGATCCTCTATGACAGGGGTTCTTAACCTTTTTTGTTCCACAGACTCCTTTGCCAGTTAGGTGAAAACCATGGACCCCTTACTAAGTCCACACTATATTGTGCATTATTAAATATATCACACCAGCACCAACACGTCCCCACAAAAATAGTTTTTTTGAATTTCAATTCGGGCTCATGGACTCCTGGTTAAGAACCACTGCCCTAGGGTGTCTTTCAGTACTACCACACCCTGTGGTTAAAGTCAATGGAAAATTGCAACAATCCAATCCAGGTGGAACTAACAATGGTGCATAATCTTTAGGAATGTAGGTTAGGGTCACCCTCCCAGGCAAAGAACCAGGGTCAGCTGAGGTGCTTGCTGAAGATAAAGGGAACATGGAATGGGTAGTGGAAGAAGGTCATGACCAATATGAACTATGGCCACGTGACCGGGTACAGAAATGAGGACTGTAATGGTCATGAATATTTCTTCTGTTTTGTTATGAATATGTTTGTATATGTTCATAATGTTTTCATCATTATCTTATCCCTTTATTATATGACATAAGTTTCATGTCATAGCTTTTAAAGTAGAGGATGTCAAGTTTAAGAGTGAATATTAGATTTTTTTAAAAGTGAATATTACCCAAGGACTTGCATCCTCCTCTGGAGGGATTTAGTGCATTTCTGGTTGTATGTAGGTCAGTTGAGTATTGTTAGTTGGAAAATATATGTCTGTTACTGTTTTATTTAGAGATTAAGTATGGTTTAAAGCCAGTTCTTACTGAGGAACTCATCAAAGACCTTCATTGGAGTCCCTGGCTTGTAACCTGCCCTACAGAATTTGGACTTATGCATCTCTACCGTCAAGTGAGATAATTTTATAAAACTTCATACTATTTGCAGATATCTCCAGTCAGTTCTGTTTCCCTAGAGAATCCTAATACCCTGAATTCTTACCATATAGTAAGAGTGTGCCTTACTTGCCACCAGTCTTCAATTCCCTTTTCCTTTATTGCCACCCTCCTGATATACACCCCAACATTTTAGATCTCTGCCCTACAAAGCTCCTGTTGGCATTGAGCCTTTCTCTTAGACATTTTCAGAGAGGCTTATGCATACCAGACCCAATTCACATTTTTAAAACTGCCTTAAATCACAGATCTGGCCTGCTGAGAATTAGAGGCCACATTTTCTAACATATATTGTCCATCCCTCTTTCTTCCCTCTCCCTCACCAGGGCCTGGCAACAGTTATTTTGATCTGATGCAGCCCTGGGGCATCCTCAGGCTACCCTGTGTTGCTTGGCTTGAAAATATGAACTAATCAAACTTTTGTCTCTCAATTTAGAACTTAAAAAACAATCCAGGAGACTGAGGCAGTTAGAGCTGAGTAGAGCTGAGAGTGAGGCTATGACGTAGAGGAGACTAAATGAACCATAACAAATTAAAACCTTGGGCAAGAGCAGAAAGTATGAGTGAGAAGCAGCAGCTAGTCAGTTGAGAAAAATAGAACTTGTTTGCCAAGAAATATAGGGATCCTAGAGCATCTACCACCTTTCTGAGGGAGAGTTACCTCAGTCCAAAGAATCCTTCATTCCTGTGAAGCCAGCTCTTCCTTAGTTTCTGACTTTGGATTTCCGTACAATTTCACTTCTTACTACAATACAGTCCTGCTAGTTTTAGTCCATTGAGAGTTTCTGTACTTGAAGGAAAACATTCTAGCAAGAATTCAGTCAGCAATTTAGACAGCTAGCTCGAGTTGGGTAATTTTGGAATGAGTTTCAGTGGATTGAGGAGGAAGAACTATATTCTCTCTATGGCTTTCCGGAGTCTGGTACTACAGCAAAGGGATGTAATCTAGTACATATCTTAACAATTCCATGAAATAAAATTCCAGAATATCAGCTCAAGAAGGGGTGGGGGGGCAGAGATCTTCTGGTATTCTAGGCCACAGATCTCAAACATTTTGTGGCGGAATTCTTTCTTCCTTCTTACAGGGAACCTCTTTATATATATATATATATAAATAGAGACGCTTTGTTGAGGAACTCTGTCCTCCTTTATACTCCTCCCCCAAATCAATAAATGCTAAGACTCCTCAGACTTAGTTGGAAAACAATCAACCTCTCATTTTAGACATCGACTCTAAAGGATATAAGCACTGCTATATAGGGAGATAACAGAGAGGCTTTATATCTGGGACCATCTGCAATCCCAGATTTTATTATCCTAACATTCAACATTCCTATAGGAAGCAACTTTCATGTTTTTTCTGAGTATTCTTAGGAAAATTTACAACTTCATAGATTTTTAATTACAATATTTGGAATATTCATTTGAGAAAAGTATTTCTTATCACAATATTTTTAACACAGTACATTGAATGTCTTTGCCAAAGTGAATTGAGTTTAGACATTAGCACAAATATTGAGCTTTAAAGAGATATAGAATGTGTTTCAAGAAGTCCTAAGGTGAAAAGTTGAGGCTGAATAATGGTGAGGTCTCTGTGTAACTAAAGTATGCCTTTCAGACTAAAACAGAAGTATGGATTATATAAGAAATTAAGTGATTTAATTTTAGTAGTATCTCATACTTGACCTATTTAAATACCAAAAGGTTGGATTCTATTACAAAATCTATATGTTCTGAAAATAAACTGCTCTGAATCAGTGATGAGGATAAAATCAGCAGCTGTGACAATAGATGTCAGCTGTCTTCGATATCCACTCTTCAGGTCTGCCTATAAACACAGCACCAATTATTCTGAGCAGCAAAGTTCCTCCTTAATTGATTACATTTCCAGATTCCCTTTGGCATCTAGAGGTGGCCTAGTTTTGGCCAATATGATGTAAGTAGAAGTGTGTGTGAAACATCCAGAAAGAATAATTTAAAGGGAGTTAACTCAGCTAGGAAGCATGCATCTTTTGTTCTCCCCACTTACCCTATCTTGATGCCTGGAACTTAGGTTGTGGTGGCTAGAAATCTGCAATCATCTTAGATGATGAAATGACTTTGCAAAACACTAAGATGTAGTTGCAGTTGCTATAGCTCTTGAATGTCTACTTCCAGACGTAATTTTACATATGAGAGAAATAAACTATTTATTGCACTTTTCCTTGGGTTTTCCTGTTGTAAGAAATTAAAGCCAGTCATAACTGATGCAATAGTCTAACTTCCAAGATATTCCTCCAAGGCTTTGGAATATGAGGTCAGAGGGAAATTAATTGTGTTGAATAAAAGCTATTTTGAAAAACAAAATGCGTATGTGCTCACTGCCCATCTGTTTTTCCAGTTCTCATATTTTAAATTCAGAAGCTGTTTTAAAAAGACTGTCATCATTTGAATGAACAACAAAATGTTATACAACAAAAATATGACAATCACTTAAAAATGTGAAATTGCATCAAAAAATTCTCTAAAACATTTATTTCATGTTTGACTTATTCTGAGCATATAAGGATTAGTTATTTGTAAAATAGAGATGAAATGCATTTACCCCTTGATAGTTTTTATAAGCATTTGTATGTAAAATAATGTGTATTTTTTCTGGATATAAAACAACACACATATTCCTTCCTTCAGCAGAAGTAAGAGCATTTAGAAAGCCCTTTCAGAACTGTGTCTCTAAAACTGTTATTTTATATGTATTACAAATAAAGAAATATAAGATAACTCCATCAGTCAATTAAGTCTTTTCACTTTAAAGCTGTCACCTTATGCAGAAGAATAGCCTCTACTTTTCCTTAACTATAGAAGACATTTGCATTAAAAGAGGAGGATCTTTATTTCCTTAGCGTTCATCTGTGCCTCATCTGTGCCTCCTGGTTATTCCCCAGCCAAAGTCATAATCCTGTTTGCAACATCATAATCATTTACCCAGAAAACAATCAGGGTGTCACTAACAAAGAATTATGACTTTAGGTGTGGTATAAACTACAGGCACAGATGAACTCAGAGGAAATAAAGATTGTTTTCATGCAAATATGGCTAGAAATAAATAACATGGGATGAAAATTGTTATGAAACATATTATCTCATAAAAACAGATTTGGGGAGGTATAAATAGTATGTTTTTTAATTATTCCTCCCTGGAAGTATGATGCACAGAGTGTTAAAGTGCTGGTGCAATTTTAATGTTTAAAAACATTGGATTTACACATGATAGAAGAAAGCTATAAATGCAGAGAGCATGTTTCTGAAAGATTTTAATTAAAACACACTTAGATATCTAAACTTCAACATAAACACCAGCTTTATACATCATTTAATCTAATTCTATAGCTCACTAAAAGTATTGTGCATTATTGACACAGAGTGATTTTTAGGGATAATATTTGTAATCTTGATACTAAATTCACAAATTCATCTATTAATTAACCTCTCTGTATATTCAATGATTTTAGCATAACTCGTGGCAGAGTACTTTCCAGATCTCAAAGTGTTTCCACATTTACTGTATATGATTGCTACCACATCCCTTTGAGGTAAATAAAGGCAGTATCATTTTCTCATTTTATGATGGAGAGAAACATTCAAATAAGTGATCTGCCAGCTAGTAGATAGTGTAACCTAATTTCCTGAGGATAGATTCTATGTTTTTCCCACTATTAAGTCATGTCATCTCCCTTTAGGAAAAGCCAGAGGCTGAAATGGCTTATCAGTTGGACCCTGCATATTCATTCATTCATTCCCTATCACCCCCTCTAAGGGGCCGAGTGGATAGTACTGAAAAAAAGGACATAATCCATGCCCTACTGAAATTTACAGTTTGCCTGGAGAGAGACATAAATATAGGAATAATTATGTGTTATGAAGATAAAAGCAGGATGCCATGAGAAAAAATAAAGCAAAAGGTCAAGGGGAGTTAATTTAGACTGAGATTAGTCAAAGCTTCTTTGAGAAGTTACATTTTGAGACCTAGGAGTTGAGAAACAGCATGTGCCCAAACCAGAATGAGATGAGCATTGCCAGCGAGCTGTACAACATTTGAACCATAGGAGCAGGGCGAACTATTTTTCCGAATTAAGGAAGTATTTTAAACATCCAAGTGTCCTATTATGGGGATAAATCCACTTTGTAGCATTCATTTCTTCAAGAAATGTTTTCTGTGCTTCTGCCACAAGTAAGGCATAAGTGTTAATTGACCTGAAGCAAAACAGACATCAATGACCTGTGTTATGCGACATGCTCAGAGTGTACAAGACGTGAATGACTTCAACGAATATCAAACAACATATTAAAACTATCAAAGACAGTTTATTTCAATTTGTTTCCATCTATGTAAAATTATAGAATTCCATATGGCTATTATATCATGAGGCAAGTCTGGATATAAAAAACTAAATCCCAACATGCATGTGAAATCATAAGATCATTTTCCAATAGTTGTTCAAAGCACGCTGTACTAACTTCAGTCTCAGTATTATGGTTGGAATTCTTCAGCAATATCTCTAACTCAGTTCTACCCAGAGCTGGGTGTAGGCCTTTAACAGTGATTTTAAGCTTGAGCTCCAAAATGAAAGAACACATTGAAGTGGCTCCAGGCAAAGGCTCTAATCTTATTTAGTTTTTATTTCCTCATTAGACTAATAGAAATAGAATTAAGGAACTTTTCTAAATGTTTGGATATGGGAAGTAAATACAGGCAGAAGGGAGTTTGTTCTGCAATTCACAGAGGACCCTCATGCTTAATTTCAATGTCACAATGGGATTCAAATGACAAAGTCAGTGGCACACTGATATTCTCACATTTTGGCTACAGATTCATTGATGACAATTGTTAGCTTAATTTTCATTTAAAAATTCTTATATTGTTAAGAGGTAATGACATCTTATAAATTCTTTTTCTGATCCAGTTCACAAAAATTCAAGCTATGGCTGAGTAACATGGAAGGAATATAGTGGTTGACTCCCTTCCTAACAAGGATAGGGCAACATCTCTCTCCAATTTGTCTGAGAAAAAAAAACCCTGGAGTTTTATAAATGCACTCAAAGGAACAATATACTTTTTCATATGAAGGGGAAAAAAAGAGGCTGCCTTAGAGAAAAGTAGAGTAGGGAGAGTCTTTAAGAAACTTTAAAACTGAGCACATATGCTTAAAGGAATATTAACATCTTTTCCTACGTTAAGAGATGAGCAGCTAATCCCCATTTTAACTTTAGACTCTAAAATTGAGCAAGCCAGCAATCTCAGGACAAGAAGCCAGAGGGATTATTGACACAAATGAGGAAGATTCAGAGGTGACTCACCATTGTCTCTTTATGCAAGTGTGGTAGAAGAAATGCTAAAATGGCAGTAAAAATGACTGAGAAGTCACACTCTTTTTAAGATTTTTTTTTTGAAACATGTTATTCTAAAACAGGTGCTCTTAACCTCTTTTGTTCCACAGACCCCTTTGCTAGTCAGCTGAAAACCACGGACCCCTTACTAAGTCCACACTATACTATGTATTATTTAATAAATATAGCACACCCGCATCAACACGTCCCCATAAGAATAATGTTTTTTTAATTTTCAGTTCAGGCTCACGGGCCCCCTGAAATCTTTCCACAGACCCCAAGGGGGTCCCTGGTTAAGAACCCCTGTTCTAAAAGTATGATTGGTTTTGCTGATTTCTTAATGTTTAATTATCTTAATTAGTTTTAATAAAGGGTATTTTTATATTAAAATATATGGAAATGGCCATGGGTCTCTTCATCATCATCCCTTATTCTCTCCGAAGATGATTATGTACATGTCAGGACACCTTATGGATGGGATGGAAGTATCAAAAATAAATGTACAGGAAACAACCATTGGTCTTATATGAAGGGTGTTCTACCCAGAATCTTCTAGTACTGACTTTTGAAGCTACTAGAAGTTCTAAAATAATAAAAAGCACAATAACAGAAAAAATACTAATTATCAAAGTGAAAAGTAGATTCCAGGTTCAGCTGATGATACTAATAAATGTGACATGGCAGTCAAATGTACACTATTGTTGATGGCATCAATATTTACAATATAATTTAACATTGGAATATTACCTTAAATGTAATCATGTTTTATCCTAAGGAAGTTTCTATAGACATAGTTATAATTTATTTCTGAAAATTCACCAAATTTTACTAATATGATCTGTAATATAGAGCTTGGGATATATCATTTGGAAGAAACAGTTCTTAAACTTATAATTTCACCAACTTTTATTAGTCTGAAAGCCTTGAACTATCAGAGATATTAATAATCAAAATCTCTAGCATTTGGTTACCTTTTACAATTGTTTGCTTTACTCTGGGTACAACATGGAAAAAGTAATGAACAGATGGTATTAAGTACTCTTTGACCATTGTAGTGTACTGACATGTTGCTTGTCAAGAAAATCTTCTTCCTCTTCATCTGTACTGCTCTCAGAAAGTGTCAGCCAAGACTGAATTTCAGTATCTTTTCCAGAAGAGCTAGAAATACATTAAAAGATCAATACACAATATACAAAACCAAGCTTCAACTTTTCATTTATCTTCTGATCAATACTACATACATTGGAGGCAGGCAGATGTGAGGGGACTATATCAGACAGGGACTATAATTTTCAATGTGCCCAATATACCAGGCCTCTTTTAATGAGAAATTCTCATCATTCTCATTCTCCCAAGAAATAAAGCTACAGTGGAAGCAAGGAGAGAAGATTTTATGGTCTCTGGTTGTATCTTCATTGGTGATTCAGAAAGCACTTCAGAAACTTTCAGAGCCTCAGGGTCATCATTATGAACATTCATCATTTCAAGTGGCTGGTTAATAAAATCCAAATGAATAGATTGCCAGATAAATCACCTCTTTGTGTACAGTAAATTAGGATATGTGGCTAGCCAGTCAAGATATGCCAATGACAAAATTAATGACAGCCATTATTTAGTTTTTTTTATTTGATTTTATTGAGTATTGTATTTTATTGTGAGGAGGAATAAGTGGAGGCTCTAAGTAGGTATCTAAGTTTGGGAAGAGAGGTATTGCAGGGTGACAGAGAAGACTCTGTATAAGTCAGGCCTTTTGGTCCTAAATTATCTAGACTTTCTGCCCATGTATGCCATTAAATAATATGAAATAACTCACTCTATGCTGGTTAAAACTTGCTTTGGTTATTTTTATGCCCAACACAGACTGAATTAGCAGTTTCTAAACTTTAGTCTGTGGACCAGTAAAGATCTAACTCTGATAAAGTTTTCACTGGTCCAAGAAGAGAAGAGAAAATAAGGACAAGGTAATGACTTTTTCATTGCCTTTTTTATTTTAAAGGACTGTGTTTTATTCTGTTACTTTTAAGCATTAAATGCCATCTCTTTTACGAAATGGATGTGAGAGTAGGTGACAGGTTGAGCTTGTTTTTTAATGACGTTTTTAGGAATAAAAAATTGGCAAACTAATATTGGTCCCTCATTTTTTTTCAATTTTTTATTTAAGTGGTGTTTGGAATGTAAAAATCCAAGAACCATGGCTAAACGACTCCCTCCTTCAGAAAGACAGAACAACAGATTCTTGATTCCCTTTTACTGTAATATTAGACTTCAAACCAATCAAAGGAATTTACATTTTAGGGGACTTTTATTATACATTTAATTTTAATCCTTATAGAAAGAGTCCTCCTTTAAGAAACTTCAGGTTGTCAATATTAGATATTTTAGACTCTTTTTCTGAGGAATTTATTAGTATAATTTATGTCCCTTATAAACTGATAAAGAAACCCCTAAATGTGTTGAAGTGATAAAAATTAAAATATGCTATCATCCACATCTAGATTCAATTTCCAAAAATAAATATCAATTGTCTATTTTCAAAATTTAATTTATATTGGGGAAGATTCTATTAATGGAAAGAATTGAAATTAGGTTAATTAATTCAAGTAATACAAGTGTTTGATAATATAAGAAGAAATGCTGAAAGATTGTTAAATTTCAAATGCCTTTTCATTTTCTGATACACATTATGCAGCCCAGAACTATCTCTTCAAGTTAGAGTAACAACTTCATAAGCTTTTTACTAAATCCTGATAATAGGTCAGCAAAAGATGCAGACATTTTACAAAGAATGGTCATATAAAGTGCACACATGAGGACAATCTTTCTTTATATAGTAAAAACAACTAGATGGGCTTGTCAAAAATTTTACTATGTGCTATTTTTATGCATAAGCAGCAGGCTTAACATACCTCAGTTCCTTAACGCTGCGGGGGCCCCTTGCATGTGAAGTCTCAGGGAATTCAGTAGT
The DNA here is from genome assembly GCA_026826555.1 of Tolypeutes matacus. NCBI lineage: Eukaryota > Metazoa > Chordata > Mammalia > Cingulata > Chlamyphoridae > Tolypeutes > Tolypeutes matacus. The sequence goes on along the minus strand of JAKSZT010053887.1, from coordinate 63,615,258 downwards.
AGTCTGACTTATATTTTGCAAAGGATTGTTGAAGACCGGTAACTCTTCTAAGGTTAGGTTGTAAAGTTTTTCTGAAGGATCTGAAATATTTTATTTCATGCATTGTCAACCCATAAATTCGAGAAACCACGGCACAGTATATGGCACTGAAAGTTTGCCCAGAATAAACTACAAACAGTAGAGTGCCAATACAAACTTTTAATCATCTCTCATTTTTCTGTGCTGATATTTGTGTGGTAGGTAGAGGGTGAGTAAGCTTGATCTGAGATTCCATATTAGGGTATAAGTATCAAGTTACCTTAATCATGTTGAGTTTTAAATATACATTATACTCAAGAAATGTGTCCAATGTCCTGAGAATTCACCAAATTTCCAGATAATCAAGTGATCCTTCTTAGCAGCTAGATATTAAGCAACTCTCCAACTTCCCTGCATATTAAACACTTTTTTTTTTTTTTCCCTCCCAAGGAATAAAAGCTCTACTCCTGTACTGTCTGAGGCAAAAGGTTAGCCGTGGCAAAGCAGCCCTTTCTTTGTCTCTTTGCTTTAAGTTGGGTAGATAATAACCATTGGTATTTGAGGGGCAAAGCCTTATATCATCTGCCTTTTCATATAGTTGGCCTTGATAAGGACAGAGAGTATACATTAAATAATCAAAATGTATAGGCAAGCATTCTTTTACATAAACTACCAAAAAATTCAAGAATAAAAATAAATATCATTGCTACATTAGAAATGCCATAATGCCTCCTTTTTGTTATTGATGAAGTTGTAAGAGCCATCTAAATTATATAAAAGGTTACGCTATAATGACTTTTAAAATAAAAATTTAAAAAACTGGGTGCTATTCTCATTCTCATGAAAGTGCCAAGTAAACCTCCTTCTGGTCAAAAGGACCAAATACCAAGCTATATGTATTCTACACTAGACTGAAAACTAGTTTATGTTTGATGGTTAGTAGGAGCTTGAAGTTTTTGAGCAAGCAGAAATTCTCCTATTAAAAATAACATAGATTATTCCTACTGAAAATAGATTTTAATACATTTTACAGTTGGACGAGTCCTTAAAATTATCTAGCCCAGTGATATTCAAATTATGATATATAGGTGAACTGAGTAAGTTTGGGGATGAAGTTCCTGTTCCTGCCATCCCCAAAGCAATCAGCACAGCTTTATTTGAGCTACTTTAAATTGTGGGACTCTATATAAAATTAATTTTGAATTAAAAAATTCCTCAGCTAAAATATTTGAAACCACTTGACTACTCCCATTCTCTTTTGTTAGAAATTAGAAAATTGAGAAAGAGAATTTGCTAAAGTCACATAACCACGTTAAAACTGGAAATAGACCTGATCTCTTTTAGTTCACCTGTATTGAAAATTGCTATGTTCTAGGATTAAATTATTTAGCTTTAGGCTATCATTTCCTCTATTTTTCCACAAGGTAAAAAAAACAAAAACAAAAACAAAAAACAGAAAAAGCAGGTATCTAAAGTACCATATATGCCCCGATGATAGAGAATGTTGCCTATGGGAATGCAGTCAATTTTAGGATTTGGAATTGGTGGAATTACAGTACTAAAACCCAGTAGTGATACTTCATTCTAGAGAATAGCAGCAAGAGGGGCGTTTAAACTTGGTTAGAATTTGAGCTCTAAACAAATAGAAAAAGAACTAATTCAAATAGTGCAAATAGAACGAGCCTATTTTATAGAATTGTTCATTCTCAAAAATATATTTAAAAATACCACATGAAGTTAATGCAAGAAAAGGTCACATCACTTAATTTTAGGTAAAGTCAAGACAGAGAAAAATAAAACTGCTTACAAAAACCTTATTGCAGATTAGTGTTAAACCTAAAAAGTCAAATACACAAAAACCTGAATCTCTTGTTTTTCTAATTCCAGACCAGGTAAGATGAGACTGAAATTTATATTGGAACATTTTCTTTTTAACTATTAAATTTGCTCATTGTTAAGCAATGGAATCAATTTCTAACCCAAGAGTGAAGCATACATGTTCTCTGATCGTGGAGGAACCTCTTAAACAAAACAATAAACAATTAGATAAAGAGGGGAAAATTGATAAACAGAGTTCTAAAGTGTATTTCTAAAACTCAAATCATTTAAAACACATGGGTAAAATTGTATTCCATAGGGAAATAAATTTTATTTGAATAGAAGAAAGGAAGGAAAGAAGAAAAAAAAGGAAGGAATGAAGAAATAAATTAAAACTTTTGAAAAAATGGAAACAAAGCAACAAAACTATTTCCCAATAAGGAACAAGGGGGAAAAAATTCTATAGCACTATCTAACATAGCTACCTACTGTTATTGCAAGTGTTTGGGAAGGTATGACAACCAGGATACTCACCCTGGAACCTATTCCCAGGCCATTCAGCCTCTTGTTTTCCTTTTCCACATCTATCCTCTCCACTCCTGCTATGCCTTGCCTTTTTTAAAAAATAATTTATTTATTTATTTTGACATACTGGGGCTGGGGATTGAACCTGGGACCTCGTATGTGGGAAGCTTATTTTGTTTTTAGTAAGTACCGGGGATTGAGCCCAGGACCATGTACATGGGAAGCAGGCGCTCAGCCACTTGAATTACTTCCTCTCCCCTATGCTTTGCTGTTTTATCCCCCCTTTTCTTACTTTCTCCATGCCTTTTTCTCTTAACTTCCACTCTGCTCATACTCTCTCCTTCTTAAATGGTCACAATATTGATTTGAAGTCAGGACTTCAAGTGATTTAAGCAACACTGAGGTATGGAAGCACACAGAGAGAATGTAGAAGTGCCTGGGAGACCACAAGTAACTTACTACATGGCCTAGAGCCCCAGTTACTGCATTGGCAAGTGGAGATTAAGAATGGCACCTGCTCCATCCAACTCACAGTGTAACTATTAACGTTAAATGAAGCCACACTGCATATAAAAACAACTGATACTATTATTCACTGAATAGTTTTATCTTCCTTACATCATAATTTTTTGCATTGCCTTTCACTTGTATGTAGTCCTTGATTTTTTTCCTGCAACTCAAAGGTACCCTAAAGCAAAAAGATTGCCATTCTAGTCCTTTGTAACCTGGCTGTCTTTACAAGGGTGATCTAATTAATTTGCTCACTACAAATCCCGATTAGAAGAACGCTTTTATAGTATGATAGTCAAGCTATGAACAGAGGATCCAATTATTCAGCAAGTCACTGATTCACCATTTTATTTCACAGACAGTATGTCTACATATGCATTAGGGAGATTTTTATTTTCATTGTTTAAGAAAAACTACTTTCCTCTCTTTAATTACTTGGCTCAGCTAACTACCTGTGAGCTTGTACAAATACAAGATCATCATGGGAATTTAAAGTCCACAAAGCCTTTTAAACCACAAATCAGAATGAGTTGTAAACAAACTAATTATTTTTTAACTATTGAAGAGAAGAATGCTTTAAAGCACAGTTTCTGATTCTTTCTCATAATGTATATCTCCTGATATTATCCAAATTTCTTCAGGCTATAACAAGTTCCATAAACTGACAAGGTACCTTAGTAAGTTATACTGATATATTGAGTTTATTAAGGAAATGATTGTATTGCTATTTATAAAGATATTGGTGGAGGGAATAATAATACAGCATGAATTATAGTTTAACTATAATCCTCAGAGTGATCCATAATAAAACAGTTAGCTTTAGAATCAAACAAGTTTTACAGTTGACTAAAAATTGGGCTTCCAAGAGCATTTTTTTGAGGACTTACTATGCGCTAGGTAGTTAAGTGTGTGTGCACACATGTGTACATGTGTGTACCATGTGTACGTATGTAGTGAGATACATTTTCAAAACTACAATATAATATATATAATTTCATTCCATTATCAAACAATTTTATGATAGGTCCTATTATCATACCCATCTTTCATATACAGAACCTGACGCAAAGAGATTAGGAAAAAAATTAAGTTAGTAAATGGTGGTATCAAGTTTCAAAACTGTATCAGAGAGCGATGTAGTTCAAGTGGTTGAGTACCTGCTTCCCATGAATGAGGTCATTCAATGCCCGGTACCTCCTAAAAACAAAATAAAACTGGATCATCTAAATGGGGAGTCTGCACTCTCAGCCACTCTGCTCTGCTACCTTCTCTTTCCTGATGCAGTTGCATCTGCAACTGCACCCCTACTCCCACCCCAGACCACCCTGGATCCTTCTGAAAGAACACTAATATCTGCCATAGAAATCTGAATCAAAGGAGAAGCAGGGACTGCTTTAATTAATGCAGCTATTTTCCACCTTTTTTCCCAAGCTCCTTGACATGGTTCTTTCTCATAGAACTTAGAAAGAAGTTGGTGTGACCTAGTGCTAAGAGAAAACATATCAGAAGGGTCGCTGCTCACAAAAATGCAGCTTCCCCAGAGAAGCAAACATATTTACATTTGTCTTAAGAGCCAGATGTGTGACTCTGTCTATGTGAACCCAAATCCCATGAAGAATTTTTCTCCACTGTTCCACTAATAAGTTTTTCTACCCTTTGATGCTAAATTGCCTACAAAGGCCATATACAGAATTAGTGAATTTTCTAGAATGGAGTCCGATTTCACCACAGCTCTGTCACCTCACTAACTGAAGGCTAATTCAGCTGATGTGTTGTCCCCTTCCTTCCTCAGAGCTTCAGGCAAGTCTTTCCAAATGCTGTGCATTCCTCCAAAGCCAGTCTTCCAAAGAGAAAGTCATTCCTGGGTTAAGTCTCTTTATTTGGTTGTGTTCTGCTGCTGGGCCATCAGAAAAGCCCTGGCAGTTCGTTGGCCATGTAGTGAGTGTTTATTTTCATATAGGATACTTTATGTGCTCAAGTGAAAATACCAGTATGAGTGTAAAAAATGAGTGACACAGGAAAAGAGTGAAGCATACAAGAACAAAAAGTAATAAAGGAAATGGAAATTATGGAGTGGGAAAAAAAATTACTGCTTTGTAAACCACTGTTTTCATTTACAAATAATTGAATTTATACATTTATCAAAATCAGAGACCCTTTATTTTCTGATATAAACTATATAGTCATCGTTTTAGATCCAGTTCAGACTGACATGCTTCCTGTTAGAATTGGCCTTTCAGGTGAGAATTATAGCCAAAGAGCCTCATGTTTGATGTTTAGTAATTTAGAGTAAGGCAAATGAATGATGGGTCAGGATGGATCACAAACTCCTACTCTAGCCCCTAATGAAATGAATAGAAAAAGCAGAAAAATATGAATAAAGTAAAAATCACAAGAAGAAATAAACAAAAAAGGGATACAAGCACAAATAAACTTTGAAAAGGGGGCAAATAAGGAAATGAACTGAAAACTCTTTGAGGTATAGCTGGGTGCTACTCCTGTCAGTGTCCATCCCCTACCACAGCAGAAATAGGAAAAGGAGAGTCAACAAAAATACAAAGAAGTCTCACTAATAACACTACAACTTGGAGAAAAGTAGGGAATAGGGAAAATAGAGGAAAACATTTGACACATTGATCATGACTATAAGAAAATTTCCCACAAATCCTTTAGTTACAAAAGAAATAATGAAAACAAACTTTTTAGAAAATACCCCCTGCCAAGTCTCACAGATAAAACAACTAAATGTCAGATATCAAAAAAGTGATGGCAAAACTAAAAGAATAATTAAATTGTCACCTGTTCCTGGATTAGATTTCAGAGCAGGAAAAAAAAAAACAAAAAAAAAAAAACTATAATGGACATTATTAGGACAACTGAAGAAAATTAGATATGGACTAATATCTATCAACATTAAATTTCCTGATTTGGATCACAGTGCTGTGCTCATGTGAAGAAATGTCCTTGTTCTTGGGAAATACAATGAAATCTAAAAGGAAACAATGTGTCTAGCTTCCTCTCAAACGATTCTCAAATGTGTGTGTATGGGGGTGGGGGTGGGAGAGAATAAAGAGAGAATGAATGCTAAAGCAAATGGGGCAAAAGATAAGTAAGAAGTGACCTAAGTATAAAGAGCCTACAAGAGTTTCTTGTAATGTTCTTGCATTCCTGAAAACTCTTCTGTAAATTAGAAATTATATCAAAATAAAAAGTTACCACACACAAAAAATTCAAAGCAACACCATTAGAGAACTAATTAAAATATCAAACAATAAAGAATAGACCAAACTCAGATAAAACTGAAATCCTGATATGGATGACAAGACTGAAATAATCCCAGCAAATGCAAAAGAAAACACAAACTTGTTAAAACAACTGAAGAAAATATGAATAAACATATTATACAAAGAGGATCCAACTTTTTTTTTTTTTTTACAGCAGGTTCTCAGCAGGAGAGAGCCAAATGGAAAAGAAAAGCAATTCAAAGATACAATACAGGGAGTGGCTGTAGCTCCAGTGGTTGAGCGCCTGCTTCCCATGCACCAGGTCCCGGGTTCTATCCCTGGTACCTCCTAAAACCAAAATAAACAAACAAACGAGAAAACCAATTCTCATTGAGGAGTGGATGCAGCTCAGTGGTTTAGCAAGTGCTTCCCACGTACCAGGTCCTGTGCTCAATCCCTGGTACGTCCCAAAAAAAAAAAAAAAGATACAATACAAAATATTTTTCTGTAAATAAGGAGAAACTTACTCTGCAGACGTAAATAGAACCCTGTATTGTTTTGGAAAATGCTAAATTTACACTGAAACACAATCCAATAAAGTTAATGAGTTTTAAGAATTGAAAAAAATCAAGCATTCAGTCAGGAAAAAAGTCTGTCACATGCAAGAGAAAGGGGGAAGTAAAAAATCAAGGTGACCTCAGATTATCTCACAGCAGAATTCAGAGACAGGAAAAAAAATGAATCAGTATGTGTGAAGTTCAAGAAAAAGGTGGCCCAAGCCAATTTGTTCTTCAAACATAAAGGTAATAGACATCTTAAACATGAAATTACTCAGGTAATAGAATCACCAAGAGCTCCTCCTGGGAGGGGGTGCAGGGGCAAAGAAATTTGCTATAAAGGACTAGCACCATATTAAGAGTCAGAAGTCAGTGAGAAAATGTTAAGTGCAGAAGAAAACCAAGTGTGACTCGCTAAATAATTCTAGCTAACTTGCCAATTCACCATAAAGACAAAAGACAGACATTTTTAATAATGCCATAATCAAATCTTTCAGAGATTAATCAAAATAAATAGTTCAAGATTAAGAAGTGCTGGTAAAAGTGCTGGCATTGAGCATTTAATCCATGTGAGATTTCCCTAAGCAATAGAAAATAAAAGGAAATCTTGAAAAAATAAAAATATTAACCTAATTATCACAGAGATAATCAATATTGTTTAGAATTACATGTGGTAAAATGAAACAATGATATAACAAATGAGTCCTCATCTTTCAACACTATTGGGGATTTTGATCATTACTGTATAAAACTAAAACATATAGCTAAAAATTGTCTCAATTGCTTACTGTTTCTTTTGACCTTTTTCATTTACTTTTAAAAAATTTCAGGTCAGATCACATAAAACTGCCAATATTCCACTGTTTTTGGTCTATAAATAAGGCAATTTCATATGGTTCAACTTCATAATATTTTGTGGTAAAAATATATTTATCTGAAATTTACAATGTACTTTAGTTTCATTTCAATGTTTCTTTTGTTCAGTTGAGTAAGTATATATTTAATGATTTTATTAAAATTATGCAGAGCATAAATCTATTTTTATTAAATTATCATCTTTCCTTCAATTCTTCTCAGTATATATTCTTACATGTGTAATTATGATATAAACAGAGAAATGTTTAAAATGATGTGCATCAAATGTTAATTACAGATGTTTTCAAGGTAGTGAGATTTTGTTTGGATTATTTTTTTCTTTCCTGCATTTTGTTGTATTGCTTAAATTTTTCGAAAACCAAGATTTACCATTTTTCTAAAAATAACCAAGTCATCATTATAAGGTGAAATAAAGGAGAGGACTGCTAATACATTAAAACAACAACAACTAAAAGGAGAAAGAAGTATGGAATATACAAACCCAGAGAAGTTTCTGGTCTGTCTCCTGGACCTAGAGCTGGTTTCTATTATCTGGGTAACATAAGGAGATATTCAAGAAAACAGACAGACACAAAGGTTGACAGTTAAAGAGGGAAAGGGACAGAAAATGTTTTGTTTGCATGCTTGTTTTTTTGGAGTAAGATATGAAGAATCAGGCAGAAAGCAAAGTTAACATTGTTTATGGTGGAAAATAAATAGCATTACCTGTAAGATTTCTCAGCACATTTAATTCTTTTCCCAAACTGTCTAGGGTTTGTTGATCAGCAGTGTCATCTAAGAAAGGCTCATTCTGGTCTGTAATATCAATATATTCAATTTCTGAAATTTCAGAAGCAGCTGTAGATAATGATGGAGCAGCTACACTTCTTGGTCGAGGCTGAGAGGATGATAAGCAGCTGGAGCTATTTTTAACAGAGTTAGAAAGTGGTAAATTTACAGTTGAAGGTCTCCGTGATGGCCGGCCTAAAATGCAAAGCAAGAATTTAAAAAATGGAAAGATTTTTAAAATGCTGAGTGAATGCTTAAAGATACAAAATACCCATACTCAACACTTAGAGCAGTTAAGTTCATGCAACATAGATAGCATATCTACTTTTTTTTTTTTTTTTGCTTACAAAAATTTTATTTATATATATATATATATACATATATTTTAAGAGGTGCTTAGATTACCTAAAATATTACACGGAACCCACTGGGATTCCCATGTTGCCCACCTCCCACACCTCCCACCACATCCCACACAAACATCTCCCACAGTGTGGCCCACCAACCTCAATGAACTTACACATCCTGGAGCCTTGCCACCAACCATAGATCACAGTTCACACTCTAGACCACACTCTCTCCCACTCAGTTCTGAGTAGGAACTGAGCATATCTACTTTTGATCTAAAAGTGGGTCATCCATTTTGGTTTGCCACAATTTGTTAATCTCAAATTAATTTGTCTCTGTCATAAAGGACACTTCTGGATTATTTTCCCCTAACTTTTCTACATTCAAAAAATACAAATAAATGTTAATATTTACTAAAGCAAAACCTCTATAAACCAAGTCAATTCCAGACCAAAAGAGCACTCAAAGAGCTGTGCCATGTTTCTTAAATTCTAGTGTGATGCCATGCTGTACCTTGTAAGACAAAAACTCATAGGGTAAACATGGGTGTCACCCCTGGTATGCCAATTTTACTTGACAGCATGTAATCTATTTTTATATTAAAACAAATATGGAGACAAAATAGGCTAGCATGAAAATCTGTGTGACTTTTTAGAAAAATACAGGCTTTTAAAAATTGAGATCTATTAATGATCAAAGGGTAAGAATGCCCAGTAAGAAGCTCCAGGAATCAGTCCCTCCAACATAATAATATTTAAACAAGAAGGAACTGTCTGAATCAACTATGAAAAAAAGTGGGAGTCCAGTAGAACACTGTGCAGCATCCAGGGAAGAGTGGAAGGAAGAGGCTGGTAAATTATTGTAAATACCAGTAAACTGCTCTCTCTGGGCTGCAGTTATCATCATGGATCCCCCACTCTCACAGCAAGCAGCGGTGGAGTGCGGTCCCGGGTGTAGCTTGCTGGTGTCAGAAAGTGACATAAAATCCATTTCCCGAAGATCTGAGGGGGGCTCAGTCTGATTGTAGCTCACTGCTTTTGATTAGCTATGGGACCATCTCTGAGGGTGGCCATTGTTCCAGCCCATCCTGGACAAAGGTGATGAGGGAGACTCAGAAATAGTGCACTTCCTCAGACTGTGGAGGACAGCTGAAGAGCTGCATTTGCTGAGCAGAGGCCAAGTGAAAAACACATAGCTTTGGAGAGCTGTGGATGAAACTCCTGGTGTCCTTCTTGGCCTCTTATTCTTCCCCTCCCCAGGGCAGTGCTCCCTTTGTGCATCCCTGACCTTGTTCCAGCTAGGAAGGAAAGATGTGGGAAACTCCTCTCCAGCATGCCCCTCTCTCCCCAAATTTGCCCTGCAGGCAAAGGCAGCTTGTGACTATGAAAGCAGTCACCAATAAAAAGTGAATTTGCAAAGATGATAAAAGTCGTTTTTTGCTTAGGTTTGCTTGGGTTTGTCACTACCTGACACACAAGAAAATCTCTGTCATATCATCAGCTGGGTATTAAATCAAGAAATAGACATCTCAGAGAATAAATCCCAGAGGTAGCATTTTAAAATATTAAAATGTACAGTGTTAAACAAAAAAGTACAAGACAAAGAAAACTGGAAATGATAGTTTCCAGAAAGCGTCAACGAATACCAGGCTGTGGACAAACAGACCAAAAAATTTTAAAAAATATATTATCTTCAATATGCTGAAGGAATTGAAGGAATATACAGAGAAAGAACTAAAGGATGCCAGGAAAACAATGAATGAGCAATATGAGAACATTTATAAAAAGACAGGAATTTTAAAAAGGAACCAAATAGAACTACTGGAGTTGAAGAGCATAATAACTGAAATGAAAAATTCCCAGGAGCAGATTGGAGCTAGCAAAAGAAAGAATCAATGAACTCCAAGACAAGGCAATTGAAATGAGTAAGGCTGAAGAGCAGAAAGATAAAAGAATTTTTAAAAAAAGAATGCACAGAGCCTATGAAACCAATGGGATACCATCAAGTATAACAACATATGTAATATGTGATTTCTAGAAGGAGAAGAGAGAAAGGGGCAGAAGGAATATTCAAGCAAACAATGACAGAAAACTTCCCAAATTTATTGAAAGATGTGAATATGCACATCCAACAATCCCAAAGAACACCAACAGGATAAATTTGAAGAGAAATATGCCCCATCACATATCACATACTGATCAAACAGTTGAATACAAAGAACAAGGAGAGAGTTCTGAAAGGTGCAAGAGAAAAGCAGCATGTTGTGTACAAGGAAGTGTCAATTAGATTCAGTGCCAATTTCTCATCAGAAACCACGGAGGCAAGAAAGCAGTGGTTTGAAGTACTTAAAGTATGTAGAGAAAACAATTATTAACCAAGAATTTTATATAGGACGAGACATTTTTGAAAAACAAAGACAGGATTAAGACATTCCAAGATAAACAAAAGCTGAAGGAGTGCATCACCACTAGACTGCCATACAAGCAATGCTAAAGGGAGTCCTTCAGAGTGAAAGGACAGGACACAAGCTAGTGGTTCAAAGAGGCAAAAGGAAAAAAGAACTCTGGTAAAGGTAATCATTTGGATATTCATAAATGCCAGTACTATTGGGGGGGGGTGCACAGGGACCAACAATCACCAGCTGCTCTAGTAACAAAAATTATGCTTCCGAAATCTCTTGATGTCGATTCTGCATGAAGAGCAAGCGAGGCGACCTACGTGTGCCATTCACAACAGAAGCCCTTTTTTGCCAGTACTAATATATTGTATTATTTGATATGTAGCTCCACTTCTTACTTCCTCCAGGTGCTAAAATGCAAATGCATAAAAAGTAATGGTAAATCTATGGTTTTGGTCATACATACAAAGATATAATTTACACAAAGATAAAATATGTAACACATTCAAAAAAAGGTGAGGGGACAAGTATAGGAAGAGTGTATGAATATGCTATTAAAGTCAAGTTGGTATCAAATAATATATGATTGTTATTTACTTAGGATGCTAAATTTCAACCCTATGGTAACCACAAGTAAAATATATGAAAAATATATCCAGATAGAAATGAGAAGTGACTCAATATGGCATTATAGAAAATATCAAATAAATATAAAAGTAGGCATTAATGGAAGAATTGATTGACAAAAAATGGTATAACAGTTACAAAGACAAAATAGCAAAATGGCAGAAGAAAGTCCTGCATTATTCAAAACTGACTTTAAATGTAATTGAATTAAACACTCCAGTCAAAAGGCAGAGATTGGCAGAATGGATATAAAGTATGACCTAACTGAATGTTGTTTACAAAAGACTGATCTTTAATTCAAAGACATAAGTAGGTTGAAAAATAAAGGATGGAAAAATATACCATGCAAGTAGTAACCAAGGGAGATTTGGGGTAAGCTATATTAATATCAGATAAAATCGTTTTTAAATTAAAATCTGTGATGAGTGACAAAGATGGTCATTATATACTGATAAAGGGGAAATTCAGCAGAAAGCTGTAACAGTTATAAATATATTTGCACCTCATAGCAGAGCACCAAAATAAATGAAGCAAATGCTGACAGATTTGAAGGGAGAAATAGACAGTTCTATATTTGTAGGCCTTCAATACATCACTTTCAATAATTATAGAAATCTGGACAGAATATCAGTAAGGAAGTAGAAGATGTGAATGATACTGAAAACTAAACCTATCAGATATATATTGAATATTTCACCCAACAACAAAAGAATACACATTCTTCATTCTTCCCAAGTGTACATGGATCATTCTCCATGTAGACCATATGTTGGGTCACAAAACAAATCTCAATAAGTTAAAAAATATTGAAATCATACAATTATCTTCTTCAACCACAATGAGATGAAGCTAGAAACCAATACCAGAGAGAAAAATGGAAAATTTAAAAATATGTGGAAATTAAACAATGCACACTTAAGCAATAGGTTAAAGATGAAATCACAAAGAAAATTGGGAAATATCTTGAGGTGAATAAAAATGGAAATACAACATACCAAAATTTATGGGATATAGCAATGGCAGTGCTGAGAGGGAAATTTATAGCTCTGAATGCTATAAATTTAAAAAGAAGAAAGATTTCAAATCAGAGACCTAACCTCAAAACTGGAAGAACTAGAAAAAGAAGAGAAATTAAACACCAAGTGGGGAGAAGTAATGAAATAAAGATTAGAGAGGAGATAAAGATAATAGAAAAAAACAAAAACAAAACACAATAATCAGCAAAACCAAAAGTAGGTTCTTTGAAAAGACCAATATAAGTGACTAACCTCTAGCTAGACTGACAAAGAAATAAAAGGGAGAAGACAAAAATAACTAAAATCAGAAATAAAAAGGGAGATATTGGTAGCTACCCCACAGAAATATGAAAGGACTAACAGGGGATAATATGAACAACAGTATACCAACACATTAGATAACCTAAATGAAATGGACAAATGCCTAGGAAATCACAGAATACCTACACAGCCTCAAAAAAGAAATAGATCTCCACAAATGAGTTAACTAGTACAGAGATTGATTCAGTAATCAAAAACACCCCCAACAAAGAGAAGCCCAGGACTAGAGGGCGTGATCCTGTATATAGAAAGTCTCAAAGATGTTTATGTGAGATGTTATGGGAGTGATGGGAGGTGGAGATCATGCGAATCCCTGTAACTTTTGTGTAACATTTATGTAATCTAAGCATCTTTAAAAATATATATGAAAAAAAAAATAACATTTATGTAAGCAAATGCACATATATGCATATATATCTATATATCATTTTACAAATATTGGTTTGTATTGTGAAAAATTTGATTTTTACCCACAATAAAAAAAAATCTGCAACAAAGTTACTAGAACTAAAAAACAAATTCAAGTCAAAGTGGCAGGGTACAAGATCAACCTGCAAAAATCAGCAGTGTTTCTATACACAAATAATGAGCAACTGGAGGATGAAATCAAGAAAAAAAATCTACTTAAAATAGGAGCTAAAATAATCATATATCTAGGAGTAAATTTAATCAAGGATGTAAAGGACTTGCACACAGACAACTATAAAACACTGCTTAAAGAAATTAAAGAAGACCTAAATAAATGGAAGGGCCTTCCATGTTCATGGATTATCATTAAAATGTGAATTCTACCCAAAATTATTTACAGATTCATCACAAATCCCAATCAAAATTCCAAAAGCCTACTGTGGAGAAATAAAGCCAACTATCTAGTTTATTTGGAAAGGTAAGGGGCCCAAAGAAGATCTTGAAAAAGAGGAACAAAGTTGGGACTCACATTTCCTAAATTTAAAGCTAATTACAACACACTGCAAGCTCCCAGAGCAAGGCGGATTGTGGACAGGGTCCTGCCCGGGGGTCTGTGCTGTGCACGCGTGGAGTGAGAAACTTGGGATATCTATCTGCGCAGATCAATGGCGTGGACGGAATGGTAGAGATTCGGAACATAGAAGTAAGGAAATAAAATAACAAGAAAAAGTGCCAAAGAGAAAACTTAACTCACACACAGAACCACCAGCTAAATAAAACTCTAGAGCATAGAGAAAAGCTAATCAACTGAACAAACCCATCAAGATAATATGATGACCAGAGGGCAACAAAAAATACAAATGACTCTGAGAAACAGGAAAACATGGGCCAGTCCAATGAACAAAATAAAAACCAGGAAGCGATGCAGAACATCAAACAACTAATCAAAGCTATCCAAACAAATATCATGGACCAACTTAAAGAACTGAAGGAAGAGATTAAGGATATAAAGAAGACACTGGGAGAACATACTGAAGAAATAGCAAACATGCCTAAAAAGGTAATGGATATGATGGTGAACAATGGCACAAGCCAAGAAATGAAAAAGACGCTGGATTCACATAACAGCAGATTTGAACAGGCACAGGAAAGAATTAGTGATATGGAAGACAATACAGCTGAAATCAAAGAGATAATAGAACAGATAGACAAAAAGATAGAAAAAAATCCAGCACGGACTCAGGGAAATAACCGATAATACAAAACGCACAAACATACACATTATGGGCATGCCAGAAGGAGAAGAGAAAGGAAAGGGAACAGAAGGAGTGTTGAAGGAAATAATGGCTGAAAACTTCCCAACTCTATTGAGAGACATGGATGTGCAGATCCAGGAAGCACAGCGCACCCAAAATAGTATAAATCCCAACAGGCCAACTCCAAGACATATACTTGTCAAAATGTCCAATGCTCAAGACAAAGAGAAAATACGCAAGGCAGCAAGAGAAAAGAGAACCATCACATACAAGGGAAGCACAATAAGATTAAGTGCTGATTTCTCAGCTTAAACCATGGAGGCAAGAAGACAGTGGTATGACATAGTCAAAATACTAAAAGAAAAAAAACTTCCAGCAGCGAATTCTCTATCTAGCAAAATTGGCATTTAAAAATGATGGAGAGTTCGAAATATTCACAGATAAACAGAAATTAAGAGAGTATGTCAAGAAGAAACCAGCACTTCAAGAAATACTAAAGGAATCTCTACAAGTTGAAAGGAAGAAACAAGGGAGAGAGAGTTGGAGGAGAGTTTAAAAACAACTGAAAAGACAAAAACAGAAACAAAACAACATATGACATACATTAACCCAAATAAAAATGGCTGAAGTAAGAAATTCGTTACGAGTAATAACACTGAATGTTAATAGATTAAATTCACCAATCAAATGACACAGATTGGCAGAATGCATAAGAAAATATGATCCATCTATATGCTGTCAATAAGAAACCCACCTTTGACCCAGGGATTCAAGGAGGCTGAAAAGTGAATGGCTGAACAACCATTTTACAAGCTAACAATAGCCAAAAAAGGGCAGGAGTAGCTATTCTAATATCAGAAAAAATAGACTTTAAATGCAAAACTATTCTAAGAGACAAAGATGGACACTACATATTAGTAAAAGGAGTAATACCTCAAGAAGAAAGAACAATCATCAACATTTACGCACCTAATCGGGGTGCCTCAAAATATGTGCGGCAAACTCTGGAAAAACTAAGAGGAGAAATAAATGCCTCTACAATTATAGCAGGGGACTTCAACACACCACTATCATCATTAGACAGAACATCTAGACGGAGAATCAATAAAGAAACTAAGGCACTCAACAATACATTAGAAGACCTGGATTTAATAGACATATACAGAACACTACACCCAAATACAGTGGGATTTACATTCTTCTCGAGTGCACATGGAACATACTCCAAAATAGACCACATGCTAAGCCACAGAACAACACTCAATGAATTCAGAAAGATTGAGATTATACAAAGTAATTTCTCTAACCACAACGGAATGAAGTTGGAAATCACTAAGGGCCAAAGAAACAGGTTAGGCACAAGGATATGGAAGTTAACCAACACACTCTTAGACAAACAGTGGGTCAAAGAGGAAGTCTCAAAAGAAATCAGTAACTACCTTGAAACTAATGAAAACGACAACACAACATATCAAAACCTATGGGATGCAGCAAAAGCAGTTCTGAGAGGGAAGGTCATAGCCATACATTCATATATTAAAAAAGAAGAAAGAGCTAAAATTGAAGACCTAACTGCACACTTGGAGGATTTGGAAAAACAACAACAAACTAAACCTAAAGGAAGTAGAAAGAAGGAAATAACAAAGATTAGAGCAGAACTAAATGAAATAGAGAATAAGAAAGCACTGGAAACAATAAACAAAACCAAAAGTTGGTTCTTCGAGAATATCAATAAAATGGACAAACCCTTAGCCAGACTAACAAAGAAAAAGAAAGAACAGATGCAAATACATAAAATAAGGAATGAGCAAGGGGATAGCACTACTGACCCCACAGAAATAAAGAGTATCATAAGAGGATACTTTGAAAAATTATATGCCAACAAGAATGACAATTTAGAGGAAATGGAGAAGTTTCTAGAAACCCACAAACAGCCTACATCGATGAAAGAAGAAATAGATGAACTCAACAGTCCAATTGCAAGTAAAGAGATAAACTCAGTCATCAAAAATCTCCCAACTAAAAAGAGTCCAGGACCAGATGGCTTCACAGCTGAATTCTACCAAACATTCCAGAAAGAGCTAACACCAATTCTACTTAAGCTCTTCCAAAAAATAGAAGTAGAAGGAATACTACCTAACTCATTCTATGATGCCAACATTACCCTAATACCAAAACCAAATAAAGATACCACAAGAAAGGAAAATTACAGACCAATTTCTCTAATGAACCTAGATGCTAAAATCCTCAACAAAATACTTGCTAATCGCATTCAACAACATATCAAAAGGATAATACACCATGACCAAGTGGGTTTCATCCCGGGTATGCAACGATGGTTCAATATAAGAAAATCAATCAATGTAATACACCACATAAACAGATCGAAAGAAAAAAAATCACATGATCATCTCTATAGATGCAGAAAAAGCATTCGACAAAATACAGCACTCTTTCCTCATAAAAACACTACAAGAGATAGGAATAGACGGAAACTTTCTGAATATGATAAAGGGTATATATGAAAAACCCAAAGCTAACATCATTTTCAATGGTGAAATCCTAAAAGCCTTCCCTCTGAGATCGGGAACTAGACAAGGATGCCCACTATCACCACTCCTATTTAACATTGTCTTAGAAGTACTTGCATGAGCACTGAGACAAGAAAAGGACATAAAAAGCATCCAGATTGGAAAAGAAGAAATAAAAGTTTCATTATTTGCAGATGACATGATCCTACACATAGAAAGCCCTGAGAAATCCACAACAAGGCTTTTAGAACTTATAGAAGAGTTCAGTAATGTTGCAGGCTATAAGATCAATGCTCAAAAATCAGTAGCATTTCTATACAATAATGAGCAAACTGAGGAGGAAATAAGGAAAAAAATACCATTTACAATAGTAACTAAAAGAATCAAATACCTAGGAATAAATTTAACTAAAGATGTAAAGGACTTATATACACAAAACTACACAACACTGTTAAAGGAAATCAAAGAAGACTTAAATAAATGGAAAAATATTCCCTGTTCATGGATAGGAAGATTAAACATCATCAAGATATCTATCCTACCCAAACTAATCTATAGATTTAATGCAATCCCAATAAAAGTCATCACTGTATTTTTTAAGGAACTGGAAAAACTAACCACAAAATATATTTGGAGAGGCAAGAGGCCCCAAATTGCCAAAGACATATTGAAAAGGAAAAATGAAGTTGGAGGTATCACACTACTTGACTTAAAAACATACTACAAAGCTACAGTGATCAAAACTGCGTGGTATTGGCACAAGGTTAGACCTACTGACAAATGGAACCGAATTGAGAGTTCTGATATAGATCCTCACATATACAGTCATCTGATATTTGACAAGGCCACGAAGCCCACTTAGTTGGCAGAGAATGGCCTCTTTAACAAGTGGTGCTTGGAGAACTGGATATCCATATCCAAAAGAATGAGAGGAGAATACCATTTCACACTGTATATAAAAATCAACTCAAGATGGATCAAAGATCTAAATATAAGAGCCAAAACCATAAAGATCTTGGAAGATAATGTAGGGAAGCATCTACAGGACCTTGTAATAGGAAATGGTTTCATGAACTTCACAGCCAAAGCACGAGCAGCAAGAGGAAAAATAGATAAATGGGATCTCATCCAAATTAAAAACTTCTGCACCTCAGAGGATGTTATTAAGAAAATAAAAGGCAGCCTACCCAATGGGAGAAAATATTTGGCAACCATATATCTGATAGGAGCCTAATATCCTGCATATATAAAGAAATCCTACACCTTGAAAATAAAAGGACAAACAACCCATTTTAAAAATGGGCAAGTGACCTGAAAAGACACTTCTCCAAGGAAGAAATACAAATGGTTAAAAAGCACATGAAACAATGCTCAACATCACTTGCTATCAGGGAAATGCAAATCAAAACTACAATGAGATACCATCTTACACCCATCAGAATGGCAGCTATTAAAAAAACAGGAGACACTAAATGTTGGAGGGGATGTGGAGGAATAGGAACCCTCATCCACTGCTGGTGGGACTGCAGTATGGTCCAGCTACTGTGGCAGACAGTTTGGCGGTTCCTCAGAAAACTAACAATAGATCTTCCGTATGATCCAGCAATTCCACTGCTGAGTATATACCCAGAAGAACTGAAAGCAAAGACACAAACAGATATATGCACACCAATGTTCATAGCGGCATTGTTCACCATTGCCAAAAGTTGGAATCAGCGCTGGTGCCCATCAACAGACGAATGGATAAGCAAAATGTGGTACATACATACAATGGAATATTACTCAGCTGTAAGAAGGAATAAAATGCTAACACATGGAATAACGTGGATGAATCTTGAAGACCTTATGTTGAGTGAAGCAAGCCAGGCCCTGAAGGATGAACAGCATATGACCTCACTGATCTGAACTGAGGAAAGTGAGCAGTCTCTGAGAACCTTTGTCTGAAAGATAGGTTAACAAGGGAGATTAAGAGAAGAGCAGGCTTTGAGCCATCACCCATATGGACATAATCTATGGTAAAGGGATAGAGTGTGGTTGCATGTTGGGGGATAGGGCAGAAGGGTGGTGGTGTTCCTGGGTTTGGTGGTGCAGCACTGGCCGGTGGGTGGATTAGGAAGGGCAGGTTCAAATTCTCAGGCCATTTAACTGTGAATCTTGACATTCCATAGGTCGGGATAGGGTGGTGTCATGTGCCCTGGGGGGCTGGGGGAAAGGGAACAGTCAATATCTAATGGGGTGTTTGGCGGTCATGGGAAAGGTTTTTCATTATCTTACAGTAATGGACACAGGACATGGTAAATATCATCAAAATTATTAAACTATCATCTGAAAAAATAAATAAATAAATAAATAAAGCTAATTACAAGCCTACAGTGGTCAAACCGCATGGTACTGGCACAAGGATGGATATATATAGATCAATGGAATTTAACTGAGAGTTCAGAAATTGACCCTTGAAACTACAGCCAATTGATTTTGACAAGGCTGCCAAGTTCACTCAATTGGGAAACCGAGTAGTCTCTTCAAAAAATGGTGCTGGGAGAATTGGATATCCATATGCAAAAGAATGAAAGAGGTCTCCTATCTTGCAACATATACAAAATTTAACTCAAATTGGATCAAATACCTAAATATAAGAACCAGAACTATAAAACTCCTAGAAGAAAATGTAAGGAAGAATCTTCAGGATCTTGTGTTAGGCAATGGATTCTTACACTTTCCACCCAAAGCACAAGCAACAAAAAAAGAAAACAGATAAATGGGGCTGCCTCAAAATTAAAAATTTTGTGAATCAAAGGACTTTATTACAAAAAGTGAAAAGACAGCTTACTCAATGGGAGAAAATATTTGGAAATCACATATCCAATAATGGTTTAATATCCATAATATACAACAAAGAAACCATAAAAATCAATAAAAAGCCAAACAAACCAATTTAAAAATGAGCAAAAGATTTTAATAGGCATTTTCCCAAAGAGGATATACAAATGCCTAAAAAGCACATGAAAAAGATGTTCAACTCACTAGATATTAGGGAAATTAAAATCAAAACTGCAATGACATACCATTTCTCACACACTAGAATATCTACTATTACAAAAAGAAAATTACAAATGTTGAAGAGGGTATGGAGAAATAGGAACCCTCATTCATTGCTGGTGGGAATGTAAAATGGTGCAGTTTCTTTGGAAGACAGTTCGGTAGCTCCTCAAGAAACTAAGTATAGAATTAATATATGACCCAGCAACCCCTCTACTAGATATATACCAAGTAAAATTGAAAGCTGGGACTTAAACAGAAATTTGCATGCTGATGTTCATAGTGGTGTTATTCACAATATAAAAGATGAAAGCAACCCGATTGTCATTAACTGAAGAATGGATAAACAAACTGTATATTCATATAAGAGAAAATTATTCAGCTGTAAAGAGGAATGAAGTACGGTCACATGAAAAAACATGAGTGAACCTTCAAGATATTATGCTGAGTGAAATAAGCCAGACACAAAAGAACAAATATTGTTGATCTCATTGTTATGAAATAATTTGAATAAGCAAACTCATAGAGTTAGAATTAGAATATTGTTACCAGGGACTGGGTTGGAAGTAGAGATTGGAGAGTTAAAGCTTAATTTGTACAACATTTCTATTTAGGTTAATTGTAAAGTTTTGGAAGTGGATGGTGGTGATAGTAGCACATTACCGTAAGTGTAATTAACAGCACTGAATTACATATGTGAATGTAGTTAAAGGAAATTTAAGGTTGTATATATGCTACTAGAATAATAATAATAAAATCTATGGAACTGTACAACACAGTGAACCTTAAGTTAAATCATGGGCTATAGTTAATAGTACAATTATAAATTGTGCTTTCATGAAATGTACCACACAAATGCATGGTGTTAATAATAGGGTGGTATAAGGGAATCCTGTATATTATGCATGATTTTTCTGTAAACACAAAACTTTCCTAATGAAAAAATGAGATCACATCCCTTCTCTTCCTAAATATGAGTTCACTTTCTTTTGCCTTACAGAGAACTTTAGTGGGAAAGTTACAAAAGCACAGATATAAGTCAAATTATTACTTTGTTACACCAGGGCAATCACCATGTTTTTCTTGAATTTATTTCAAACATTCATTTAATTGGTTACTTGGACATGTGTGTATCTTTCCTATTAGAAAAAAATCCCTTCAAATCTTACACTAACCACATAATTAATTTATAGTTTGGTTTTGCTCACAAAGGATTATTTAACAAAGATCAAGAGAATTTTCAAGGTACAAATTTAGAAATTCTCATGGCACAGGGAGAGTTTTTAATGTATTGAATCATTGTTCTGATTTATATAAATAACTTACATTCAATATAAATAATTTATATGAGAAGATGACTTTGCATTCCCTTAATACACTGGCTTTGTATAAAACATAGGATGCTTTAAAGTAGTGTCAGTGTCATTGTCATTAAAAACATGATTTGCCATATTATATTATTCTTACTATATTGATTCAAGGGTAAATATAAAATTCAGAACAGTGATTACATGGAGTTGCTATATATTAAGCATTTAATGGTTATTGAGTTTCTCTTTTCTTTTTTAACTTAACTTTTTTAAAAAAACTTAGATCTTTTAAGTTCTTTTGAATGTAACTAATACCTTAAAAAGAATCTTAAAGCAGTATGTAATTATTTAAGCAATTAAAAGAGACTAAATCCCAAAGGGCACCAATTTCAATGAACATTTCAGAAATCAATTTTTGTTGGAATGAAGTCACAACTAAATTAAAAAAAAAATTCTGACTTTTGTATGTTTGTGCTCACAGACAATTTTGAAGAAAAATAACTGAGAAAATGTACCTATGTTTTGAGAAAAATAAATATAAATGTCCCCAATAATTATTTTTGTGACCAGAATTTGGAAATACTTTCCCCTATTATCTGTAATATATAAAGAAACAACAGTTACAGCCATCAAGAAAAACAATAAAATATTTCTATAATAAGATAAGGAGATCAGAGTTGTGAAAAGATGAATGAATAACATCAGAAAACTCTACTCCAATTTTATCACATACCATGGTGAACCCCTTAACTCTTGGAATCCCCATTCTTTCTTCTAAAAGTTGGAACAATGACTTTTATGTCATGCTCAGAACATTATTGGATTAAACAGGACAAAATAGATAATGAGCTGTGTAAGTAATAAGTTACCATTTCTATGTAATGAATCACTAGTAGTAATAGCAAGAGTACATATAAGCCATTTTAACAGTAATTGAACTATATAAATCTAAATCCCTAGATCTTTGGAGAAAACCATGCTTTATATCTGTTTAAAAAGATATTGTGCTATGTCTCGGTCAAGATGTAGAACTCTTTATTGAAATAAAAAAGGAAGATCTTATTAACGAGAAAAAGAAAGACTGGAATTCTGCCAATAATGACAAATAGGAAGTGAGAAAAATTCAACATAACATAGACACTGTTCGGAAAATACAGGAAAGTACAAACACTTGCTGAACTCATAACAACAGCTTGTTGCCATAGTATTTGAGATTAATTGATCACAACTGGCAAAAAAAAAATGCACAGAGGATGGGTCAGACTTATGCTTAGCACACAGCAAGGAGAAAGATCATCTTTATTACTGGAAATATATTAAAAGTTTCATTTAAAGTAACTCAGATATAGAAATAGACAGAAGAGGGCCCAATCTGGTCCTAGATTTTTATTTATTGTTCATTTAGGTCAGTATGGCATTCCCTCTAAAGTTTACTGTATATAATATTATAATATTATAATATTATTAATATTATTGCTAGGATTAAGATTAGACACACAGTTAATCCTGGCATTAGTGAAAAATGCCACAATTGAGGAGGTCATTCCATAATTTTTTTAAAAATTGAGTTTATAGATTATAAATATGAGAAATTATTTTTAGAGTTACTTGCACCATCACTGTAAATGTAATCTTAGGAAATTATTGATTAATATTGATTATGGCAATACTCTAAGTATTTAAAAAATTACCCTTGCTATTAGCTAAAGCATATATGTTCTATTATTACTAATGAAACCATGCCAAACTATCAGGAAGATAAAATACATTGGTGACTTTGGGTTATATTAATGGGCACAAGAATGCTGATAAAGGTATGAAAAACCTGAATCACTCTCTAAATAGTATTTAATACAACAATACTTATCATTGCTTTTCTAAATAAAAACATCAAAATTTGAAAAAAAATAAACATGGCAGCATGCTTTATGGACAGTGTTTTAATAACAAGCAACATTCTGATAAAGAGAACCAATATTTTAATCCTTAATAAAGGATGCAAACCGCTTTTGTCTAATGATGTTCTTATTCACTCTATGAATTGCTGAGAATTTTGACAAAAAATAAAAATGTATTTTCTAAGTTTTCTTGAAACATATATGGAAATTTCATTTAGCAGCATGACTTTAGTTGAAAGAATGCTAGGCTGAGAAGCAAGAGTTTTATTGTCTAGACTCACTGCATAAGAAATCAGCTTTTGACCTGAGGCATGTCAATTCTTACCTCACCTGTAAAGTTAAGGAGCTGGACAGGATGATATCTTAAATCTCCTCCAACTCGGAGAAGCTTTAAGTAATACCCAATCCAAATCAATTATAAGAACTTTAAAATTCCTAAAACTGTCAGGCACAGTGTAAAGATTAGGTTATTGAAAAGTGAATGAGTTATTGCCCCTACACTCAAGAGGTACTCCAGACTAGCACATAGTCCTACCAACCTGCCTCATTCATTCAGGAAACACTTTCTGAGTCCTTACAATGTGCTGCCCTATTCTATCACTGACAATGCATCAATGAACAGGACAAGCTAGGTACTTGCTTTCTTTCCAATCAAGGGTATGAGGATATGTGGAGCAGGAGACAATAAACAAGCAAACAAAGAAAATACTATACTATTATGATAGGTGCTATGAGGAAGACAAAAGAAGGCAAATGTGATAGAAGGACTAAACAGAACAAGATTAGAAAGGATGGTCTTAGAAGGCCTCCCTAAGGAAGTGGTATCCAGGCTGTGATTGAATAATGGGAAAAAACCAACCTTCTGATGAAGGGTATGGAGATGGAGTGGGAGGCTGCACAGCATCCTGGATCAGAAGGAAGAGCAAATTCAAAGGCTAAGAAGTGAGTAAAGAGTGCGGCCTGTCAAAGAGCAGAAAGCAAGTCACAATGCAGGAGAAGCTGAGGTTAGGGCAGACGGGCAAGGCCGGTTCAGGGAGTGCTGTGTGAGGCACAGTAAAGTATATAACTTTTCCATATGCCAGAGAAAGTTATGGGATGCTTTTCAGCAGTAAACTGACATGGTACAATTTATGATTTGAGATTATTGAAAATATGATTCACTCCCTGACTATATATATAAATAATTCATTTACTGGTGATAAACAGTAGAATTTGATGGAAATTAATCATAAAAATATGTTTTTTTGTAAGGCACAAAAGTGGAATTGAGAGACGAGAGATGATGAACGACTGGTTTGGACTCAGGATGGTGCAGTAAAGAAAGAGCCAGTTGGATTTGGGATAGATTTTGAAATCAGCAGGATCTAGGGATGAGTAAGAAATGGTGGGTGAAAGATTCAAGATGACTCTTGGGTTTCGCACTTAATCACGTTGGATAATGTTGCCATTTACAGACACAGAAAGATGGGTTGAGGGAAGAGTAGGTTTTGGTGGTGGGGGAGAGAAAAAACAATGATAACTTAGTCATAAGTACTTGCTGCTAAACACACAGTTAATTCATAACTACCATATTTTTACATTCACAAATTTTAAAATCTTAAGGAAGTAGGAATTCCTTTGTATACTGGTATCAGTTCACAATATAAGATTTCTATAACCTGTAGCATAGCCAGAAAAGTTTTATTTCATTTTATGCCACTACTCAGCTCAGAAAGTCATTCCCCTCCTTTCCTAATTGGTAAAATCAGATTAATTCTTTAAGACTTGGTTGAAATATCACCTAGGTGCTAACATGTCCATATCTACACTTTTCAATGGCAAAGTAATTCTTTTATCATTTTGATTCCTAAATGACTCTATTTTAACTGATTGCATATATTGCTAATAATTACCTATCAGTCTCCAAAACCATGTTACTCACAGTCCTTTTAAAAAACTTCTGTATGGTGTAATTTATGTGTCTGTATATCTGAAAAGCGGTTTTTCTCAAGTATGATTTTGGAGTTATCTGCATCAGAATAATACAGAGTTGTTGATAAGTGCAAGTTATTGGGCTGTCCTTTTGCCTTAATTAATCAGAATCTCTAAGAGTGGAGGAATCTTCATTTCAACAGGTTTCCCAGATGATTATGTTCGCACTGCCCTTTGAGGACATCTGCACTGGGGTCTAAAAGCTTGGGCAACAGAGATGAAGGTTTACTTTGTAACACCAATATCTGGCAGCACCTGTCCTAATGGTCCTCCAACAAATGTTTTTTTATATTAACTACCGATTTCAACTATTTCCTCAAATTGACATTTAAATGCATTTGGCTACTTATTTATAAAGATTTGTCTAAGATTCTCATAGCATGCATGTGAATTTGTTTTCATCAATATACAGTGACTTAAAAGTTATTTCTGGCTGCCTCAGATGGAAGCAACCAGCATTTTTGAAGCTGCTCTAGACTTTCATGTGAAAACAGGCACCTAATTATAGAGGGAAAAAAAGCATTTATCATAAATGGATGGCTTTTCCACTAAAAATAAGAATGTATCTGACAGATTCTCAACATAAATGCATGTGGAAAGGATCTAAGATAGCCAGAGAGTTTTAATCATAGGGTTTAGGGCAAGAGAGATGTATAAGTCTTGCATACATGGAAAAATCTTATGTAATTAAATTACTGCCTTGAAGATGACCTTAAAACCAGGAAAACAGCTCAACTTGTCAACTATTCCTCCTAAACCATGAACTCCCATCAGGAAACATGACTTACATTGCTTTATCCCCAGGACCTAACACAATGCCAACATATAAAACACATGTGTGAGGTGAATTGCCTTAATTCATTAGTTATCTACTGCAACTTCATATGCTATTCAGCATAAAGCAACCTACTTTAGCATGTATTATTGAATAACGCTAATGACTAATAACACTGCTGCTATCACTGCTGTCAAAATTCTATGCATATACCTACCACATTACAATGAGCATTCCACAGGTCAAAAGAGTTACCCTATGGAAAATCTTGCAATTATTTTGGTTAGAGAATGAAGCTAATGATCTGAAATCAAGATCCCAGAGTTAACACATACAGAACTGAGCAGTCTCAAACAGAGCTACAAGCAGCAATCTTAACCTAAACCATTTATTTGACAAATGTATATGTCTGATTATAATATGAACTAAGTAGAAAAGGAAGCAGCATTTGGTATAAATACACTGCTTCCTGAGAGTGTGATGAAACTGTACATGTATTTTATCAGGATTGTTCAAAATACACCATATACTGAGCTACATTTTAAAAATATTATTCCTTAATACACTGTTACAGAAAAAAACTGATTGTAACTCATGTTTACTGAGAGGAATGATGACTACTCTTTGGTTTCTGCTTTCTGAAGAAAAAACCAGGACATTTAGTTAAAATAAATAAGGTTGACTTATGTGACTGCAGAAGCTAATAAGTATCCTGCAAAAAGACTAAAGAAGTGAGCCACTAACATGGCACTGCTACCTTAGAGTCAATCTTACCCATCTTTTGCTGTGTTCTACTTTGTGATGGGTTCTGGGCACTCTGCATAACACCCAGGGCAAGTTCATTATCAGCATAGGCACTTAAACAATGGCCTGGGAACCATTCTCTGTCTCCTGAAGTGGAAAATGGTAAAATAATATAAAGTTAAAAAGGAAGTAAATCCATGTGGTTGTTTATTTATTGCCCAGTAGGAGCAATATGAATATTTAGCTAAATAAAGAATGTTATATAACAGTGAGCTGTGTATTACATTATGAAATACAAAATCTCATAACTATAAAATTGAAACCATTAGATTCACACAACTTAATTAAAAAGAAAAAATAAACTAAATTACAAAGATACTACACATACACATTTGAACAGAAACAAACATTTTTTTAAAGTATATAACAATATAACATAAGATATAGCTTGCACGTGAATAAACACATTTGAACACACAGGCAAACTAAGAATATAGATGACATCAACACCTAGTTTTCAAAGGGAAATTACAGATACCTCTCAGAAATTTCACAGATCCTGAGACTTTGAGATTTGTTTTAAAGATGGCAATTAAGATTCATCATATAATACTTAAAAGTTGATAAAGGATTTTCTACTATCTTACACTTTAATAAGGTTCATACTCATAAATTCCAAAAATAATCTCTCCCTAGTGTCATTAAAGCCATTTCTCACATTCTGATAATAGCTTTAAATATAAATGAATGGCCACTCACACAGGGCTAATACTTTCAGTTGGACAAGAAGAAAATAATTTTGTTTATTGACCATAATTGTCCTGTATGTCCTGAGATGAGGATAGATTATTGTAAAAAAATGTGCTAGAAATCTGTTAGGTTGGTCCACAGGCCATCTGCTTTCATATCTGAATTTACCTGCAAATGTAATCCTAGTACTGGAAGAGATGCATTCTAAGCTATGAGAAGGAAGTAAGTTGAGTCTTTCATTTTTATCAAAAATAAAGAATCTTTCAAGTCCTTGATATTGTTCATTTATAGGCTTACTTCTGAGGGCTATTTCTTGTAATAACTAGGAAACAAAATATTCAACAAAATTAAATTTTCTTTGTCATCAATACAAAGCAGCACATCCATTTGTTGACCACATATACTATGTACTTGGCACAGAATCTGCCCTCATCAACTTTAGTAATAATACAACATTTATATACAGTAAATGCCAAGAAAACATAAACTATAATTGCAGAAATTATCTGAAAGTTGCCATCAATTCATGAAACTTTTCTATTCTTTTATTTTCTTCTCTCAGTATCTTTACACATAAATTAGTTTAGACTACAAAATCTCTTACACATTGTGCCTTTGAACTCATGTCTTTGCCTATGCATAAAATAATCTCAAAGATGGAAGTAAAATACCAATTGGAATAAATCTGAACTGACAATGGGCACACACAAAATCCAAGTAAACAAAATACTCATCAGAAAGCAAATATACAAGTAGGAAACTGAAGCAAGAGGAAGATAAGTAATTTATGATAATTTATATAGCTAGACACTAGCAGACCCAAGGTTTGAATACAGATCTGGCTGGTTTGAAGCATAGGTTTATTCTACCACCCTATGAATTCTTTTTTTTTTTTCTCTTTTTTTTTTTTTTTTTGATAAGCCCTTATTCTAGAGGAGAATATACCTGGGATTAAAAAATGAAACAAAACACACACAAAACAAAAATATAAATCTAATAGGAAACAGAATTAGGGTATCAGAAGAAAGAACTCTAGATGGACCTAAAATATGAATCAGAGTGGTCATCATATTTAAGAATTCCCTAATAAATCTAGTAATGACCCCAAACAGTCTTTTTCAAGGGGTTAAATAACACAAAAATTGTTATAACTCTACATCAATTTATAAGTCAGATGCAAAAATATTATAAAACAATGCTAGTGACTAATAAAGCATCTCCTTCAAAGACAGGTCCAAGTCCACTCTGCTCACAATATGTTCCCTGGCTCTTCCAGAACTGGATGACTAATTTATAGAACTCTTTCAGCTCCAGGGAAGCTGATATTTGGATGATACAATTGCAAATCTGGAAGGATTTTAAAAGCTTGGGTTTAGAGATAAGGAAACTGAAAGAGCTTATGTATTTTTGCCCATACTCAGAGTTAACTGATAATTTCAGGAATGGAATCAAAGGCCCCTCAATAGTCCATGCTCTTCCCAGTATCCCAACCTGCCTCTTTACAGTTGTCCTACAATTTAGTACCTAATTCCACAGGCAATCCCATCTTTTAAATGAATCATATTCTGTACAATGAAGTACGGAATGAACAGTCATACACTCAATTTGGATGTCAAGAAATGCCACTGTTAAAAATTGCCCTTGCTTCCTACTCTTGAATTTTCTACTGGAGCACAACAGAATTCTAAATAGTTTCTTCTAGGGCAGGACAAGAATGAAAACAGTACATGTCTAGTCATTAGGGATAAAAAAGAATGTAGATTTGACTACTTAACTATTCACAAGCAAGGATTCAGTCAGCAAACTGTGAAGAGCCAATTTATTCTGATAGTCCTTTAGATAGCTCTCCTCATTTTACAGCCCTCTTGTTGGTCACCTTTTTGTTTTGCAACTCCTAGAATTCTCTCCAGCTGTGACCCAACAACTTCACTCATTATAGAGTAACAGATTAGCCACCCATGGAAGAAGATACTCTAAAGGATCTTTGACACTCAGTTTAAATCCTATTTACAGTGGACCTCAATATCTGTTGTAGGCTTCAATATTTGTGAAACTATTTATACTTTTTAATCCTTCATATGTAATTATCTTGGAATGCATTAAAATATAGTTTATCTTATTTATAAAAGTGGCAACCTTTAAATTAGAGACCCATTAGTCTGCTGAAGGTGCCTTTAAAATGTTGTGACAGATTCTTCCTGAAAACACTGGGAGTCTCTCAATCCAATATCTCTCGTGAGGAAAAGGCAAGCTTTACATGCAACTGCTTTACAACTGTCCAGTGTTAAACTCACTATCACTTAATTCACTTAACTGAGAAAACAATAACAATGTAAGTCATTTTACAACAATCACTCACTTTTGATTATTCAGCAGGTTCAAGCTTGTGAGGACTTTATGGATCCCAAGCGTTTAAATGCTCTTTGAGATTGTTTCCTGAACTCTTCAGAACGAGTTTTATACTGAGCAGTTTATAATGTTAAATAGAATAAAACATGAATGTGTCCTAACTACACACAAAACCTTATTTTTTAATAAACACACTCAGTGGTACATCTATTACTTAATTTGATAGGATGGTATTACCACAGGAAAGAGGGAAAGGAACACTGCTGGAGATCAGGAATGTCATTCAAGTCAAAGCCATGCTGCCAGACTCAACCAACTGAGGGGACCTAGGATCCAGATGCAAGTCACTGGATTATTAACTAAATTGCAGATTCCCTGTGAAACTGGATTGAAAAAGAGTCAGATTATAAATGTAAATTCAGCTCTACACTAAGAATCTTTACTATGACCACTTTTTTTTTTTTTACATCATAATCAGGTGGGTTTTATGCCAGGTATGCAAGAGTTATTCAACATATGAAAACAGATAAGTGTAATACAACATATTAATAAATTAAATAAAAATCACACGATCACCTCAAAAAAAAAGAGTCAGAGCCTGAGAACAATACAAAGTTCCCTACTCTTCTACTACTAAACTGAAAAGAACTCAGGAGACTTTTCCCAGTGATATTTTCACATGAAGACCGGAGCAGTGAAAGAGAAAAGGAGAATGCTCCATTGAAAGTTTGCTATCAAAGAAGAGTTAAATAGAGGGGATCAGAAACAGATCCAAACACACATATGTACAAATGGAGAGTGCAAGGCACACATGAAAACGCAGAAACAGAAAAAGAGAAAAAAACAAAAGATACCTTAGCAAGATAATGAGCCAAATTTGTTTCAAGGAAATTGTCATGCCCCTGGTAAATATGGCTGATATATATCAAACTCTCCCTGATATCTGTTATCAATCAAGTTACTCTTCTTTCCTTAGAATTGAGTAAGGTACTAGAGAGAATGACAAGCAGGGTTAGCTCCAATATTGCACCCTCTTGGGAATGATGTTTAGACCCTTCCCCTCTATGGAAATGTGAGAACAAGGGAATAAATAGTCCTCTCCAGACTAGTATTTATCTGTTGGTCACATGGATTTAAGAGTGCCCTCACTTAAAACTGTGGGTTATTACTGCTTTCTTGAAAAATAGTAGAGCAAGAACTATGCTATACTATGCCAAAATCAAAATAGTGGGGCTAAGCAGATACTTGTAAACATCCAGATGCATAATACTAAAAATCTAGAATTTTCAGTAGTTACTTCCTGAGCACCCACTATGTACAAAACATGATGATAAGTGATGCAATCATTTACTGCTTTTTATCAAAACCGTGCTTTTTTAAAAATGGCAATATTAGGATCAAAATCTGCTTAGTAGCTTTTGTAAATTTCTAATTATGAAATACTTTAATTATATAGATATGTACAACATGTAACTTAATCACAATTTAATATCAATTAAATTATTTGCTCCAATGTGTATCCCAAAAAAGAAAATATTTTAGACTTTATAGATAGAGCTAATTGTATTATTGCATTGAAATTGATATGCAGTACTATAATGCAAGTCTTTGACTATTACTACACAAGTGCATTAATTTCAAAATGTTATAGTTGCCTTAAGAGTGTGTACATCTTGTACTCTATGTACTCGTCTACATTTATTTTTCACTTCATTTTTGAGATGTGTACATCCATTTAATAAAAGTAGTTCTATTTCATTTATTTTAACTGCTATATTGTTTTCCAGTATATAAATTACTACAGATTATCTGTGAATTTTGCCAAATGGCATTTATTAGGTGAAGATACCCTTTATTAAATAGGTTAGAAAAAGCTTTTATTTTATCATATGTTTAACATCTATTGAGCTATTGGAATGAGATAAAGCCAGTTGAAATACTTTATTTTTTGTATATACATTACTAGATTCCCTATGCTATTATCTTAAGATCTGTGCATTGACATTTTCTCTTAAATAGTCCTTTCCCAGTTTCACTGTCAAGGTTACACTAGCCTCAGAAAAATGATTGAGGATTTTTCTCTTCTTTTCTATTCTCTGAACGAGGTTGAATAATTAGAGATTACCAATTCTTTAATGGTTTATTAAAAAATACCTGTAAAACTTGCATGCGTTTTTAATTCCTGGATGGGGAAAGAACTTGTAGAGAAATACATTTTTAACTACTGGTTCCAATTCTTTAATTGAAATAGGTCTTTGGGTTTCCTAATTCTTTAGGGGTCAAATTTGGTAAATATTTTTTCTAGAAATCTGTCCATTTTTTCAAAATTTTCAAATTTATTTGGTATAAAGCTGTTCAAATTACTGAACCTCTAGTTATGACCTCTTTTGATTCAATACATATTATTTGTATCATCTTTCTTTGCTTTCTTGTCAATGTGCCTAGAGTATCATTTATTAGCCTTTTCCAAATAAACAAAAATTTCTAGTTTTGCTGATGCTATTTATTACTTTTTCTATTTTATTAATTTCTGTTCTTATGATCATTTCTTCCTTCTGTTTTCCTTGGGTTTATTACTTTTCAGTCAGCTTCACAACTCTTTGATTTTCACTCTCTCCGTTATCTTGAATTTTGGAGTATAAATTTCCCATAGTATTTGAATTTCATCCTATACATTTTTACATGTGGTGCTTTTGCTCACAACAGTTCTAAATATTTCTGATTTCTTTTCTGACTTCTTCCTTCACCCAGAACTTATTTGAAATGTATTAAATTTTGTGACCATTTTGCTATCAATTTATTATTTTTATTGTATTGTGTTTGGAAAACATACAGTGTGTGATACTATTTCTTTAGCAATTGTTGAAACTTGCTTTGTAGCCCAGTAGAAATTTATTTTTGTAAATGTTCCATGTGTTCTTGAAAAAAAAATTTGCATTCTCAAATTGTTTTGTATGTGGCCCACAAGCTTATGTGTATTTTTAAAGTATTCCCTACCTTTACTAAAAATAAATCCCATTGGGATGGTGGACCTGTCAATAATACAGCATAGTTTTGTCCATTTTTGCTTCATAAGTTGGAGGCTATATTACTAGAAACATATGAATACAGATCTTTTTAAACCTTCATTGTAAATAATTGTTTTAGCATACATAATGAATCCCTTTATCTCGGTTGCCTTAATATTATTATTCTTTTTTAATTAACACATTTTACTCTTAAACTTGTTTTAAATAACCTTCTTGTAAATTACCTTAGAAGGATTTTGTTCTTTTATATCGAAACTTGGAATTTGTTCTTAAATACAAATTAATTTAATCTGTGCACATTATTCTAATTATTGATATTCTTGGATTTATTTCTATCTGCTTACTTTCCACTTTCCACTTACTGTCAAGAATTTTGAAGGGTCTGAGATTTTACCTTATTTGCAAGCCTACTACAGTTTCACAGATGCTAGCAGAAGTCATAAGATTCCTTGTTCAGAACAAAAGACTTTATTACTTACAAAAACCACAGTAGCCAGAGTATCAGCATTTGCTCCGATTTCTAGAACTCACTTTACATGGAGCATCATGAAGGGGGCTTTGTTAAATGAGAGGAACCCCTAAGCCTAGGGAACCCATCCGACTGACTTTGCCCCAGAGGGAGACCATATCCAAATTATACTGGACAGTAAACACACCTGCCCTTTGTTCTGGAGACACAATCTCTATCTTCCAAGGCTGTTTGTTCTACAACAACTCTTGAAAAGATATTTTGGAATAAAGTGCATCTGTTCACAAGATGTGCAAAACATGAGCGACTCATGGAGTTTTAACATGTATATTTGACTAAAACACTGCAGTTAATCAATACTCTCCATCCTCCTTCTTTACAGTATAAGACACTTCATAAGTTTAAATCTAATAATACTTAACTGTCTTACACGTTATTGTTTTATATTATTTATACTCAAATTTGTTTTTTTATAATCTCCATATTATTGTTATATATTTTTTACACCCAAATGTTTTATATAATCCCCAAATTGGTCATTTTTATAAAATTGTTTTATAATGCATCCAATATATTTGCCATTTTGCATCCTACTTCTTTCTTGATTCAAATTTTCCTCATAAAGTATATCCATCAGCTGCTCTTTCAAGGAGCTAAATTCCCTGAGGCTTGTCTAAACATTTCATTACTTTACTCTAAATCTTTGTCTAAAATTTCATTACTTGACTCTCAATCTTGCATGATTGTTTTACTGGCCTTAGGATTCTAGATTGTTAGTTGGTTCTACTACAACTTTAAAGAGGATGTTCCATCATGTGTTGTTATTGAGGCTATCTGTTAATGTAGATGAGAATTCTACTATCTGTATAATAAATGTTCTTTGAGATTGTTTTATTATCTCTCATTGCTTTTAAGACTGTCTACTTTTGCTATGAGATATAACAAATATGTCATAGTATGGATTTATTTTTATTTCTCCTTCTCTGGAATTGTTGTACTTTGTCAATGTTTTTCAACCTCTATTTCATACACAGGCATAACTGATATATTGCAGATTTAAAGTTACTATCCCAATGAAATGAATATCACAATAAAACAAGTCACACAAATTTTTGGTTTCCCAGTTCAAATAAAAGTTATGTTTCCACTATACTGTAGTCTATTAAGTGTGCAATAGCATTAGGTCTATAAAACAATGTACATACCTTGATTTAAAAATACTTTATTGTTAAAAAATGCAAACTATTCTCTGAGCCTTCAGCAAGTCATAATCTTTTTGCTGGTGGAGGGTCTTGCCTCAATGTTGACGGCTGCTAACTGAAGAAGATGGTAGTTGTTGAAGGTTGGGGTGGCTGTGGCAATTTCTTAAAATAAACAACAATGAAGTTTGTTGAATCAATTTACTCTTCCTTTCTCGAAAGATTTCTCTGTACCATGCGATAGTGTTTGATAGCATTTCATGCACAGTAGAACTTCTTTCAAAATTGAGTCAATCCTCCCAAACCCTGCTGCTGCTATATCAGCTAAGTTTATTTAAGATTATAAATCCTTTGTCATTTCAACAATGGTCACAGCATCTTCACCAAAAGTAGATTCCATCTTAAGAAACCAATTTCTTTGCTCATCCATAAGAATCATCTGCTACAGTTTTATCATGAGATTGCAATTAAATCACATCTTCAGGCTCTACTTCTAATTCTAGCTCTCTTGCTATTTCCATCACAACTGCTGTTACTTCCACCACTCAAAGTCATACATGAGGGTTGAAATCAATTTCTTCCAAACTCCTGTTAATGTTGGTATCTTGACCACCTCCCATGAATCATTAATGTTCTTAATGGCATCTAGAATGGTGAACCTTTTCCAGAAGGTTTTCAATTTACTTTGCCCAGATCCATCAGAAGAATCATTATTTATGGCAGCTATAGCTTTATGAAATGTAAATACTCCTTTATGAAATACTCCTTGATCCATGGGCTTCAGAATGGCTGTGGTGTTAGCAGGCATGAAAATAACATTTATCTCATTGCACCTCTCCATCAGAGCTCTTAGGTGACCAAGTGCATTGTCAATGAGCAGTAATATTTTGAATGCAATCTTTTTTTCTGAGCAGTAGGTCTCAATGGTGGGCTTTAAAATATTCAGTAAACAATGTTGTATACAGTTGTGCTGTCATCCAGACTTTTTTCTTCCATTTCTAGAGTAGATTTAGCATAATTTTTAAGGGGCTTAGGATTTTTGGAATGTTAAATGAGCACGGACTCATTATCTTAGCTAGATCTTCTGGAAAACTAGTTGCAGCTTCTACATAAGCATTTGTTGCTTCAGCTTGCACTTTTGTTATGTAGAAAGCTTCTTTCCTTAAACCTCATAAACGAACCTCTAATAGCTTCCAACTTTTCCTC
Organism: Tolypeutes matacus; assembly: GCA_026826555.1. NCBI lineage: Eukaryota > Metazoa > Chordata > Mammalia > Cingulata > Chlamyphoridae > Tolypeutes > Tolypeutes matacus. Next base: position 63,579,318 of record JAKSZT010053887.1, on the reverse strand, counting down.
TGCAGCTTCCTTACCTCTCTCAGCCTTCATAGAATCGAAGAGACTTAGAGCCTTGCTTTGGCTTAAGGGAATGTTGTGGCTGGTTTCATCTTCTATCCAGACCACTAAAACTTTAATCATATCAGCAATAAGTCTGTTTTGCCTTATCATTCTTCTGTTCACTGGAATAGCACTTTTAATTTCCTTCAAGAACTTTTCCTTTGCATTTACAACTTGGCTAACCATTTGGCACAAGGATCTCAGCTTTCAGCCTTTTTTTTTTAACAAATAAATTTTATTGATACATATTAATAAACATACAATTCATCCAAAGTGTCACATAGTTGTGCATTCATCACTTCAATCATTATTAGAGCATTTTCATTATTGCAGCCTATCTTTTGATATGCCGTCTTCACCAAGTTTAATCATTTCTACCATTTGATCTAAAGTGAGAGATGTGTGATTCTTTCACTCTTAGAGACCATTGTAGGGTTATTAATCAGCCTCATTTCAATATTGCTGTGTCTCAGGGAATAGGGAGGCCCAGGGAGAGGAAGAGAGACAAGGAACAGCTGGTCGGTGGGGCAATCAGAACACAGGCAACATTTATTGATTAAGTTTGCCATCTTATATGGGTCCAGTTCATGGCACCACAAAACAATTACAATGGTAACATTAAAGATCTCTGATCACAGATTACCATAACAGATATAATAATAATGAAAAAGTTTGCAATATTGAGAGAATTACCAAAATGTGACGCAGAAACAGGGTGAGCACCATGCTGTTAGAAAAATGGTGCACATAGACTTGCTTGATGCAGGGTTGCCACAGCCTTCAATTTGTAAAAAATCTAATATCTGTAAAGCACAATAAAGGGAAGCCCCAAAAAACGAGATGTGTCTGCATAACAACTCTTTATCTATGTTTGCTTCAACATCGGTAATTTCTTTAAATCTATCTTACAGGTTACTAATTTTTTCTGTATTTTTATTTAATATGCTGTTTTAATTTAATTATAATTTTAATGATTATATTTCAAAAGTTAGAAGCTTTTGATTGGTCCTTTATAAATATAGCAATTAATAATATTTTATTCATTTCTTTTGTTTTTGATTCCTTCTTTTCCATCTTTAAAAATCTTAAATATTGTGCCTGCTCCTCTGCAGTTGTGGTTTTCTCTGTATGCTAAACTTCATGCCATGATCAATTGTTTCTTCATTTGGGGAATAGGGGTAAACTCAACTGGAGTGGGTCTTTTTGGGGGGAAGAATCTATTGTTGGCTAGGTTGTGGGAATGTCATTCCAGAAGGCATTGAGATGTATTAAAGTATAAATAGACATGGATTAACATTAATGTGAATTTCTAAACTTCTGGATTCTAGGCAAGGAGGATATATTCAAAGTCCAAACCTATGCGAAAAGCTAAAGATTTACATTTTTCAGATAAGATATTTTATTTACCCACTCCAGATCATAAACTGAAATCAGTCTCCTTTTATCTTGTGCTCATGGGCGCTTCTCCCAGTGCATTCTTTCTGTGACTGAGCAGATGTTTAGAGATCTGAAGTTTTTGCAGAGGTCTCAATTCCAATTTCTCACCCCATATAAGCAAAAGACTTGTCACAAAGTGGGCACAGAAATCCAATATCCCAGGCAAAAGTAGCAACAGCTCAAGTATTTTTTTTTTCCTGCTTTTTTGGTTCCCTCTTCATTTTAGGTACCTTGGGGATTTATTTCAAATGCCTTTGAAGGAGGGACAAAATATTGGTTAATCTGCCCAATTTCCCAAGAATTTATTATTAATAATCATAGTAACTGACGTTTTCTAGTATACAAAATAGAGATTCCAAAATAGTTATAAATTTTGCAATAATGTAATAATCATCCACTTTACCTTTTTTTTCCCTCTAAGAAGAAACAAAAACTACACCTCCTATTTTTTATTAGCCATCTGCCTGACAGAATTACACGCTTCCCCATAGACTTAAATTAAGCCACAGAAACTGGTTCCTTTTACACATCTGTACATATTTTATTTTAACCAATGACTCTTTAAAATTATTATTTCATAGTAAAATATTAGAAAGAGGATTTATTTTACTATGTTTCATGTAGTGGGCCTTAAAGTATTATTTGTCATTTTAAAAAATTTGTTAAAATGGCACTAACCATATTAGAATTTGTCCTGTACGTCATTACTATTTTTTCCCATAGGGGTCGCTCTTGAGCTACCTTATGATAATATAAGGTTTTAGCAATAATAGATAGATAATAGAAGGTTTTAGTTTCAACAGAAGGTTTTAGCTCCAATAGAAAGTAACATTTAAGATGTATTTTGTCAATATGAAATATTCTTATGAAATTTCTTATAAAAGTATAATGATAAACATAGTAGAGATTTACCAATGGTGACTCTGCAGTTTTAGTATCTTCTAAGTTTGACTTCTCATACAGATTATTAAATTCCAAGGATTCTTTCATGTCTTGGAATACTTTCTCCTCAATGGAAGGTTCTTCTAAATCTATACTTGGCAAAACATCCTTAAGTGATGTGCAGAAATCATCAGACTTTTGATTATTTTCTATATCTACATTTTTCTCTTTTAAATTTCTTTCACAACAGCTGCTTTTCCCTATTTTTTCAATGGCAGAAGAGCAAACATCAGGACCAGCAATGTTGTCAAAATCTGTACTTGAGGTTCCTGCTGTTGAAAACACACATTTATAAAAGGTAAATAAATGAATTTAAACAAACTATTCATAAACTTAAAAGTTTTATGTTGTAAACCTTTATCAAGAAACACTAATTTATCAAAATTTCCTTACTGATATCTTAGTGTTAGAATATTCTTATTCTGCTTAATGCATAAATGGTAATCAGAATTTATTTACATACTCAAATTTAGGGAGGCAAGATTTTATTTTGGAAAGAAATCTTGAAATGGTTGCAAATTTATAATTCAGCCTCTGGTTCGATTTCCACTCCCTTATTCCACTCAAATTTTACAACAGCAATTCATGAGAACTAATGCAGAGGAACTAACACAGAGGAAAACTAAGTTCTGCATTTTACCTCTCCTTCCAAGCTGCCTAGTGATGAGAAAAGGGCAAAGAGAAATCTGCCAGATGAAAGCACAGTATCAGTAGGGGCAGAGAAAATGTGTAAACTGGGACACCTGCTGCTGGAAAGCAACAAAATGAGCAAGACTATATTAGTCACTCACCTCATTATGTCTGTTTTAAATAAAGCACTTGGTTTAGCTCATTGGTTTTCAACCTGGCTGCACAATGGAACCATTTGAAGGAGCTCTTTAAAATTGACAGTGTATGGGCTTGAGCCCAAACCAATTAAATCAGACTCTCTGGGAATGGGATTCAGGCACCTGGTATAATCACCAAGGCTATACAATGTGTAGCCAGGATTGTAAAATACCCTGGAATGAATTTTCTGAAGAATGTAAATTCTTTAAGACTTATTTCACTTTATTGCTTTCATTTTAAATTAAAGTATATATGCCATTACCCAGATTGAATACAGCTTCATCAGATTATCAATCTCTTTCCATTAGAAACATATTTTCTCTATAAATAGACCATGAAAAATAGTAGAAACATGATTAAAATAGTTTCCAGTGATATAAATTCTGTCTTTCTGCCCAAAGGACTTAGTTGTTGCAATCAAATATTTCATATAACTTAGTAATCACACACAGTATTTAGAACTTCCATTTATAACTATTATCACCTCTTAAATAGAATAACTTGTAAATATTTCATAAAAATATTTTCATAAAAACTTTATAAATGCTCTTCAACTAAATGCAACTTCTGTAATAATGCTGTACTTCCCTCCTAAACCTGACTAGAAATTATCTGACTTTATAGCTAAAAATAGATGCCATATCCTATATTTAAAATTGCCTACAACTAACTTCTACAGTATTTTTGCAAGATTGTAACTTTCCACTACCGAATCCACTGCTGAAAGAGTGACAATTAAAATAGCCTTATTAATAATGTTAAAAATATAATCTAGGAATAAGTCTAACCAAGGACGTAAAGGACTTGTACACAGAAAACTACAAAACATTACTAAAGGAAATTAAAGAAGATCTAAATAGATGGAAGAATATTTGGTGTTCATGCACTGGAAAACTAAATATCATTAAGATGTCAATGCTACCCAGAGCAATTTATAGATTAATTGCAATCCCAATCAAAATTCCAACAACCATCTTTGCAGAAAAGGAAAAACCAATCATCAAATTCATATGGAAGAGTAAGGGGCCCTCTATAAGTAAAGCCATCTTGTAAAAGAAGAATGAAGTAAAGGGCTCACGGTTCCTATTCTTAAAACTTATTACAAAGCCCCAGTAATCCAAGCAGCATGGTACTTGCACAAGGACAGGCATATAGACTAATGGAATTGAATTGATAGCTCAGAAATTAAACCTCATATTTATGGCCAACTGATTTTTGACAAGGTGGTAAAGACTATTCAGTCGGGAAAGAATAGAATTTTCAACAAATGGTGCTGGAGAAAAAAAAAAGGAGGAGGAACCCTACCTCATACCACCACGTACAAAGATCAACGCAAAATCAATCAAAGACCCAAATATAAGAGCTAGAACTATCAAATTCCTAAAAGAAAACGTAGGAAACATCTACAAGACCTTAAGTTAGGCAATGATTTCTTAGACTTTACATCCAAAGCACAAGCAACAACAAAAACAAAAATACACAGGTCCTCATCAAAATAAAAAATTTGTGCCTCAAAGGCCTTTGTCAGGAAAGTGAAAAGACAACCTACGTGTGTTGGTTTGAGTCTGTTATGTGGAGCTCAGAAAATGTTTTCCTAAATTGAAACTATTATGAACCTTTGATTAGATTAAGTCAGTTATGGGCCATTTGATTAGATTGTTCCAGTAGGGCATAGCCTAGAGTGGGTCTTAACCCTCTTACTGGAGTCCTTTATAAATGGAGGAAAGAAACCTTCAGACACACAGGAAAAAAACCTGCAGTGACAGAAAGAAGCTTCCAGACATTGACAGACCCAGGAGAGAGCAAAACCACAGACAGCAGCCTGAAGTTGAAGCAACAAGGCCCAGAGGAGAGATGAGCAGACACTGCCCTGAGCCTGAACATCCACAACTTAGCTTGGGGAGAAAGTGAGACCGGAGGAGAAGGCAGAGACCAGAGACCAGTAGAGCCTCCATTGTACCTTGCCACAGGGCAGGAGTACAGGATTGCCAGCACCCACTCTTCCTTGAGACAGCATCTCTGATCATGCCTTGATTTGGACATTTTTACAGCCTCAGAATTGCAAGTATGTATGTATGTATGTATGTACATATGTATGTGTGTACGTATTTGTAGGATTTCTAGTATATTGCTCCCAGCAGCTTTTAGCAAATTAAAATGCTACTCAAAGGAAGAAAATATTTGGAAACCAAATATACATATACAAAAAGAGTTTAATGTCCAGAATATATAAAGAAATCCTACGACTCAACAATAAAAAAGACAAACAGACCAATTAATAAGTGAGTGAAATATTTGAATAGACATTTTTCCAAAGAGGATATCCAAATGGCTAAAAAACACATGAAATGATGCTCAACATCACTAGCTATTAGGGAAATGCAAATCAAAACCACAATGAGAAATCATTTCACACCCATTAGAATGGCTGCTATTTAAAAAATAGCACTATAAGAGTTGAAGATAATATAGAGAACTAGGAGCCCTCATTCATTGCTGGTGGCAATGTAAAATGGTGTAGCCACTGTGGAAGACAATTTGGCAGTTCCAAGGAAAGAGAAATATAGAACTACCATATGACCTGGCATTCCCACTACAAGGTATGTACCAAAGAAATTTGAAAGTAAGAACTCAAACATATTTGCACACTGATGTAAATAGTGACATTATTCACAATTGCCAAAAGATGGAAGCAACCTAAATGTTCATCAACCAATGAATGAATAAATAAAATGTGGTATATGCATAAAACAGAATATTTTTCAGTTCTAAAAAAGAATGAAGTCATGATACATGCAACAACATGGATAAACCTTGAAGATGTCATGTTAAATAAAATAAGCCAGACACAAAAGGACAAATATAGTATGATCTCACTGATTTAAAACAATTAGAATAAGCAAACTCACAGAGTCAGAACCTAGAATATAGATTATCAGGGGATGGGATGGGGATTGGGAATAGGAAGTTAAGGCTTAAAATGTATAGGGTTCCTATATGGAATGACGGAAATGTTTTGGTAATGGATGGTGGTGTTGTTAGCACAACATTAGGAATGCAATTAACAGCACTGAAATATATATCTGAATATGATTAAAAGGAAGGATGTTATATTGTATATAAGGTAACAATGAAAATTTTTTTAAAAAAAATCCATGGAACAATACTATACAAACAGTGAACCTTAAGTCAAACCATGGTCATTAATTAATGGCAAAATTATAAAAATGTGCTATCATTAGTTGTAACAAACATTCCATTCCAATGTAAGGTGTTGGTGTTAGGGTTGTATTTGAGAATCCTGTATTTTAAGTATCATTGTTTATAAACCCCCAACCTCTCTAATAAGGAAAAAAAATGTCATGAAAAAATTAGAGGTATGATTTAATTTAGTTCATTCATTGCAAGCCCTATTAATTCATAAGAATTAAGAATCTTTAAAGTAACACTCATATGGGCATTTAAGCTCACCATTTTCCCAAAAGCACCTGGAGTACCATGTTCCAGCTCAGTCAAACAACAACACATACACCTTCTGGATCAGGTCTGGAGCCCTGCAATGTCTAAGTCATATGACGGCCTAGTTCATAGTGAGTTATAAGAGTTAAGTGGCTTAACAGTTGAAAAAGTCAAAACCAGCAAAACAAATAGATCACTGTTTTCTTTTTTCTTATGCTCAAACCGAAAGTAGTCATCAGTTTCACAATTAGTTATTTTAAATAATGCTCTCTAGGACCTTTCAAATCCTTCACATAAGGATATAAATATATAGAGAGACTTGCTCAACCAAAGGATGCCACAAAACTTCAATTTGTAAAAAAAAATGCAATACCTGTGAATCACAATAAAGTGAAGATCAATGAAACAAGGCATGCCTGTATAATATTTGAAAGGCAGCTTGGAAATAATCTATTTCTTACATTTTCACCTAGGAAAATAAGATCTACAAAAGTGACATGTACAAGGTCACAAAGATTTAATGGTATAAATGGAATCAAATCTGACTACCAAGCCAGTATACTTTGCTGTGACTATCTTTAAATGATGATCTCACCATCTAGGAAGTGACACCAGGTGTGTGCACACAGCAGTCTAATCTACAGATCCCAAGGGAACAAAAGTAATCTCAACGTAGAAACATAAACAAGAGGTTTAGTTTGGTTTTTACCCCTAGTATGAAACTGTATAACTTATTTGAATAGCTTTGGAAGAGATTAAATTCAAATGAGGGTGAAAGAGTGCCAATCAGATTTTTGTCACTGGAAGTCCTTCCATGTGATCTCTTAATTGCTAGCTCAGTCCATAACAACTTTTAGAGAAAACTATATTGCCTGCTTTTTCTTCTGGATACAAACACTGTTGTCTGTTAATTTAAAATAATATTTTCTAGAAAATTATATTTACTTTCAATAAATTTCTCCCAAGTACTAATTTCTCTGCTTTTAAAATGAACAGCATAATAGGCAAAGCATAGTCTGCAAGAATACGTGTTTGGTTTATTAAATTACCAACTCAGTGTTATTATTAAGCAAAAACAAAAAAGTTACCTTTTGAGTTATCTTTACAATATGAAGAGCTGTTGCTCAGAAAGACATTTAAGAAGTCTGTTTTTCCCTTAGTGCAAACAAGTTGAGAGAGGTAATTTTGACACAGAAAATTATTCTTCTGATAATCATGAAATGTCCAACTTTCATGTTTAGGAACAAGGAAAAGAAGAAAATTGAAAGAAATGATTTTAAAAAGTAAAAATTTTAAAATCCCAGTTTATTAAAACAAATATAATAAAACCCTAATGGATTAGGATCATTCTGGTTATTGAATATGTGTTTTATCCTCAGAGGATGCATTTTAAACTATACAGTACTATAGATATAAAACAAAGAGGCAACTGGCCAAATCTGATTTTACTGCAAATTATCCATTTAAAATTTCTATTTTAAAACATTGGAATAAGTTTGATTTCTAATAATCTTTCTAAAAATGGAAGATCTCTTTCAAGCTCATAGAAATCTGATGTAATAAGGATTTATTACCACATAAATAATAATAATTGATTATTTGTTAATCAATTAACTACAAGAGTTAAAAAGTGGTATGTGATATTTAGGCTTTAATTTTTAATGATGATTTCCACCTAGAAGCATCATTACATTTTAACATTTCCTATTAATTAAATAATATATTCAATACCCAATATTTAGGTAAGCTCTACATAGAACCATCATAAAATTTTATGAATTAGACTTAATCAAAAAGGACCTCCTGTGTCACCTAACGATGCCCAGGAGGGAGATAAATTTAATGTAGTTCTATGGCACCGACAAATCAAAGCTGTATAACTATGACCAAAAAACAATCAGTACCTTTTTCTACCTCTTCTAAAAGTGTACACGGGGTCAAAGCAAGACATGATAAAATGTATTAAAGAATCAAATTAGAGAGGAGAAATGCCTTTTGTTCTTTTGGGAACATAGTAGTGTATATAAATGTCTTATCTCCTGACCACAAGATTGTCTCCTTCCAAAACCTGCTCCCAAAAGCACATTTGCTACAAAATACCTGGGTCTATGTGCCCAAATATGGGTTTTACAGGTGCAAGGCCATCACTTAGGGCCCAAAGCTGTTCCACAATACTGACAAGGGCTTCAATTAATCTGAACATGTAAACAATTGGTACAGGAGCTAGTTAGTAGGCACTTCATTTGTGCTTTGTAGTCAAAACCCCTGAAATCCTAGCTAAAGTTTCAACAGTAAGGGGGACATGGAGTACTTTTTAACATTACTGACAAATACAGCTATATATTTTTCATTTGGAAATGACAAAATTCTATATAACAGTTGCAGAGTGAACCAATATACTTCACTTATTGAATTAATCACAGAGAAAAATCAACCTAGGAAGTAATCTATAATTCAGGTGCTTTTTTTACCTCTCAACTTAATCTTTTATATAGCTGCTTTTATTTAAGGTTCACAGCAAAGTGAGTATGGAAAATCCAAAGAATATTTTTGGAGAAAAGAAGTAAGCTACTTAGCTCTAAGAAGGAATACAGTGCTAACACATGGGGTAATAACATGGAGAGTCTTGAGGACCTTATGTTGAGTGAAGCAAGCCAGGCACTGAAGGACAAATATTACATGACCTCACTGATATGAATTAAGCAAACCAAACAGACTCAGAGAGCTATTGTCTGGAAGACATGTTTGCAGGAAATAGAAAGGGAGAAGAAGGTTGTGAGCCAATGCCCATAAGGGTCTCTTGAGAGCATGAGCAGTTCCTAATAGGGGAAGAAAAACAGTGTGTCAAGACCTCAGTGTTGTTGCAAGTAACTATGAATCTTAGCATCCAAGGAATGAAGCCGGGTGGTCACCATGGGCTCTGGGGTAAGGGGGAGGGAGGAATAGAATAGATGGAATAGGGGGTATTTAGTGAGCAATGGAAGTGTTCTACATGATCTTGCAATGATGGACATAGGCCATGTTAAATATTATCAAAATTTATGAAAGTGCACAGTCTAAAATGTAAACCATAATGTAAACCATTGATTATGGTTAGCATCTATGTTTCACTATTTGTATATCAGTTGTAACAAATGTGCCACCCACATATAAAAAGGTATCAATATGGGAAGGGGGAAAAGGAGGAGGATGTTGGGTATATGGGAATCTTCTGTATTTTGTATGTGACTTTACTGTGATCTAAAACTTCTTTGGAAACAAAATGAAAAAAAGTAAGACACTGGGGAATAAATGGAAGAGAATGTCACTGTACATACAGGACAACAGTTATTACAGTGATTAAAGGCTAAATGCTAAAAAAATTTTAATATTTTTCATTATTTTTTAATACCCCAATTTTTTAATTTTATTTGTCTTTAAATTTTTATGTATTTTATTTCTTATATTTAAACCTATTGTTATTACTTCATTTTTCTATTCATTGTATTTGGCTAATTTTATTGGCTTCATTTTTGAAGAAGTTTTAGATCACAGAAGGGTTACAACTGGGGCAGGGGAGAATCATTGGTGTGGGGTGTCAGTGCTGGAGGATACATGGGAGGAAGTTCACCTGGACATACATAAAAGGTATATAAATGTGTTCAAATGTTTACAGGGCACTGTCACAGTGGGTGGAGATTCACACAATAACAGAATATTGAATTCCCATCCTGGAGAGCTCTGTCACGTTTTGTAGTGAAGCAGCAACTGTCCCCCAAGTGCAGGGGCAATGACTGGAGAAATAGAATTGTCCGTTGATGGGCCCTTGATATTGACGACTATGCTTGTGAGCCTGTGCTCTTGAAATTAAAACTTAGCCTAGTGTTGTGGGGTGCCTAAGAGTTGCCTCCTGAGAGCCTCCTTGTTACTCAACTGTGGCCTCTCTCCAAGCCAAACTCAGCATATAAATGTATTACCGTCCCTCCAGCGTGGGACATGACTCCTGGGGATAAGCTTCCCTGGCACTGAGGGATTACTAACAAGCACTACCTAGCAAGGCGACTGGAAAAAGACCTCGAATAAAAGGGGGAAAAGGTAAAGACAAATGAGTTTATATGGCTAAGAGACTTCAAAGTGAATTGGGAGTTCGTCCCAGAGGTAACGCTTACGCACATCTCAGCAGGATCTCATAGACTTTCAAAGTGGATACTATCCCAAATAGTGGGGGTCCTGAGGGCTCTGGAGACATCCAGGTCCTATGGTCAGGGAAGATAGCTCTGGAGTTTGGTGCCTTGCCAGTGGGCCTTATTTTTGGAGTTTGTGCTCCTGTGAGTGACAGAGTTGGACTCAGTTATGGCTTCCCTACACATGGCTCATCTGTCCCTTCTATTTGAACCTATACTTGGTGCTGGAGTTGGTAGATGTATGTCCAAGAGACTTGACTCTCTAGGCTGTCCATGTGTCAGCTGGGCCCTGAGCTTCAGCAGAGTTGCAACATCTACTTTCCAGTTCACTGGACTCACCCAGGACAACTAACAAGGAGGTGAGAATTGACAACCACCATATGAAGGAAACGAGAGAGCCTACAACTGCAAGCAAGAGAGTCCCATCCATCAGCTGTATGGGATCGGAGCCCCCTCTCAATTAGAGGTGGAGTGGACGTCACCATCCCAGAATCCTCAGGATTGGGGAATGAGCTATGGACTAGAATGGACTTACTGGTATTCCACTATAGACTCGTTGTGATTCTATCAATGGAAGAAATTACAACATTGATGTGGAGGCAGTGGCCACTGGAGGCTCTGGAGGCAAGAAGAAGGCAAAACAGGTGTAATATGGGGGCTTTTTCGGGACTTGGGAATCATCCTGAATGACATTGCAATGACAGATATAGGCCATTATATATCTTCCCATAACCTACAGAATTGTGTGGGAGAGAGGGTAAACTACAATGTGAACTATGGTCCATGCTCAGTGGCAATGTTCCAGGATGCGTTTATCACTTGCAATGAATGTGCCACACTAAGGAAGGATGTTGTTTATGGTGTGGCAAGTGTGGGGAGCGGGGCATATGGGAATCCCTGTATTTTTTGTGTAACATTTATGTAATCTAAGTATCTTTTAAAAAATAAAAAAATTATTAAAAAAAAGAAGTAAGCTAATATGAAATATATCAGACTTGATCAAACATTTCAAATAACAATTCATAAATGTAGAAGCACCTATAAAATAATCCATATATTAGATAAGAGTATAAACATATCATTATAGACAAATTTTTAATTGCTGAATTTTGAAAAATATTAGCAGTATTGTACATACATTAAACATAATAAAATATATTCCAATACTGAAGTCACATGTTTTAACTCCCCCTGCCCCACGAATTTCTCATCTAAAAACATAGCTGAACTTTTGTGGGTTTTTAATAAGCATGCAAAGTGAATAGGAAATATCTCACCTTTGCTGACTGCCTGCATCAGCTAATTCAACCTTGTAAGGCACAACATTTCCTGGTTCTTCAAATTCCTCTTCATAAGTCTTATTAAATGAATATAATATTAGTAAGGTCAATAAATTTACTATATATTAACCAGCTAACTCATGGATGATGTTCAGAGTATTTTCTTCCTACAAAGGGTTTCATACACTCTCTACCTATGTGCCATAAAATATGAGTTCTATGAGAACTAAACAAATTCAGCTGAGATTGATTGAGGGCATTCACTGTCTCAGTCATTTTATTACCACTATAATGTCCATAACCAAAAATAACAACTAATATTTTATTATGACCTACTATGTGCCAAGTAGATCAGTGACTAAGATTTTTCTAACTCTCTGACTGGCATGTCATAAGCTTACTGTATGTGTAAATAATTTAATGAATTGCACATACAAACACATGGATGTGTGTGCATATGTGTGGGTATTGGTGCATTTATTTGCGCAGTAGCTCAAATTTATCCAGAGAAAAATAATGAGAAAGAAAAAAACAAAAATATCTAGAACAAGAGGTATATTCAGCTACTAGATGTTTAGAAACTCAGAAATGCACTAAGTACCTTGAACCCCAATCCTACAGCCCAGAGTTCTAGTTCTGAATGGCTATAGTTCTAGCCAATTGTAGTTTCTGGGTATTTATGTTTGAGTCATTACATTAGAAAGATATTGTGTTTTATTCCTATGAGCATGTTTAAATGCAAACACTTGAAAATTTCCTATTAATCTATGTTGAATGAAGAAAGAAATCTTGTAGAAAATAGTATGCAGTTGTAACTATATGCTGTTAAATTTACAGTTGGTTAAGTAATGTGAAGGATCATTATGTACTTACATCATCCAATTCTATTATCTTTACAGATGGTTCAGGACTCTCTTCTTTTAATTTTTCAACTGGCAGGAAAAGAGCTGGATGCTGTACTTTGGTCTCCTCACCTAGGAAATACAATTAGAAAATAATATCAAAGAATATATGTTACCAGATAATTCCTTTCTTCAAAGACACAATAAGAAAAGATGTTCTCCTATGTATTCACAAGAAGATATAACACTGTCAATTTTCCCAGCTCAAGTGAAATACGCACTTTTGTAGCATTCAATTTTTATATTAAATTGTTTTAACTAAGGCAAAGTAAATCTAGAGAATGGGAAGAAGAAAGTGCATGATTTTGATCTGGAGATCAAGAGCTACATAGTTTAGCTGAGAATAATACATTAAAGAAAAGCAGCTGATGATTAATGCTTGTTGTGTTCAATTTGAAGCAATAAATTTGAAAATAGCTAACAAATGCTGAACTAACCGTCACTATCTTCATCATTTTCATTCTGAGAACATTGTGCCTCACTAATGGTTTTACATGGATGGATGAATGTATCCGGTAGCATGTTAAGAAGTTGGTCCTGTGGAGTTCTACAAAACAAGAAATCAATTGCAAGATTCAAATACATTATATGAAAGTTTCCTAAACAAGACCATGATTTATTTACTAAAGATTTGGGTGGACAAAATTAATGATTTTGTAGCTATAGCTTTAATTTTTAGCTGTAGCTTTGATTCAAAGGAAAAAAGTATGATTGTATAATAGAACCATAACCTACTAAAATAAGAATCATAATCTACTTGATGAATTGAACTGGCCTTATACAAGAGTGTTTCTAATTGTATACTCTACTTTTTGTTTCATTTTGTCTAAGATGAAAAGCAAAGTTATGATAGTGCTCTCTCTAAAGCTGCACGGAGTCCACATAGCATAACACACTCAAAGGCTAATCTATGAATGTGTGTTTTATCTCACAGCTTGGATATTATCTTGATGAGTGCTAAAGAAATTTGAAGGTATTTTTCTAAATGCCACCAAGTAAAAAAAGAGGCTTTTTTACTTTATGAAGCAAAAATGAGGCTCTCACAATATGAATGTTAAGTTGTTCTGGCTGTGGCATCCTTTAAGTCCCAATTAATTAACGATAGAGATTAATGTGACCCAACTCATATGGAAGGCAATGAAGCCAGGGATCCTCAGAGGTCAAGGGTGTGTTTTTGTTTCCAGAGGATGCCCCCAGGTTAGTAGGGAGTTACTTTTCAACCACGAATATAAGTAGCCGTGCTGCCCTTCTAGACCCACCATGCAAGTTCATGGAGTCCTCATGACAATATCAGGGTATCCTTAACAATACCAGTATTTAACAAAACTTAAAATGCATCAGGCTTTGTTCTAACTAGTGTAGGTATATTAAATCTTTATTTAATCCTCACAAAACTATTAGATAGGCATTAATATTATCTTTATTTTACAGATGAATAAAGAAAGTATTTTATAAAGTGGTGAAATAATTTGCTTAAAGTCATTCAGTTAGTAAATATAGAAGATGAATCTGAACCCAAGCTGCCTGCCTCCCGTAGTCTAGGCTTTTAATCATTACTCTATATTGATTCTCCAGAAACTTACAAAGGCAATGAAACCTTGATAATCTTCTTAGAGGGTTACGGCTATGTGCATTTTTCCAATATCTGTAATGTAAACCACCACAACACTAGAAAATATTTTGTACTCCTCAGCTTTGTATCTTAAAACAAATTTGATGAGTGTGATGTCTTACATCTATAATTCCATTAAATGATGGATAAAAATATTAAAGAGTATAAGGTCAAAGACAAATTGGCATCTAGTCATTAAAAACCTCTTTCCAGTTTGGCATCAGAAGCCATTCTGCACTAATGTTTCTATCACAGATACACATAAGCATATTATTATATACATACTCCTCCATGAAGTGAAAGCTTATCTAATTTCATACATAAAAGCCTTGACCCAAAGACTTACAGAATCTAGATAATAGAGTATTGGAGCTAAAAGGGCTCTTGTAGATGGTGTATTCTTAGCTCAATATTTTACAGATGAGGAATCTTGGAAAAAGAGAACTTAAGTGATTTGCCCACAAACAAACAAGTAGTAAGTCATGAAATTAAGACTGAATTCTGGATATTGGGACTTTGGTACCAATGTATTTTTTAAAAAGATCATATACCATTATAAATAAAGGATGAAATATCTTTTAGAATAGGCTTCATCTCTCTATATTTTCCTCTTTTAAAATTTGAACAAATATTTATTAAACATTGACCAATTTATTTGGAGAAGAATCAGAATCACCAAGGAGAATTTTTTTTTAATTGCAGGGTCTCAGTCTTAAAGACACTAGTTAGTAGGTCTGTCTGAGGATGAGTTCAGGAATCAGTATTTTAAAAACTTGCTTTTGATGATCAGCTGGAACTGGGAATTATACATAATGAATAGAGTAGTGGAACTAGAGTCAGAATACCAGCTATTTGCTAATATCTGATCTTGAAATATTCTAGTACTCCTACATGAAGCTTTCCCAGAATTTAAAAAAGCCACCAGAGAGAGTCTACAACTTCAAGCAAAAGAGTCCCATCCATCAGCCCTATGGGATCACAGTCCCCTCTCAATTAGAGGTGGAGTGGAGATCACCATCCCAGAATCTTCAGGATGGGGAATGAACTATGGACTAAAGTAGACTTACTGGTATTCTACTATAGACTTACTGTGATTCTAGCAATGTAAGAACTTATATCATTGATGTGAAGGCAGTGGCCACTGGAGGTTGTGAGGGGAAGGAAAGGGAAAAATAGGTGTAATTTGGGGGCATTTTCAGGACTTGGGAATTGTCCTGAAAAACATTGTAATGACAGATATAGGCCATTATATATCT
The DNA here is from genome assembly GCA_026826555.1 of Tolypeutes matacus. Lineage (NCBI taxonomy): Eukaryota > Metazoa > Chordata > Mammalia > Cingulata > Chlamyphoridae > Tolypeutes > Tolypeutes matacus. The sequence goes on along the minus strand of JAKSZT010053887.1, from coordinate 63,563,400 downwards.
TGCCATAATTTACAAAAATGTGCAGGAGAGAGTGTAAACGATAATGTAAACTATAATCCATGCATAGTGGCAATGCTCCAAAACATGTTCATCAATTGTAACAAATGTACCACACTAATGAAGGATGTTGTTAATGTGGGAAAATGTGGGAGGTATGGGGAGCGGGGCTTATGGGAATCCCCTATATTTTTTATGTGACATTTGTATAATCTAAGTATCTTTTAAAAAATAATAAAAATTTTTAAAAATTGTAACTAAAAAAATTTTTTTAAAAATAAAAGAGCCACTAGAAATGGACCTATTAAAGCATAGCACCAGAAGTGTATTGCATACTCGAGAATTGCAAACATATTACCCTACACTAACATCTTTAGGTAAAACAGAAAGCATTAAATTAAACATGATTACCATTTTAAAAATGTAAATAAGACCTGAGTGAAAATGTTCACTAACTGCTCTTCCCTGCTAAGGACAAGACTGACATTCAGTATTCAGAAAAGCTCTAGACTTGATGTGTTGATGGTTAAAGCTTCTTGGATGTGTCTAAGTATGAATGATTATATTAATAACAAAATAGTGCATCCTTTTTTATTGTGTAAGAATCTCAAAACAATTCAATATTGAAAGGCAGCTACAAAAAAAGGTAAGGGACCTTGGGGTTACTTTGATGTACTGATTTCTGTGTTAGAATGGGAATTGACAGGTATGCATGACTGAGTTTGACATAGGAAGGGCTGTTATGAGCATTCACTTTAAAAGGGATAGAGACAACCCAGATAATTGTTAGATATGAATAACCAGAATAGTAAATGATGGTGGTGTCATCAACATGATTATGTAAGATATCCCATGAAAAAAGCTCCCTAAAGATTCAGTGAATAAAAGAACAAATCTCACTTGATTAGAACTCTGGAGTACAGTAGAGACTGGAGAAGGACTCCACAAATGCTGAATCAAAGAGAAAAATATCAGGTGTGAAACCTCCCTCCCAGCTTGCCAATCCTCTTCCCTCTCCTCACTCTGTCCCACACAGCTTGAGCGTTGCTCAGAGGCAGTGGTAAAGATCCCTCCCTTCCCCCAGGGGCAGACTATAAAGCTACTTACAGCAGTGAGTTAGGATCCCATGCATATCCAGGCACAGGGACCCAATTACACAGAGACCCAGGGCAGAGCACAAGCTGCCTACAAAAGGGCCCTTGGAGGACGAAAAGAAAAAAAGAGACACCATGGTGTTTGCCAAGTGGTGCATTCAATCCAGTTGCTGTCAGTTGGACCATCTAAAGACTAAATAGACTTTTCTGGAATGAGCCACCTTTTCAGGAGTGACACCATCTGGCCTCCCTGGGAAGGGATACCCTAGCAGGGAAGAATCTGGAGGCAGAAAAGCCTCACAGAGAAAAAAAAAAAGGGGTGTGTGTGTGTTAAACTGAACTGCTGAAAGACAGAAGGGCCCCAGAACTGAAAAGTATAAGGAAAATGATGCAGTGAGTGAGGGAGAGAATTTAAACAAATCATAGGAGCTGGGGACAAAATTCTCCATACAAACAAACAGAACAGATCAAGATTCCTGGAGAAGGAACAAAGGGTAGGAAGCTTTCTCCTGGAGGTGAAAAATTATCCAAAAAGTGTAATTTAAAATTGTACTGGACACAAAACAGCAAAAACCGGGGGGAAGGGGTTACAATGGATAAAAGTAAAATAAACAAATAAATCTTGTTTAAAAATTGTACTGCATATACAGGGCACAAATACAGGGCAAGAATCAGATAAGGAGGAATTGAGAAAATCTGATCAGTTAAACTTGGGCTATTCTAAAGGTCCAGAATAAGTTGGACCAAGCATGAAAGAAGAGCCTTAACAAAAAGGCAATCAGCAACAAAACCCTAGACAAGAGAGAAAAACTGACCTTCAGAGTTACCTTTTCAAGATAATCACATGCCTAGACATCAGCAAAAAATTACAAGCTATACTAAGAAACAGGAAGGTATGGCTCAAGCGAGAAAAAAAATAAAACCTCAGAGGAGACATGGAATCTGGAACAATTAATCAAAGAAATTCAAACAAATCTCCTAAATCAATGCAAGGAGATGAAGGAAAACATGCATACAGAGATATAGGATATTAAGAAGACAATGTGTGAGCATAAAGAACTGGAAGTATAAAAAGAAACATATCAGAAATTATGGGGATGAAAGGCACAATAGTAGAGACTTAAAATACACTAGAGGGGAGTGGATGCAGCTCATTGGTTGAGCAACCACTTCCCATGTACGAGGTCCTGGATTCAATCCCCTGTACCACCTAAAAAAAACTACACTAGAGGTATACAACAGCAGATTTGAACAGGCATAAAAAAGAATCAGTGAACTATTCTTGAAAATCCAACTCATACACTCAGAACAACAGATAGAGAAAAAAGAAAAAATTGAGCAGTGCCTCAGGGATTTGAGTGACAGCACAAAGCACACAAACATATATGTCATGGGTGTACTAGAAGGAGAAGAGAAGGGAAAAGAGGCAGAAAGAATATATAAGGAAATAATGGTCAAAAATTCCACAACTCTTATGAGAAACATAAATATATATATGTCCAAAAAGTGCAACATACTCCAAAGAGATAAATACTAATAGACTTACTCAGAGACACATACTAATCAGAATGTAAAATGCCAAAGGTAAAAAGAGAATTCTGAAAGCAGCAAGTGAAAAGCAATTTGTCACATACAAGGGATTCTCAATAAGACCAAGTGCTGATTTCCCACTAAAAACCAAGGAGGCAAGAAGACAATGGTATGATATATTTAAGGTACTGAAACAGAAAAATTGCCAGTCAAAAGCTCTTCATCTAGCAAAACTGTCCTTCAAAAATGAGCGATAATTTAAAATAGTCACAGATAAATATAAACTGAGGAAATTTATCAACAAGAGAACTGCCCTACTAGAATTGTGAAAGGGACTTTTGCTAGTTGAAACTAAAAGAAAAGAGAGTGGTTTGGAGTAATGTGAAGAAATGAAGATTATCACTAAGGGTAACTAAAAGGGTAAATATAAAAACCCAATTTACTGTATTCTCAATATATAACTCTACTCTTTAATTCCTACAATTGAAAAAGAAACAGTCATATTTCCTGAAAGTGGACATGTAAAATATAAAGTGGTAAAGTGGAACAAAAGCAACATAAAGTTGGGAAACAGAGGTATAAGGGAGTAGAGAACATATATGCTATTGAAGCTAAGATGGTATCCTTTCAAATTAGTAGGTTATAGATGTAAGTTATATACTATAAACCCCAAGGTAACCACAAATAGTATTTTAAGAATATATAGAAACAGAAATGAGAAAAGGATCACTCATATACATCACAAAAATCAACTGTACAAAAAAGGAGATTACAATAAAGGAAAAGAGTTACCAAAAAAAGAAAGAAAGAAAGAAAGAAAGGATGACAGTTAAAAACCAAAAGACACAATGGCTTAAGCACTGCCTTTACAGTAAGAACATTGAATGTAAATGGAATAAACTCCACAATCAAAAAATACAGATTGGCAGAATGGATTTAAAAAGCATGATCTATATATGTTGTCGACAAGAGACTCACCGTAGACTTAAAGACACAAATAGGCTGAAAAGTTTGGAAAACTTTTCATGTTTTCCATGCAAATAGTAACCACTAAAGAGCTAGGATAACTATTCTAATATTGGACAAAATTGACTTTAAGTCAAAAGCTGACATAAGAGACATGGAAGAATTCTACATATTAATAAAGGGGGCAATCCACCAAGAAGAAACAGCAGCCATAAATATTTATGTACCTAACCACAGTGTCCCCAAAATATATGATGCAAACACTGACAAAACTGAAGGGAAAAATAGACACCTCTACAATAATAGTTAGAGACTTCAATACACCATTCTTATCAATAGAATATCTTGACAGAAAATCAATGAGGAAACACAGAACTTGAGTAGTATGAGTTATACCTGACAGACATATACAGAGCACTGCACCCCAACACAGCAGGATATAAATTTTTCTCAAGTGGACATGGATCATTCTCCAGGATAGACCACAATGAATCATAAAACAAATCTCAATAAATTTAGAAAGACTGAAATCATACAAAGCATCTTCTCTGACCATAACAATTAAGCTGGAAATCAATAGCAGGTGGAGAAGTGGAAAACCCAGAAATATATGGAAGATAAGTAACACACTAACACAATCTGTGGGTCAAAAAGAAAGAGCAAGGAGAATCAGCAAATATTTTGAGGTGAATGAAAACAAGAACACAACATATCAAAACGTATGGGATGCAACAAAGGTAGTGCTGAAAGAGAAATGTATAGCCCTAAATGTTTATATTAAAAATGAATGAAAAGCTAAAATCAAACTTCATGCCTGGAGGAACTAGTAAAAGAACAGCAAACTAACCCTAAAGCAAGTGGTGGAAAGAAATAACAAAGACTAAAAAATAAATGAAATTGAGAATTAAAAAAGAATAGAGAGAAATAACAAAACCAAAAGTTGGTTCTTTGAGATCAATAAAATTGACAAACCCTTAGGTGAACTGACAAAAAATAAAAATAGAGAAGTTGCAAATAGAATCAGCAATAAGAGGGGAGGGAATATTACTAACCCCAAAGAATTAAAAGAGGTCATAGAAGATGCAATGAAAACCTGTAGGTCACAAATTAGACAACCTAGATGAAATGGACAAAAGTGTATATATACAAGAATAATCTACATTGACTCTATAAGAAGTAGAAGATCTCAACAGACCAATTAAAAGAGATTGAATTAGTCATCAAAAACCTCCCAACAACAACAAAAAAGCCCAGTACCTGATGGTTTCACAGGTGAATTCTACCAACCATTGCAGGGAATTAATACCAATCCTGCTCAAACTTTTCCAAAAACTTAAAAAGGAAGGAATACTACCTAACTCATTCTATGAGGCCAATATCACCTTCATATGAAAGCCAGATAAAGATACTATAAAAAAAGTAAGTTACAGACCAAGTTCTCTTATGAATATAGATGAAAAAATCAACAAGATACTTATAAATCAAAACCAACAGCACATTAAAAGAATTATATCCCATGATCAAGTAGGTTTTATCCTAGGTATGCAATATACCACACATTAACAAAACAAAGGTGGGAAAATGCACAATTATCTCAATGAGTGCATAAAAGGCATATGACAAAATCCAGCATCCTGTCTTGATAAAAACACTTAGAAATATAGGAATAGAAGAAAACTTCCTCAACATGATAAAGGCCATATTGAAAAATCCACAGCTAACATCATACTCAATGGTGAAGCTTTCCCTCTAAGATCTTTAACAAGATAATGATGCCCACTGTCACCACTGTTATTTAATATTTTACTGAAAGTTATAGCCAGAACAGTTAACAAGAAAAAAAAAATTGCACCCAAATTGGAATGGAAGAAATAAAACTCTCTTTTAGCAGATGACATGATCCTATATATATTCGAAGTCCCAAAAAATCTACAACAAAGCTGCAAGAGCTAATACTACAAATTCAATAAAGTGAAGGGGTACAAGAACAACACACAAAAATCGTTTCTTTACACTAATAATGAGCAATCTGAGAAGGAACTCAAGAAAAAATCTCATTTATTATTGCAACTAAAAAAATCAAATGTCTGGGAAGAAATTTAACCAAGGAAGTAAAGGACTTACACACAGAAAATTTCAAAGCATTGCTAAAAGTAATCAAAGAAGACCTAAATAAATGGAAGGACATCTGTGTTAGTAGATTGGAAGACTAAATATTACAATGTTAATTCTACCCAACATGATTTGCAGTATCAATGAAATTCCAATCAAATTTACAACACCCTCTTTGCAGTAATGGGAAAATCAATTATCCAATTTATTTGGAGGGATAAGGGTCCCCAAAGAGCCAAAAGCCTCTTGAAATAGAAGAACAAAGTTAGAACACTCACACTTAGAGAATATAAAACATATTACCAAGCTACAGTGGTCAAAACAGCATTGTATTGGCAAAAGGATAGATATATTGACCAAAGTAAACTAACTGAGGGTTGAGAAATAGACCCTCATATCTACGGCCAATTGATTTTTTTTCTTTCTGGAAATTGATTTTTTTTTTTAATTTGTCATTGTATCTGAGAGATTTTCTCACATCACTTCACAACAAAGCACAAGCAACAAAAGGAAAGATAAATGGGACCTCCTCAAAATAAAAAATAATAAAAAAAATTTTTGTGACTCAAAGGACTTTGTCAAAAAAAAAAAAGTCAAAGGACTTTGTCATGAAAGTGAAAAGACAACTTACTCTATGGGAGAAAATATATGGAAACCACATATTCAATAAGGATTTAATACTGTGAATATGTAAAGAAATCCTACAACTCAATAATAAAAAGACAAATAACTCAATTTTAAAAATGGGCAAAAAGACTTGAATATATATTTTTCCATAGAGGATAACAAATGGCTAAAAAGGACATGAAAAAATGCTCAATATCACTAGCTATTAGGGAAATGCAAATCAAAACTACAATGAGACACCATTTCACACCTTTTAGAATGGCTACTATTAAAAAAAAAAACAACTATAAGTGTTGGAGAGAATGTGGAGAAACAGGAACACTCCTTCACTGTTGGTTGGAATGTAGAATGGTGCAGCCTCTGTGGAAGACAGTTTGGAGGTTCCTCAGTACGCTTAATATAGAACTGCCATAAGATATGGGAATCCTGCTATTAGGAATATATTCAGAAGTACCGAAAGCAGGGATGTGAACTGACATTTTCACATTGATGGTCACAGCAGCATTATTCACAGTTGGCAAAAAATGGAAACGACTCAAGTGTCCATCAGCTGATGAATGGATAAACAAAATGTGGTATATCTATGAAGGAATATTATTCAGCTGTAAGAAGAAATGAAGTCAGGATGCATATAATGACAGGGATGAATCTTGAGTACATTGTTGAGTGAAATAAGCCAGACACAAAAGTACAAACATTGTTTGGGCTCACTAATAAGAACTAAACACAATGAATAAACTCATGGAATTAAAACCTACAGCATAGGTTCCTAGGAGATAGAATGATGGCTGAGAAAAGGGAGCTGATGCTTAATATCTGTAGAATTTTTAATAAGGTTGATTGTAAATACTTGGAAATAGATATAGATGATGGTAACAAATTATAGTGAGTATAATTAACAACGCTGATTTATAGATGTGATAGTGGCTGAAAAGGGTAGTCTAGGGTTGTAACTGTCAATAGAATGAAAGCTAGAGAATCAACTTGGGACTATATAATATAGTGAACTGGTGGTGGATGAGGAATGTACAGATATAAGAATGTTCTCCCATGTACCAGAAAAAAATGTATGTCACTATTACAAGATGTTAAGAATATGGTGATATATGCTAAAAATACAACTAATGGAACCTATGGACTATGGTTAATAGTAACACTGTACTATTTTTCATCTATTGCAATGAAAGGACTATATCAATGCTAAGTGTCAGCAAAAATGGGGTATGGGATTTTCCTTTTTGGAGTACTGAAAATGTTCTAAGACTGACTGTGGTGATGACAGCACAAGTCTGTAATCCATTGAGTGTATACTTTGGATGGAATGTAAAAAACATGGGACTCTAACACAGTGAACCGAGTGGTGGATGATGAACTGTGATTAACAGTACAAATATAAGAACATTCTTTCATGAAGTATAATAAATGTACAACACTATTACATGGTGTTAATAATAGGGTGGTACATGGGAAAATACACCTAATGTAAGTTATGGATTATGGTTAGTAATAATATTTTAATATTATATCATCTATTGTAAAAAAAAAAGTACTGCCTTAATGCAAAGTGTCAACAATGGGAGAGTATATGAGAATGTTGTATTTTTTTAATGACTTTTGTGTAAACCTACACCTTTTTTAATGAAAAAAAAACATGAGACTGTATAACACAGAGAACACTGTTGTGGATGATGACTCTGGTTAATGGTACAAATATAAGAATGTTCTTTCATGAACTAGAACAATTGTATGTCATTATTATAAGATGTTAATAATAGTGTGGTATATGGGAAAAATACACTTAATGCAAACTATGGACTAGTTAAAATATATTTTTATATTATATTTTAATATTCTTTCATCATTCATAACAAAGTTACCACTCCAATGCTAATGGTGAATAATAGGGGGGTAAATGGTATATAGGGTTTTTCTTTTGGGGGTAATGAATATGTTCTGAAATTGATTGTGGTGATGAATGTACTACTCTGTGATTATACTGAGAGCCATTGATTATACACTTTGGATGGACTGTATAGTGTTTGAATACATTTCAATAACACTACTTGATTAAAAAACACAATGAGGTATCAATTCACACCCACCAGAATGGTTACTATTTAAAAAACAGAAACTACAAGAGGATATAGAGAAATAGGAACATTCATTCATTGTTGGTAGCAAAGCAAAATGTGCAGCCACTATTGGAAGACAGTCTGGCAGTTCTTCAGGATGTTAAGTATAAAATTAACATCTGGCCTGGAAATCCTGCTACTAGGTATATAACCAGAAGGATTGAAAACAGGGATTCAAACAAGTAGTTACACACTGATGTTCATAGTGGCATTATTCACACTTGCTACTACGTGAATATACATCCAATTCAGCCATAAAAAGGAATGAAGTCCTGATGTAAGTGAAAACATGGATGAACCTTGAGGACATTATACTGAGTGAAATAAGCCAGACACAAAAGGTCAAATATTATATTATCTCACTGAAATGAAATAATTATAACAAGCAAACTCATACAGTTAGAAACTATAATATAAATAATCTGGGGATAGATTAGAGTTTGAGAATGGAGAGTTGATGTTTAATTAGTACAGAATTTCTATTTATATTGATTGCAAAGGTTTGGAAATAGATGATGGTGGTGGTAGTACATTATTGTGAGTGTAATTAACAGCACTGAATTTTATAGGTGAAATGTGGTTAAAATTGGAAAATTTAGGTCTCACATATGTTACTCGAATAAAAATTAAGAGATAAAACATAGGACTGTATAACACAATGACCCTACTGATGATGGACTATAGTTAATAGTACAAGTATAAGGATGTTCTTTCATAACAAATACATGACACTAATACAAGGTATTAATAATAGGGTGGTATATGGTAAAAAAATACACCTAGTGTAAACTATGGACAATAGTTAATAGTACTATTTTAATAATCTTTCATTAATTGTAACAAAGGTAACTTCTATTTAAAAAAAAAAAAGTGCAATTATAAAAAATGCTATCATCAACTGTAACAAATGTTTCACATCAATTCAAGGTGTTGGCAGTGTGATGGTATATGGGAATCCTGTATTTTATGCATGATTGTTTTATAATAAGCCCACAACTTCTCTAATAAAAAAAATTCAAATGGTAAATGAATGGCTTGAAACCCTGCCACATAAACCACAATAAAATACAACTGCATGACTATTAAAATGGCAAAAAAAAATAGGGGAAGAAAAACTAAAAATACCATGCTAGCAAGAATAGAGATCAATCTGGAACCCTCATTTATTTTAGGAGGGAATGCTACTTTTGAAAACCATTGGCAGTTTAGCAGTTTCTCATAAGGTTAAACATAAATTTACCCTACAAGTCTGCAATCCCACTCCAGGTACTTACTCAAGTGAATAAAAAACTTATCTTCAAACAAAAATCTGTCTGAAAATATAACAGCTTTAGTCACAGGTGGAAAAAGCTGAACACCACAAGTATGTGCTTCAACAGATGAATGGATAAACTGTGAAACATCAATATGGAGGAATTCAAAACAATTCAAAAGAATGGAATATCAATTAAGGCAACATTGATTAATCTTAAATGCATTTTGCTAAGTAAAGGAACCAGAACACAAAAGGACATATATGATTTCGTTTATATGGCATTAAGGAAAATGTAAATTGATATAAATGGAAAACAGATCAGTGGTTGCCAGGAAGTGCAGAAAAGGGGTTGACTATAAAGGGGAAGCACAAGTGACTCTTTGGGGTAATGGAACAGTTCTGTTCAGTACTGTGGCGAATTCATGAGCACGATGCATTTGTAAAAACCCATAGAACTATCCTCTACAATTTTACTCTACGCAAACATAGAAAATCAACTGGGATGTGGGGAGAACACAAAACACAAAGCATAACCCTGAAGGAGGTAGGAAGAAATGAGCAGGCCTATGTAACTTTGGAGAATTTGATTCTGACTGGAAACCGTAGACTAAATTTTAAAAAGCACTGTGCACAAACCCTCTACTCTCATTGGTAAATTTGTTTCTCACAGTAGGAATTTGGAAACTACTTTATATGTATGCTAGGGTTGAACAAATTAGTAAATACATTAGGCATAATGAGAGTTAGGTTTCTTATTATAGATAAGTGAAAATACAAATAAGGAAAGGGAGAATACTAAATGAATCCTGCAATGCTGGTTTGGAGTCAAAGGTATCAGTGTGAACTCATATTTATTTTACTGGATCTTCCAGTATATGGAAACTCTGTATTATTTTTGCAATTCTTCTGTATGTCTTATTTCAAATAAAAAGATTAACAGAAAAAAAATCTGTCACATGAAAACAGTTGAAAGTGGGGTGAGGGGATATTAACCTATCAAACAGAAGCTTCATGGAGACATGAGGGCTGATTTCAAAAATCAGAAAGGATGCCACTGAGAGGAAAAATTAGATTTTCTCAGAATGGGCTTAGTAGGTAAAATTAGGGCCAAATTTGTAAACTAGCCAGAGACAGATTACAGCTCACTAGGAGGTTTTTTAGTAGGCAGAATGCTCCAAAGATCTTATGGGCCACCTCTGGAAATGGTTTTGTATGACTGAAGGTGTAGCAAGGCCTTGATTATCACTCCTCAGGAAAAATTCTAGAGAGATCCCCCATCATCTCAGCACTGAAACTGTGGTCCAGAAACCAGCAGCATCCATATCCACATCACCTTGGAGCTGTTAGAAATGCAGAAATGCAAAATCTCAGGTGACAGTCCTGACTCACTGAAGATGAATCAATATCTACCCATTTACCATGGTCTCTAAGTGATTTGTAAGCACAATGGAGTGTGAGAAGTAGTGCTGTAAAGCAGTGAGTTAGTGGCCTTTTAAAGGTACCCCTAAAAATTCTACAGTTCTTATATGATTCTGAAATTATGAATTTCTCTAACATGTACCAGTTTAATATTTTAAATAATTTATGAAGTGGTACATGTGACAATACAGTATTTGAATAAAATACAATTTGATTACTATTAATAAAAGTAAAAATCTCATTAACTTAAAAGTAGATTCTGAAATATGTAGCTGTAAATGTTTATGCTAATGTAAAACAACCCAATAGCAATATCTCTTCAATGTAATCTGTAATTTATGGAATTTTTGCTACTATTCTTAAAGTCATCGTATTTATAACTTTTCCTCATATATACACTTCCATTTCTTAAGGCACGCCCTAAATTATTAATTATATTCCTAAAAAGAATTAAAATTCTTATTAGAACAGAAGTTTCATAGGGATTGAATATTGCTTTAAAATTAAATATGCAAGTATGCATATTTAAAATTGAATATGCAAGTATGAAGCATATATATATATATGTATAATTTCTTTAGAAAGTTATGCCATACAAGCCAGGAATATAAATAGCTTTTATATTTGTTATTAATATTATAAAAATTTTAAAAATACCTCCTGTGTTTTCTAAGCCATAATTTTTCCATGTAGGATAGACTGTCTTCCTTAAATTCAATCTCAAGTGGTTCTCTCCAAATTTTCAGATTAGTCTGTACTTCACATGCTTCCACTGAATCTATAAAAACAAATACAATGTGAATAATCAATGAAACAGCCTATAAATTCCAATATATTCTCTCAAAATATAAAACTTAACATTTTTGAGGCATATATGCTTTAATATTTATCTATGTAATCAATAGTTTAAGGTTTAAAGAATGCACAAGTGTTAAATATTGATGATTTTTTTAAATACCTGTATAGATAGTGTTCTTCATTAATCAGTTTATATGAAAGATCTTATGATTCATATGTTTTTAAGGCAACAATTCTTTTAAATAAGGAAGATAAATACAAAGAGATTCATTATATATTCTATAAACACACACATAAAGACATGTATTATAGCCAGTGACAATAATATTTACACATTATGGGAAAGAGAAAATACATAAAATTCAGAATGACACCTGGAGGAGACAAGTGTTTTCATGAATTTATATCTACATGGCAATTTACTTCCAGATGCTTAAGATATTTCTGAAGTGCAATAAATTAAAAACACTACTAAGGAATATTTAAAAACGATTGGGATTTCTGGGAAAGAGAGCACAGTAAATCCAGGATTATCAGTCCTTCTACCCTTCCAGATATCATCCCTCTCTCCAAACTCACCACTATAGGAAGGACAAAGGAGAGGAAAAAAAAAGCAACGATGAGGAAAAATTTCACTTTATAAACTCTGAAACTAGATAGTAGTCCCAAGCTCATAAGACAAACTTTAAGCATTGGCTTACAGAAACAGAAAAATACCAGCAAAAGAAATAAACCAAAAGAATTTAAGTGTCCTACTCCGATTCTTCCCAAAAGAGTGGAACAATTTTGAAAAAAGCAATTGGAGAAGGAAGTTATGAGAAACAACATCAGAGTCCATTAAACTGAAGGGGCAGGCATTAAGGACAGAGAAAGTTATGCGAAAACAGAGATGCCTCCATCTGGAGTCATCTGCCAAAGGGCAAAAGATTTCTGGACAGTGATGAGTATCTGTAACAGGTGTCTGGAATGGAAAATAATGGGAAACAACACAAAAGACCATCAACATTAAAACAGATAAATTGTGGTATATTCATATAATGGAAGACTATTCATCAGTGAACATGAATGAAATACAACTATATACATATTCATGGATGAATCTCAATAACATAATATTGATTGAAAAAAATACATCACAAAATAATACATATACTAGGATTCCATTTATATAATATTTAAATACATGTCAAATTAACAACATATTGTTTAGGCCTACATACATGTAAACTGAAAGGAAATCAAGGTAATGAAAAAAAGCCACAATATTCAAGGTAGTGATAGCCTCTTAGAGGAGAGAGGCAAGGAGAGAAAAGGAAACAGATCTTCAAATTGAATGACTAGTTTCTAATTTAACATAGTGGCAGATTCACAGAAGTTTACTGTCTTATTTTCCTTCATAAGCTATATAAATTTTATAAATTTTTAAAATCTATTTAATATATTGTTTAAAACTTATTAGAAAAGGAAAATATTTACCAAGATACACATAATACACACACATAAACACCATATATATATACATATATAATATATGAGTGTTTTATATTTACATATATATGGGTTAAATGGGATATATATGGCAAAAAAAAAATCATATGTATCAACAAAAGATCTCATCCTATTGACTTCTTTCCATAACCACTACACTGTTGGCCTAGTTTTTTTTACAAATATTATTCTCCTTTGGGTTTTTTTTCTTAACTTTTTATTGTTTTTATCTTATGTTAATACACTTTCCCACTTTACCACTTTCCTCCTACACCTATGCCACTCTTTCTTTGTCTTCTTTGCAGGCTTATGATTCTTTACCAAGCCACTAAATGTAATTCTTACTATGCCTCCTCTTGTGCTACAATATTCTCCCTTATTCTGAGGCTCAGCAACCCACATCTTCCTTCAGTTCCTTGGACACAATATGCTCCCTCCATCAGAGTCTTTGCATATGCTATTTTCTGTACAACTTATATTTCTAAAACTCAACTCAAATCTTGGTTTCTTAAGGATCCTTTTTTTAACCAACTATCAGGGTTCTGGTCAGAAACACATACTAAAAAGGGTAATTTGAAAAGGATTGAATGAAGGGATTAACTTACAATAATGTGGTAGGGTTAAGGGAACAAGCGATAATGAAGCACTCAGAGACTGAAAATAGTGGAAAGCTATTACCAACTACAAACTAGAAGAGCAAAGGTTAGGAGAGCTATTACAAAAAGCCACTGAAAGCAAGGCTCATGGAAGAAAGGCCACCTGACAAAGTGCTGATAACACAGTAGAGAATGTAGCCACTACCAAACTCCAAGACAACAATGAAGGAGATGGAGAGTAAATCCTTCTATCTCTTTTTCCTCTCATACTCCAATGTCTTGTTAGTGCCTCCAATTGACCAAACTCAACTAGAAGCAAGGAAGCCCAAGTGATACAGTATCTTAAGATCAACCTCTAGGGGCACAGAGTAGGGAAGGAATGATAGAGAATAGATCTGGAGATGCGAACACAGAACGACCAGTATAGTCTACTTATTTTGCATTTAAACATCCATTTTTCTCCTTTTTTGAAAAAAAAAAAAAAATCTCGTATCTGAAATACCGATGAACACAAAGATCTAGAGCCACTGTGCAACATAGGGAGATGACAATTTAGTTGTATTTCCAACTGGAACCTAAATTAAATGTCAGCCACCACTTCATATCAGGTAGCAGAAAAAAAGCAGAAAATAAAAAAAGATAATGCAATATAAAACATAGCTGCTTCAGTCTTCATTTTTGTAGCTAGTTTTGAGGACTAAGTTAATTTGACTATAACTTCCTTCTTATACTATAAATTCTATTATCACCTTACTTTCTGATAGCATCTTGGCAGGTTGATTTCATTTTTTACCAGGTGAGGTGACTCAAATCTTCATTCCCAAAGGATCCAAGACCATCGAGGCCCTATCTTCATTGAGTTGTCAGTTTCTCATTGAATATTATTACTGGAAATATGAACACTAATAAGTGTTTCCAGTAAATTCCTCAGTTCCAGATACAGTCTTTCTTCTATTGTGTAGCAGTATTCCGATTGTTCTTTGGTAATTGTTCTCAACCAACATAGCTAGAATAGTGACCCATCCTGACAGTTATGAAGGGCCCCAAAAGGCCAGATGATAGTCTCAGCCTCTTATTTAATGGATGCATGATTGGAGTTTCATGGCATATAAAGCACTCTGTAGGAAAACCACCTACCTCATTACCCTTCCCAGCTGGCATGACTGAAACTTCAGCAGACCATTCCATGAAAACTATCAAGCCAGCTGCTTCTGGATAATGAGGCACATGGGAAGACCAATGAATTCCATAGGTGTAGTTCTTTCACAATAAAATGAATGCCTTGGTCTGAGGCAATGTTATGGGAACAGCAATGTGACAAATCATGCTTCTGCTGGCAGACACACTACAGGCAGAGAAAGCAAATATATATCTGGAATATGCAGTTTGTCCCATGAGGACAAATAACTTCTACTCTACGATGGAAAAGGTCCAATATAAACATCCTGTAACAGATAATCCCTGCTTAGAAAATCCATTTAGCATAATGCCATCAATGTAATGGGCAACCATTTTCTTCTGTGAAATATCAATACAATCAAGGTCCTTCCAGACTACGTAATGATAGAAAACAGGGAAGTTGATTTAGGTCTGGAAGGAGACTGTGAAGGTATACTGGTATACTTGCCACATGAAATCAAACCTTTTCTGATTATCTTTATTACTAGAAATAGAAAAGAATGTAATTGCTATATCTTAGGTCAGAAAACCAAGTCAGAAAAACAAGCCTGTTTTTATATGGTCTGCAAACTAAAAATTGTTTTTATATTTTTTAATGATTGGAAAAAATGCAAAAGAAGAATTAATGGTGTAAAAATTATATGAAATTCAAATTCTATCCATAAATAATTTTTATTGAAACACAGCCATATTTACCCATTTATATATTGGCTATGACTGCTTTCATGCTACAACAGCAGGGCTGAGTAGTTAAAGCACAGCCCACAAAACTTAAATTATTTACTATCTGGCCTTGTACTAAAAATAAAAATTTTAACCCTGTGATAGGTCAATAGTTGCCTATGAAGTCACAGAGAATATGTTGATTTACTCCAGTAGGGACACTATATCCAGAAAAGCAACTGTGATTGGCATCATCATCATCTGTTTGAGTCTACTAAAATCTATAGTCATTCTCCAAAACAACTGACTTCACACCAAAGAGCAAGTTAAATGGCAATATAATAAAAAAGCATTAATCCTGAATCTTTAAAGTCTCTGGTGATGGCCTTAATCTCTGCAATTCCTGGAGATATAGTATTGCTGCAGGCATGCCCTTTTAGCATGGAAGTGCAGGGACAGTTCTAGGGCTTTCCACTTATGTTCCTCCCATAAGAACTTTCATGCCACAGGTCAGACTAGCAATGCAGATTCAGCTTGTTACTAAGTATATCCATTCCAAATATAAATTCAGGACTGGGAAAATAACCACATAATGAATTCACTATGAGACAGACTCATGACAAGACACCATCTATCACTTCAACTCCAAAAGCCCCTAACTCTGACTGATGGAGTATAGTAAAACTTTAGGTCAGCCAGAATCTAAAACCTATCTGAAATTCTGGGTATTGCCTTTCTTCTATGCACATTTATGTTCATATAAACAGTCACAAGTTCTTCTAAGAAAGGTTTGAAGGAAGATACAGAGTGTATACTTGTGGCTTCATTGCAGGAAACTTCCTTAAAGGGTCCTTGCCCCTTCCAAAATTAAGGAGCTCCAGATCTATGGATTGGCTTAGTTCTGAGAAATTGATAAAAACTCTGAATCCACAATATGGAGGCTTAAGTAGGATTACTGCCCATCATACAAAAATGTTCTGCTTACATAGGTAAAACAGTAAAGCATACAACTTTTTCATTCCTGTGTGTCCCAATTAGCATCACTGATCCTTGTGAATCAAAACATTCTGATTATTAGCTCTTCCCTACACCTTATTTTGATAATTTTTTCCATAGTATCATTCATGATTATGTGCCAACACCTGGCCTCTACAATTCGAGGCATCAGTAATTCCTCTGAAATCAGGCAGCTCAAGTCCCCTGAAGCATCTCTCTCCACAATCATCTTCAGTCTGTGGAAGAAAGCCATGCCAAACCATTTTAAAGAATCTAGTGCTTAATGGCTTAGTGATAGAAGGGTGCTCTATCTATCTAAGGATGGCTTAGTAGGTTGCACATAATCAATTCTAGCATTCTCATCTCCCACAGCCTAAAAACTCCTCTACAAAATATCAGGGAAGTTCCAACATCTCAACTTCAATGACTGTAAAACCACTATCTAGTCCAGGCTTCAATTAACCAAACTAGCTGGTTGTTAATGCCATTCCTGAAGTGCTTAAGCCAACAAATTAAGTCTCAAATTCTGGGTGAGTACATTTAAGTGTACATATAAACTCAGCCTGATTTATATTTTATCTTCCTTAATCTAACACTTAAAATCTATTCCCATATTTGGTTCCCAGCTCATATGTCACTGACAAGCTGCTGCATCTTGTTGAGTGCATGCTATTTTCACCTGGAGTAGGCACTGCACTTCTCAGTCCAGGTCATGCTGAATATTTGATTAATTCTTTGACCTTCATATCGGTTGTAAATTCCAGAAGAGTAGGAATAGTGAGTACTTTTGCACCTCACTTTCTCCAGCACTTAGCATGTACTCAATATTTGTTGACAAAATGAGTTTAAGTGTGGTGGTTTGGAACTATCATCCTTCCAAAAATGTTTTCTTATACTTAATCCATTCCTGTGGGTGTGAACTCATAAATAGGACTTTTGATAAGATTACTTCAGTTAATGTGTGGCCCAGCTGAATCAGGATGGATCTTAATCCTATCTGAAGATCTTATAGGGAAGGTCATAAAGAAAGAAAAACCTCAAGAAGAAGCCAGAATTCAACAGAGCCTAAAGAAGTCAGGAGATGCTGCCATGTGCACTGTCATGTGGCAGAAAAGCCAAGAACCAGCCCCAGAACCCCACAGTCTCCTGGAAGAAAGCACTGCCTTGATGGTGTCTTGATTTTGGACTTCTCCTTGCCTCAAAAGCATGAGCCAATAAATTTCTGTTGTTTAAGCCAGACTGTTACATTGCATTTGCTTTAGCAATGAGGAAATTAAAAATAATAAGAAAGGAATGTTTTATATCACTAATATTGAAAACATAAGTCATACCCAAATAATGGCAAAAGATACAAACAAAAGATATTGATAAAAGAAGAAATGAAATAGCCAATAATTATTTCACAAGTGGTGAAAAGCCAGTTAAAACAATGATCAGTTATTGTCTATCAAACAAACTAAAGTTAAAGAATTTCCAACAGCAGAAAAATACAGGGAATTAGCCCTCTCACACGTGGCCAGTGGGAATATCATTTGATACAGTAATCTTTTGGAGGACAATTTGACAATATTCATAAAAACTAAAAAATAGCTATTGACACATTTCTACATTTAAAATTTTATTTTAAGATAATCGTGCAACTGCACAATTTGTTAAGAATGGTCATCATAACTTTGCTTATAATAGTAAGAAATAGAAGCAAAATATCCAGCAATAAAGGCCTAGTTAAATAAATTATTGAATATAGAAAACTATGGAACAGTTACAGCTGATGGTATTTATCTGCATCTATATGGGAAGCTGTCCAAGACAGAATCTAAGTGAAAAAGTGAACAAAAGCACATACAGTATTTCCCCATATATGCTTATGTATGCATGTGTGTGTATAACTGTCTATTGAAAAGTATGTACCAAAATATTAACATGAGTTATCTCTAAATGGCAGGATTGTGCCATCTTAATTTTCTTCTTAGTGACCGTATGTTACAACTAAATCTTTAAAAATTATCATTATATCAGATTATTTTTATAATTAGCTATTTCCATTTTGAAATCAAATTTTTTAAATTGTTTGGTCTTCTGATTCAGTGATTTCTCAAAAGAGTACTGGTATTACTGTCAATACTATGTCTTTCAATGTGGACAATCAAATATATATTTTTATAGAATACTTAGTCCATTTAAGAGTAAAAAAGCAAAAAAAATACATTAAAATATAAAAGTACATTTAAAAGCACATAAAATAACATAATCAATGAGAGTTATGTTGAGATACATATAAACTAAGAAGAGAAGATGCAAATAAAGTCTTAGAAATAATGAAATTGATGTATTTGGAACAAATATAGGGAAAAATATTTGAAAGAGAGAACATTATTTAGTAAAAATATTCAATTCTAGTTGGAAAGATGGTGGGTTACACTGACATTAGGAACAACTGTATGTTATAAATGAGGAAGAAGCAAAAGAGTTCCTTCACTGGAAAAGAATGAAATAAAAATAGTAAAATAGGATGCTGTCAACTAAGATATATGACTGAAATTTATAATCAAATATTTTATTTTCAATGAAATTTAATTGGAAATCCCGTGGGATTCAGAGAAATAAAATTAATAAATTTATTACTTTAAAAACATATAATTTTCCTTAATAGATACCAGGAGACTTAAATCAAAGCTATTGTATACTTCAGTCATCTAGGCATTCAGGATCTACAATATGGTCGTGAAAATCATCAAGGAAAAACAAAACAAATTTTCTTCAAAAATAAATTAAGGGGGGATGGATGTGGCTCAAATGGTTGGACATCCATCTCCCATATGGAGGGACCCGGGTTTGATGCCCGGGACCTCCTGGTAAAAAAAAAAAAAAAATTAAGGGGAGCTGGTGTAGCTCAGTGGTTGAGCGCCTGCTTCCCGTGTATGAGGTCCGAGGTTCAATTCCCTGTACCTCCGAGAAAAAAAAAAGAAAGAAATTAAAACACAAATCAATTCTCCCCATGAAGTTCACAGAAGTCCTTGAAACTTTTTTTTTTAATGGTACCGGGGCCCAAGAATGACCCCGGGATCTCATATGTGGGAAGCCAGCACTCAACCACTGAGTCACATTAGCTCCCTTGAGTTGTTTTTGTTTGTTTGTTTGCTTGTTTGTTTGTTTGTTTTTAAAGATTTTATTTATTTATTCATATATCCCCTCCTTGCTGCTTGTGCTCGCTGGGTCAGCTAACCACGCCGTGTGGGCGGGCCTGCCTTCACCAGGAGGCCCCGGGAACCGAACCCGGGGCCTCCCACATGGCAAACGGGAGCCCCACTGATTGGGCCACAGCCGCTTCCCATTTTGTTTGTTTTTGTTTTTAGGAGGCACCCAACACTGAACCCCAGACCTCCCATGTGGAAAGCAGGCGCTCAACTGCTTGAACCACATCCGCTCCCTGAAACACATTTTTAAGGACACATATAAAAATTATTTGTTTCTCTATCTCACAGATGCCCCCATTTTATTTGTTTTAATTACTGCTCAAAAAGGGAATAGTATCTGGAAAATAATCTTCTAGGAAAAGGGGGAGCTGAAGGAATCCAATTCTCCATTCATTTGACAGCCTGAATTTACATGGAAAACATATGCAAATATCCCCAATACCCATTTCTTGTACTAAACATATTAAACCACTCATCAATGATCATACAATGAACTATTAACCCCAATGTTAATAGTTTTTATAAGGTTCAAAAATAAAATTTATTTTATTTATGGAGATAAAATAAATACATTATTTTATAATATTCATTTTATAATCTTTTACAATATTCATTTTATAATAATAGTCTCACCTGGTTTTGTTCCATGTAAGTTCTGTTTCTTGTTTTTGTCATGATTTCCAGTTTTCCACTGATTTAATACTTCCTGAAAGGACCTGGCAGAAGCTTCTTCATCAAATGACCCTTCACACAAAAGCCCATCTTTTTTATTTGTAGAGTCTGTTCTTTTTGATGTTGTCATTTCTACCTAGATCAGTTAAAAATTTATCTAAGTACATTTTACTAAATTTTCTATATCATAAAATACAAGCAGTACTAATTAATAGTCACTATAAATTTGGCACTATTTATTTAACTTAAAGTGTTTTAAATTCCACTTATTTATGTGTGTTAATGTTTTCTTTAAAACTCTATCTGGGACCAATGACCTAATGACTAGGACTTAACCCATAAAACTCTTAGAAAGAAACATAGGGGGAAATCTACAGAATCTTGAATTTGGCAATGGATTCTTAGATATGACAACAAAAGCATGAGCAATATATATATATATAAAAATCAGATTTCATCATTATTAAACATTTTTGTGCATCAAAGGACATTATCAAGAAAATGAATAAGGGCTTAATATCAATAGTATATAAAGAACTTCTAAAACTCAAAAACAAAAAGAAAAACAACATGTTTTAGTTTGCCAAAGGGCTGCTGATGCAAAGTACCAGAAATGTGTTGGCTTTTATAAGGTATTTATTTGGGGTAAAAGCTTACAGTCCCAAGGCCATGAAATGTCCAAATCAAGGAATCCACAGAGATGCCTTCTCACCAAAGTCAGCTGTTTATCCTGGCATTGTTGCCCGGTGGTGAAGCAAGATAACCGCCGATACTTGTGGAGGTCCCTGCCTTCCCCTCCAGAATCTACCATCTCTTGGAGCTCAGTTGTGAGCAATCAGGCATAGGGCTTCTCTTTTTCCAGGCTCCTATATCAGTCTCAGATGGTCCACGCTCTTCCCAAGTTCAGCTGTAAGCTATCAGGCATTTAGCAGTGCTGGTTTCCTCTTGAGCTGTTCCATGGGCCCAGCTCTTGGGGGCTTTGTGCTTAAGCAATCCCCTTGCTCAATGCAGAATCAAATATGCTAGCTCCCTTTTTCCTGTCTGTCTGAGTCTCTGTTTCTCCCTTTATATCAGACCCAGCAAGAGGGCAGAGACACAACATGAATAACGCCTCACTGATGTAATCTCACACCCACAGCAGTGGACCAGCCCACAAACAAAATCCTTCTCTTCTTAGGATTCATAAAATAATTTCAAACTGCCACAGAACCCAATTAAAATATAGGCAATGGACTTGAATAGCCATTTCTCGTAAGAAGACACACAAATGGCCAATAAGCACATGAAAAGATGCTCAACATCATTCGTCATTAGGGAGATGCAACTTAAAACCACAATGAGATACCACTTCACACCCACTAGGATGGCTATTATAAAAATTTTAAAAAAGGAAATAGTGTTGGTAAGAATGGGAGAAACTGGAAACTTCTACATTGTTTACAGGAATGTAAAATGATACAATAGCTTTGGGAAGCAAACTTTGCGTTCTTCAAAAAGTTAAACATAGATAAGAGTTAAACAAATACTGTATTATTCCACTTACATGAAATATCTAGAATAAGCGAATTTATAGACATTGAAAATAGGTTAGAGGTTACCAGGGGCTGGAAAGAGGGGAATAAGAAACTAATGTTTAATGGATATAGAGTTTCTATTTGGAATAATGAAAAGTGTTGGTAGTGGATGTGGTGATGGTAGCACAAGATTGTGAATGTAATTAATGCCACTGAGTTGTACACTTAAAAAATGGTTAAAATGGGAAATTTAAATGTTTTAAATATATGTTACCTTAATAATTTAACAAACTCTATTTGGAATTATACTTCATCTGTTCAGAAACTATTTAAACTAAAGTCTACACAATAGATGATTTATCACTATGTTATTCACCAGCATTCTCCCTGAAAAGCTGCAATAGCCTTGTATTCCCTCTTCATGCTACCTCAGTCACTTACTCCCTACAAACTCTCCAAAATGGAAAGAGCGGCTTTTAAAAACATAAATCTCATCATGTCACTCCCCTGCTTAAAATCTTCCTCCCTTAATTCTCTATGAAACCTAGATCTCCTACCAAAGCCTGTTTATTGCCCTGCCTCTTTATTTCCTTCCATTCTCCCCTTCACTCACCTTGCTACAGCCAAACACATTCTTGCAGTTCCTGGAACTCATCAAGAACATTCCCACTTCAGGGACTTGCACCAGCTCCATCCAATGCCTGAAATGATCCTCCTCCTCTATGCAAATGTCATTTACTCAGAGAGATCTTCGCTGATGACCCTAAAAGCATAGTATCTTTTCCTGTACTTTCTAGATTCTTATGTGATTTTTCTTTCCAGAACTTATATCCACGTGAATTTACTTTATATGCTTGTTTTATTTCCTGTATCTCCCCATTATGTCTTTTTATTCAGTACAAAGTGCACTGTCTGGCACAAAGTAGGTGCTCATTAAAAGTTATTCAAATGAATGAAAGATTAATTAATGCATATGAAACACTGCATGCTTCTCAGCTTAATGATGGAGGGGAGAGGATGAATTCAGTACAAAATACGGACCCATTCTGATCACACAGAAGAAAATGAAAGTAGGATTTGGCAGTTTTCCAGTAAATCAGAGAAAACAGCCAAAATAGCAAACTCAAACAAAATAAAATCCACACCAATGCTGGCTGATCAAATGTGGATACCTATATGGATCAAATTTCTAAATCTCCATTATGTGTCTTTGAGACACAAGAGTAGAATCCTTTATGCTCAACCCTTAACTGCAAAATAAACAGACTATTAGAGTACAATTGAGAGAATGTTAAAGATTCATACAAAAAAAAAAAAAAAAAAAAAAACTAAAAAAAAGCTTCTGAGAACCTGGCACACACCATAATTAGATGTTAGCCACAGAAACACAGATTAACAACTCCAAAATAGAGACAGGTGCAATGAGCAGGTATTTAACTCAGAGGAAGTGGTGTCTGAACTGAGTGTTAAAGGATGAGTAAGAATTCTGTAGGCAAAAAGCAGCAAGGGCAGTACTGAGGAAAGAGAGAAGGGAATGCATGCTAAGACATGGAGTTATAAACAGCATAATGGCAGGGAACTATAAGTAGTTTGTATTGATATAACAAGTGGAGTATGAGAAAATATAAAGGGTGGAAAGACAAGCAGGAGCAGATCATGAAGGACCCTGCCTGCCATGCCAAGGAATTTAGACTTAAATCTACTGGAAATGCTAAGTCATTGAAGAGTCCTATGCAGTAGTGTAGGGACAAGAGAGTAACTGGGGAATGGTGGGTTTGGATGCAAGGAAATCAACTAAGATGTCAATGCCATTTGGCAATAACTCTACTCTCTTCTCCCAGGAACTTCAAGATTTTATAATATGGATATATTTATATATGTCCAAAGCAATATTTTCCAAGATTATTCCTTGAAAAATTCATTCATAAACTATATCAAGTTTAGTATTAGGAACAGAGTGGAAATACCATCACTGTTTATCAGTGGAGGACAGGTTTTAAAAAGTCATTTTGGGAACAACCAGCAAGACGTTGGTAGAGTAAGGAGCTCCTAATGTCAGCTCGTACTACAGGGCAGTTAGTAATCACCCAGAGCTATCTAGAGCACTTGTTTGGGGGCTCCAGGACACCAGAAGAGCATCCTGCAACATCCTTGAAAGATTAGAAGGAGGAGACTGCTCATCTGCAGAGAATATTCGTAAGTAGAGCACTCCATGCTCCAGAGGCCAGTACCTACTCTTCAGTGGTGGCACAAACCACCTCGGGAGCTATTCCATGCCTGGAATTAGAAGCTCCACTTCCCGAAACTGGGGTAGGAAGAGACAATAGGGCACCAACTTCACCTACTGATTAGTAAATTTGCTGGGCTAAAGTGTAATCCTAAGAACAGCTAAAGTTTGAACCTGTCCAGTTAGAAAAAGGCCGGTAGCTGCCATTTTAACTCCCGCCCCTGGCACGAGGGGAAGCGGGTCTGCCTGAAAATCACTGTGCTGGTAGGGACCAGCTTCTTTCCACCCAGATCAGATTGCAGTTCTAGCATAAGCCCCAGCCCCACCCCCAGCAGGGAGGAAGCTTGGGGACCTGCACCAGCTTCTCCAGGAAAATACAGGCCATGCCACAGAGGCTGGTGATCATCCTGCTCTGGCAGCTCAAGCCGCCTCAGGAACTATTCTGTGACTGGAATTGGAAACTCCATTTCCCAAAAACAGGGGAGGAAGAGAAAGTTGGCCATTGACTTCAGCTACTGATTAGTAAATTCGGTTGACTAAACTATAACCCTAAGAAGAGCTAAAGTTTGAACCTGTCAAGGTCAGAAAGAGGCCGGTAGCTGCCATTTTGGCTCCACCCCTGGCATGAGGGGAAGCCGGACTGATTGAAAATCACAGTGACAGTAGGGACTGGCTTTTTTCACGCAGATCGGCCAGCAGCCCTGTCCTAGGCTTCAGCCTCACCTCTAGCAGGGAGGAAGCTGGCAGACCCTGCATCAGCTTCTCCAAGTAACTGCAGGTACATTCGGCAGGCAGACTGAATAGTCCAAAGCCTACCGGGGCAGCTGTGGTCATTTTGGATCTGCATGGCATAGATTGCTGCCCACACCTGCAGCTTCATCCCCACCCTAGGCAGAGGAGAAAGGAGCTTGAAGCTTCATCAGTCTCTCTGGGTAACTACAGTCTAGGACTGCACGACTTGGATTATTACACACAGCTGAGGCTCTGTCCCTTCCCCTGACAAAGGAGAAAGTTGGGAGAAGCTTCATCGGTCCCTGGGGCAGCGAGGACAGCTTGAGCCTCCACAACTTGCAACACCAACTACATCCTTGGCTCCAACTACACAACCAGTAAGAGAGAAAGGACAAGAAAGCCCTAATCTAAAGAGAGAAACTGCACTAGTAAGCCAGATGTCAAGACACCAACAAAAAACTACAATCCACATCAAGAAACAGGAACATATGGCCCAGTTAAAGGAACAAGATAAGCCTCCAGATGACATAAAGGAGTTGAGACAACTAATCATAGATGTTCAAACAAATCTCCTTAATAAATTCAATGAGATGGCTAAAGAAAGAAAGGATATTAAGAAGACATTGGATGAGCACAAAGAAGAATTTGAAAGCATACACAGAAAAATAGCAGATCTTATGGGAATGAAAGATGCAATAAATGAAATTGAAAATACACTGGAATCATATAATAACAGATTTGAGGAGGCAGAAGAAAGGATTGGTGCGCTTGAAAAAAAGGCCTTTGAAAGCAAATATACAAAAGAACAGATAGAGAAAAGAATGGAAAAATTTGAACGATGTCTCAAGGAACTAAACGACAGCAAGAGACGTGCAAACATACATGTCATGGGTGTCCCAGGAGAAGAGGAGGGAAAAGGGACAGAAGGAATATTTGAAGAAATAATGGTAGAAAATTTCCTGACCTTATTGAAGGACATGGATATCCATATCCAAGAAGCACAACGTACTCCCATCCAAATAAATCCAAATAGACCAATATCTCAGACAGATACTAACCAGAATGTCAAATGCCAACAGCAAAGAGAATTCTAGGAGCAGCAAGAGAAAAGCAATGCATAACATATAAGGGATACCCAATAAGATTAAGTGCCAATTTCTCATCAGAAACCACAGAGGCAAGAAGACAGTGGTGTGATATAGTTAAGATACTGCAAGAGAAAAACTTCCAGCCAAGAATCTTATTTCTGACAAGACTGTCTTTCAAAAATGAGCATGAGTTTAGAAAATTCACAGATAAACAAAAACTGAGAAAGTTTATAACCAAGAAGCCAACTTTGCAGGAAGTAAGGGTGTGCTACAGTCTGAAAAGAAAAAACAGGAGAGAGAGGCTTAGAGAGTCTAGAAATGAATATTGTATCAGTAAAAGTAAGTAGAAGTCTCAAAAGAATGGTGAAAATAAAATATGACAGATAAAACCCAAATATTTAGGAATAAACATAACCAATGTAAAGCACTTGTATTGAGAAAACTACAACTCATTGTTAAAAGAAATTTTAAAAAGACCTAAATAATTGGAAGAACATTCCATGCTCATAGATGGGAAGACTAACTCATTAAGATGTCAGTTCTACTCAAATTGATACAGATTCAGTGCAATCCTGGTAAAAACTCTGCCACCATTTTTAAAATAAATTCAAATTTATTTGGAAGGGTAAGGGGTCCTGAATAGCCAAAAACATCTTAAACAGGAAAAGTGAAATTAGAGGACTCTCACTTCCAGACTATAAGTCATATTACCTAACTACAGTGGTTAAAAAAAAACAACAACAAAAAAAACAGTATGGTACTGGCATAAAGACAGACTTATAGACCAATGGAACCAAGCTGATGGTTCAGAAACAGACCCTCATATCTAGGGTCAAGAGAGTTTTGACAAGACTGTCAAACCCACCCAGCTTGGGCAGAACAGTCCATTCAACAAATGGTGCTGGGAGAACTGGATATACATAGCCAAAAGAAGGAAAGAAGACCCCTGACTCATACCTTATACAAAAATTAACTCAAAATGGAACAAAAACCTGAATATAAAAGCAAGAACCATAAAACCTCTAGAAGAAAATGTAGGAAAACATCTTCATGTCCTGGTGGTAGGTGGTGGATTCTTTTTTTTTTTTTTTTTTTTTTTGACCAGGAGGTCCTAGGGATCCCTCCATAAGATAGATGGACGCCCAACCATTTGAGCCACATCCATCTCCAAGGTGGTAGATTCTTAAAGGGGATAAGAGGAGGACTTAAATGGACTACTGATGTTTAATTAACTTTACTGTAAAAGTATAGACATATATAGAGTTGATGGTAACACATTATAGTGAGTAACAGCTGGTTTATAAATGGGAATGTGGCGGAAAAGTCTAGTGATGTAAATGTTAATTGACAGAAAGCTAGAGAATAATCTAGGGACTGAACAACACAGTAAACCCAAAGGTGGAAGAGAATTGTGGTTGATGGTACAGATGCAAGGGTGTCCTTTGTGAGCTAGAGCAGATATACATCATTATTGCAGGTTGGTGGGAATGTGGAGAAGCTTGGGAAAAATACAAATGGAATGACTTATGGACTGTGGTTAACAGTAATAATGTAATATTCATGCATCTATACCAAAGATGTACTGTGTTAATAATGGAAGAGTATGGAAAAAGTATGCCAAATATACACTATGGATCTAGCAACAATCTGATGATATTATCTCATAATCTGTAACAAATGTGCCACCACAGTATGGTGTATTGATATAGGGGTGCTGTATGGGAATTCTGCACATGTGCATGATTGTTTCGTAAGTTTACAACTTCTGTCATAAAAATATATTTAAAAAATAATAGGGTAGGTGGGGGAAAAATTCACCAAATGTAAGATAAGGACTATAGTTAGAAGTATGATTTTGAGGATATTCTTTCATAATTTGTAACAATTGTCTCATAACAACGCAAGGTGTTGGTGGTGGGTTGATGTATGGGACCCTGAATGATGTTATGCCTGTTTGCTTTGTAAGTTCACAACTTTTACTATACACTTATTGTTTACATATGTTTATATATAAATGATATAATAATAATAATAATAATAATAGGGTGGGTTGGGAGACAAATACACCAAATGTAAGATAGTTTGGTTAGTAGTAATATTTTGAGGATGCTCTTTAATCATTAGTTAAAAATGTTTCACAACAATGCAAGGTATTGGTGGTAGGGTGAGGTATGAGAGTCCTGTATGATGTTATGTATGTTTGTTTTTTAAGTTCACAACTATTACTATACACTTATTGTTTATGTATGTTTGTATATGACTGATATACTTCAATAAGTGGAAAAAAAGAGAGAAAAAAAGTCATTTTGTAGCCAGTAAATGAAGCATTTACAGCCACAATGTAGAATTGGGTTATAGACTGTACTAATATGGATATAAAAACTATATTTTTAGGGGAGGGCAGACCAGTATATCAAGGCCTCAATATTGTTGCAAGTAACTATGAATCTTGTTCTTCAAGGAGTGAAGCTTGATGGTTGCTGTGGGTCCTGAGGGGAGGGGAAGGGTGGAATAGAATAGATGGAACATGGGGCATTTGGGGGATGTTGGAATTGTTCTAAATGATATTTCAGTGATGGATACAGGACAAGTTAAATTTCATCAAAATTTATAAAAGTGTGTGGTCCAAAATGTAAACCATAATGTAAATCATTGACCATGGTTAGTAGCAATGCTTCAATATTTATACATCAATTGTAACAAATGTACTGCCCACATGTAAAATGTAATTAATAGGGGATAGGGGAAAAGGGGGAGGATGTTGGGTATATGGAAATCCCCTATATTCTGTACTTAACTTTTTTGTATCTTAAAGCTTCTTTGAAGATAAAATGAAAAAAATAAGACACTGGGGGATTAAATGGAAGAAAATGTCACTGTACAAACAAGACAACAAATCTTTACGTGATGAAAGACATAATACCAAAATTTATTTTAAAATTTTTTTTATTATTATTTCAAATTCTTTTTAATTTTTTATTTTGTCATTTTTTAAATTATCATTATTTCATTTTCTTACTAATTTTATTTAGATATTTTGTTGGCTTCATTTGTGAAGAAGTTTTGGATCACAGATGGGTTACAACTGTGGCAGGGCAGGATAAATGGAGCCAGGTGTCAATGATGGGGGATGTATGGGAGGAAGTTCACCTGGGCATACCTATAAGGCATATGAAAGAGTTCATGGGACACTGTCACGGTGGATGGAGATCCACACAATAACCAAAAGAATATCCAATTACCATCCTGGGGAGTTCTGCCACATTCTCTACTGGGAAAGCAAGAATCCCTTGAGTAAAGGGGCAGTGACTAGTGAAGGAGGATGGACCATTGACAGGCCCTTGATATTGATGACTGTACTTATGAACCTTTTCTTTTGAAATTGAAACTAAGCCTAGTATTATAGTTTGTCTAAGAGTTACCTCCTGAGAGCCTCCTCGTTGCTCAAATATGGCCTCTCTCTAAGCCATACTCAACATATAAATGCAGTACCTTCCCCCAGCATGGGACATGACTCCTGGAGATGAGCCTCCCTGGCACCGAGGGATTACTACCAAGCACCAACTAGCAATGCAACTGGAAAAATACCTCAACCAAAAGAGGGAAAGGGTAAATACAAATGAGTTTATATGGCTAAGAGACTTCAAAGTGAATTGGAAGGTCATTCCAGAGGTTACACTTAGGCACGTCTCAGCAGGATCTCATTGACTGCCACAGCAAATACTGCCTCAAATAGCAGGGCTCCTGAGGGCTTTGGAGACATCCAGACACTATAGGCAGGGCTGACAGCTCAGGATTTTGGTGCCCTGTCAGTGGGACCTACTTTGGAATTTATGCTCCCCAGTGTGACAGAGTTGGACTCAGCTGTGGTTTCCCTATCCATGGCTTTTCTGCCCCTTATATTTGAACCTATAATACTAGAGTAGATTGGTTTATATCCAAAAGACTTAAATCTTTGGACTGTCCATGTGCCAGTCAGGCCCTGAATCTCAACAGAGTTGCAATACCTACTCTCCAGTTCATTGGACTCTCCCAGGACAACTAACAAGGGAATGATGATGGACAATGACCATCCCAAGGAACAGAGAGAGTCTACAACTGCAAGCAAGATAGTCCCATCTATTAGTCCCACGGGATCTAAGCACCCTCTCAATTAGAGGCACAGTGGGCATCACCATCGCAGAATCCTCAGGAAGGGGGAATGCATGATGGACTAGAGTAGACTTACTGTTATTCTACTATAGACTTATTGTTATTCTAGCAATGGAAGAACTTTTATCATTGATGTGGAGGCAGTGGCCACCGGAGGTTCTGAGGAGAGGAAGAAGGAAATATAGGTGTAATATGGGGGCATTTTTGGGACATTGGAATTGTCCTGAATGACAATGCAATGACAGATACAGGCCATTATATATCTTGTCATAACTTACAAAATTGTGCAGGAGAGAGTTTATAATGTAAACTATAATCCACACTTAGTGGCAAGGCTCCAATATGTGTTCATCAATTGTAACAAATGTATCACACTAATGAAGGATGTTGTTAATGTGGGAAAGAGTGGGAGGAGTATGGAGTGGGGCATATGGGAATCCCCAACATTTTTATGGGTCATTTATGTAATCTAAGTATCTTTAAAAAATAAAAATAAAAAAACTATATGTTAAGTGCAAAAGCATGTTTACAGAGAAGTATGCAAAGTATATTAATATTTGTGTGAACAAACACTAACAAAACTGAAAATATTAGCTGACTTCTAGAATGAGAGACAATGAAATGTATTTTTCACTTTATGAAACTTTTTTACTTTAAGTGAAAGCTAATGGGCATATCTGAGTTAAAGGTCCATATGAATAGCAATAGGGATGATGAGACCAAACATTCAAGAGAGTTTGAGAGTTTTTACATGGTAGAATACATGGGACATGGTGGCTGATTGTATGTATAGACAGGGAAAGGGGAGTAAAAAGACTATAGGAAATCGTTATAAATGCTGGCTTGGAAAGTAAGAGAGGTGCCAACAACATCTATGGGTTTTGGAAGAGAGACTGATGGCTTTAACTTGGATATATTGAGTTCTAAGAGTATGTGGAGCAGATATTTATAGGTATCTAGAAAGCAATATAAGTGTGTGTGTGTATATATGCTACAGTTATAGAAAAAAAGAAACCTGAAAATTCAGGGCTTAACACAAAATAATTTAAGGATGCAGTGATTCCAGAAGTTCTTCATGAGCGCCCTTCTAAGCAATGAATCAGAGATATAAGGCATTTGAATTTTGTAACTAAACCAATGGAACACCTGGCTTCCACACAGGTGTGGCAGAATAGGAAAAAGCCAGAGGATTGGATATTGGCTCTTAAATTCTTCAGTCCAGAACTGTCATGTGTCACTTCCACTCAGAGCCCAACCCTGTCCTACTCTAAAGGGGCTAGGAAATTTGAGGGAGCACAGGGATTTCTGATACCACATGACATATTTTAATCCATACTTTCCAGAAAAGGAAAGAGAGGAATAAAAAGGCTAAATGATTTGCGCAGTGTTTCAAAGTATAAGAAAACCAAAGTCAATTTTCAAAACCATGTTTCAGTCTCTAAAATGTAAGTTCTTTCATGAACTTAGATTGATGAAAAAGCCTTAAGAAAAAGCAACAGGCTTTGGCACCACTTTAACTCTTCCAGACATTAGCACAAAAAAATCTTTCTTCGGTTGAGGACTATCTTACAATTAGAATGAAGAGCATCATCTGCCCAGAATAACAAGGGAGGATGTCTTTAGGAAAATATCTCTTTCAGCAAATATCTTAAAAAGTGGGTGGCCAATAAAATACATTTGAATTACTTGGGATGAAAATGATGGAATGTTTTGGTAATTGATGGTGGTGATAGTAGCACAACATTGTGAACATAATTAACAGTACTGAAATATATATCTGAATGTGATTAAAAGGGGAAATGTTAGATTGTATTTCTTAAAAATCAGATTTCTGGTTTGTAACCCAGATGTAAAAAAAAAAAAAAATTTGTTTTTTAAATAGAATTTAGCTGTCAGGCTCAGGAATACACTTTTTTAAACAAATCTACCCAATGCTTCTGATGTTGCTTACAGTAGGAGAACTACTGCTCTCCAGCACAGAGGAGTTGAGTGTGGGCTGTACTATGCACAGGTGCACACTGAAGATCTACAGCAGAGACTCAACCACTGAGGAATTGTTAAAAACTACACAGATCTGGACGCCACCCACAGAGATGCTAAACTCACTCATATGTGTTTAGCATTCTCCAGTTGACTGTAATGTACAACCCTGGCTGAAACCACTGAAATAATGGTTCTTCAGTTGTGACAAGAGGTAGAGGGTCTATACGGCATACACCTATGGGGACAAGAGGAAGCACTTAATGTAGATATTAAAAGCACAAAGGGAGTAAATTCCAGAGTTTCATAATAGGGCTAATTAATCTCTTTCTGCCTTTCTCATCTGTTAAATGGGGGAAGGGTTAATAACAGGAAACAATTTATATGGTTATTGTGAGTACTGAATAAGATAAGGCAGGTAAAGCTCTAAGCATAATGCTTAGTTAAGGTGTTTAATAAACCTTAATTGTTGGTTATCACTTTTATTATTGATAGGATAGACCAGATAAGATGGCACAAGGAGAAAACTTCAGCATCTGTGTAGTGGTTAAAAGCAGGGAATTTGGATTCAGAAAATCTGAGTTCAAATCCAAGTTCTACTATCAACGAGATCTTGGGCAATCTATAAAATTCTTTTTCACACTATTTTCTCACCTAGAAAAAATAAGGAATAAGTAAGAAAGGGCAAAAGGAGAAAACGCATGTAAAATATTTTATTTTAGGAGTGTCTGACACATAGCTCAATACATTGTTATTATTATTATGAGGCTGTAACTCATTCAGTGATCCTTCACAAAATTCTCTTAGCAGGTCTTTTAGAAAGAGAAATCCATGCAAATATGCTCACATTCAGGAACAATTCAAGCATAAGTCCTCTGCTGAAAAGTGGCCCTACCAACATACAGTGTGTTTTGTTTCTTTTCATGTTCTATGAATATGTTTGGAACTCAACAGACTTAAGTTCAACCCTGGCTCTGTCACCTAGTAACAAGCTGTGTGACTTTGGCTTGCAGGGAAAAGGCAAGTGACATTTAAAAGAATGACGATTATAGCATAGTCAAATTTGAAGAAATTTGTTTCTAGCTACAGAATTAATACAAGTCAATTATATAAATATAGACATGAGCTGATAAAAGCTAATCAAGTGCACATAAGTTCATTCAGTAGTCCATCAGAATAACTGCCAGAATTTTGTATAAATCCAGTTTTAAATAACTGTGAAATTGTCTGCCACCTAGAGTGCTTGGCAAGGTTTTAGATTTTTAGCCTCTCTGAAGTCCTGACTAACATAAAATTGTTATACTGCATTGTATTATTTTTCATGTTTTCCCCAAATACTCATTCAATTACTGACTTGGTAGAAATGTACAGAAAGCCACATGGTCAAAAGATCATTTTAAAAAAAAGATCAGTGTTCAGTGGTTTCAAAACAATCTCCTTGAAATTTTTATAGTCAAGATATTTGATTTGATTAGTAAAATCAAATCCATATTAAATAACAATGTTATAAAATAAACTGCAAAACTCTACAGCTGTAATTAAATATATGAAAGACTGTCTCTATGATAACATATAACAAAAACTGTCTACTATATTTTCCTCAGTTTACCTCAGAGCTGCTCCCCTGAAGAAGTGGAGATTTGGCTTTATGCTGAGTTTTACTAATCTGTTTTGTAGAATGATTCTCCCCTTTGGATTC
Organism: Tolypeutes matacus; assembly: GCA_026826555.1. Taxonomy (NCBI): domain Eukaryota; kingdom Metazoa; phylum Chordata; class Mammalia; order Cingulata; family Chlamyphoridae; genus Tolypeutes; species Tolypeutes matacus. Next base: position 63,529,287 of record JAKSZT010053887.1, on the reverse strand, counting down.
ATGTGGATTAACTTCCCTTATAAACCGATGGGCAACATCCAATACACTGGATATTATTTGAGATTTTGCCTATTAAAAAAGGAACAAGAAATGACTAAATAACCTAATATGTCAGCTTAAGTAATTATAGAAATACTAAATGACATTTTCAGTATTCTACAAGTCCTAAAATTCAATCATTTTAATTTAATATTTAAATATACAAATAAAAATTTTAATAACCGATAATAGTTACAGCTATCATCTATTGTGAGGCTGGTTTGGGTCCATACTATCCTAAGTATCTTTAACAACATCATATAATTTATTCCTAAAGGCAACTCTAAAAAATAACTATTTTTACCTCTGTACTGGGGATAAAGAAACTAAAGTTCAGAGAATTTAAATAGCTTGCCCTTGGTCATATATTCAGTAGGTGGCAGAGCTGGGATGGACCCCAGGTGTAAATAATTCCAATGACTCAGCCTTTTCGCTATCTCAACCCAACAGACAGATGTGCTATTTTGTGCCCATGATGGCTAAAAAAACAAATATAGCTAATCTACTAGCATCCTGAGGAAGCAGTAATGAGTATTACTTGGTAATTAAACATCTCTAGGAAAGTACTCTATTCAAACGTGCAATGAGGATGTGCCTCTACCCATAATTCTCTAGTGATGTCCATGTTGTCCTCCTTTCATGCCTTTGCTCTTGAGGCTACCTCACGAAGAAGGTCCTCCCTTCTCTATTATCTTTTTTGCCTGGCAGACTCTTAATTCTCCTGGCTTTACCCCAAGTTAGTTCCACAGGTGTAGCAACCCTTCCCCGACCACACACTAGCTGTGCAGGCTGCCCATTCTCTGGGTCCCCTTAATACTCGGAGTAGAACTCACAGAATTAGCCTTTACTTGATTAATTTTACATCACCTTTTGGTATCTGTCTATCTCATCATATCACATAAGCTCCCATAAAGAAAGATTATGTCTTTTTAATCTTTGAATCCTCGTGGCTACCACAAGTGTCCAACAAAAGGCATATGCTAAAAATGTGTGTGTGTTGGTAGGTGGCAGGAGGGGAGGGAGCTGCAGTAGTAAAGTAAACAATTGAGGAAAGGAATTCATAAAACCTTCCCATACGCCTTTAAATTGGCAGAAAGGAACAGGAAAATCCTGGGAAAACTCTATTATCAGAGGGATCCCCTATCAGCAACTACCCTAGTCTGCACAAAGACGCTCAGGGAAAGTTGCAGGATTGTGGATCCCATCTGAAATTGAATCAGACTACTGGGGGAAAATCCAGAATCTTCACAGGCACCATGAGAACCTGGCATTAGGGAGACAAGAAACAGCTCTTACTTCTTAGCAAATGTATTCAAGATGTAGGAAGAATTCAGCAGAAATTATTTTGTACTCTCTCATAGAAATATTATTTTTTAAAATTTTAATCTAGTTGCCTATTTAAATAGCTAAGATTACATTGAAAATTTCAGTTATGACCTTTTGTAAATCTACTATGATTCATTGCATTCTGATTCTAGAATAAATCAGTGAATATCAAATTAGCCAATGTTTTTTCACACTGAATTAATAAATTACCTAGGAAAAATGACCTATGGATACATACTGCTGTCAGTATCCGAACCTATGGTATCTGCCCCAAATTTTTCCAAAGCTCATCAAAAATCCTGTATATGCCTGTATAGTCCCTATTTTTAAAAATTTCAAACCATTTGTAATACTTCAGCCTTTCAGAAATACCTTTATTTTAAACAGTATAATTAATAGAGTAATCCAACCTAAGCCTAATTTTATATTGCCTAGAATAAAGGGCTATGGATTTCAAAAGTGGTTAAAATATCTAATTTTACATTTATAAAAACACCAAAAACAATAGTATTAATTTTATATAGAATTATATCAAGGCAGAAATACCATTCAAACATATATATATATATGTTTATTTAAATAACCCCAAAGATTATTCTAGTCCTAAAATGAATCCTGCTTTCAATATTTCAACAATATTATAACATTGTTATGTACCATATTAAAAGACTTTAAAAAGGCAAAAAATATGACTTTCTTCCTAAGTTACATTTACTACTAATAAGACAAACATCATGGATAACTTATAAAATGGAATCCTATAACTGAAGATATTAAAATTCTGTTAATTCAGTACATAAATAAACAAAATGCCAATGAATTGGGGTTTTCTTTCCTAAGAACATCTTAAATCTAAATATTACTTTTCTTGAATGTAAGAGAGTGTATGCTTTATTTTTCTTATTTTAAAAACCATCATACAAGGTGACATTGCGGTGACAGATAGAGGCTATTATATATCCTGCCATAGCCTACAGAACTGAGTGGGAAAGAGTGTAAACTACAATGTGTTCATCAATTGCAATGAATGTACCACACTAATGAAAGAAGTTGTTAATGTGGGGAAAAGTGGGAGGTCTAGGGAGTGGGGTATATGAGAATCCCTTATATTTTTTTATGTAACAATTTATATAATCTAAGTATCTTTTAAAATAAATAAAAAATATATTTAAAAAAATTTAAATTTATTTTTAAAAAACACCACCATACAAGGAAAGGGAGTATATTTTGATCCCTAATACACAGATGAGAAAACTGAAACTCATAAAATTTAGTTCAATGGTAAATGGCCAGAAAATTTGGGGTCTGAGTTAGAACCAAGATCTCCTTTCTTCTAGCCCAATCCATTTTCCCTACTGAATTTATGCTAGCCTTAATAACACAGAAAATATGTTTTGCTTTTAAGCTAACTGAAACTTAAAAATGCTAAATTTCATCTCTAATACACTTGCATTGTTCCTCCCTTTAAAAAAAAAAATAAAACTATAATTCTTCAACCAGATTTCACAAACTGCCACAGTAAAAAAAAGTCCCAAACACAATTCCGTGATTATACCAAAACCCATTGAAAGCACACTTTGGATGGGCTGTATGGTATATGAATACATCTCAATAAAATTGCTAAAAAAAAAAAAATGCTCCTGAGGGCCCTAGGGACATCCAGACACCACAGACAAACCACAAAACTATATTAACTGTATAGAGCCCTCTTAGTGGGTGCTACCTGGGAATATATGAAAAGATATTTCCCCAATATAACATTTATACTCATTTATAAATCTCTTAATCATGATTCTTCTGCTTCTTATATTTGAAACTATAATTTACAATTTACTTATTAAATTTGTTTTTCAGAGACTTAAAGCCTCCAGATAGTTCCTATGTAGGTTGAGCCCTGGAATCCAGCAGGTATGTGGTCAACTCCCACTCTCCAGTTCTTTGGGCCTGCCATGGACAAACTAACAAAATGATGATGATGGACCCACTCCATCCTGAAAGCAAGGATATCTTCAACTTCAAGAAAAACAATTCCATTCCTCTGCTCCATAATATCTATATCCCTTCTCATCCTGAAATAGTCAAAGTAGACATCATCCCAAATCCCTCAAGCTTGAGAAATGAACAAAAATAAGGGGGAGAGTGTAACCACTCACTAAAGAGGATTTATTGTTATTGTAGTTATTATCTTGTGTTAACTGAGTTAACTGATTTATATCAATGTTAACTTGTAACATTGATATAAAAATAATTAAATTAAAAAGTAGGAGCGGATATGGCTCAAGCAGTTGAGCACCGCCTCCCACATGGGAGGTCCTGAGTTCGGTTCCCGGTGCCTCCTAAAGAAAGAAAAAACCAACACTGAGCAAATAACACTGAGCAGACAACGAGCATGAACAACGAGCAAAAACAACAAGCAAATAGACAAGGGAACCATCTCTGGGGGAAAAAGAAAAGCCAAAAACAAAACAAACCTATAACTCTATATAGAGCAACCTATACAGAGATTAGGTTTTTTCTTATTTTTAATTGTTTCTGCCTGTTTATTTTCATGTTTACCAAGCACCAGAAAATTGAAAGTAAAACAGATATTCTCCTTCCACTTATCTCCTATGTCACCTACATAGTGGCAAAAAAAAAAAGATGAACTTTGGAAAAGTTAAAGTTTATAAAGTATTCAATAACAGAATTATACAATTAAATAGCCAAATAACTATCCATTTTCTATTCTGTTTGACTATAAACTTAAACCATCTATCTTTTAACAAAGAGGTATAATATATAACAGAATCATTGAAATTGGAAAGTCACTGCAGTTTCATGGAAAAAGAGAATGAATACCAGCCAGTGCTTGGCCTATACCCCATGTGCCATCAAGGAAATTCACCACAATACTATAACATGTTATAGTATAACATGACTGGAAAAATAAGCTAAAAAATGGATAAGACCAAAGAAAAGCAAGCTGAAAATGAAACCCAAAATTGGCTTATTATACTTTAAATGTGCTTCCCAAACCATACACAGATCAATCACCCAAGGTTGGAAGCTTTGAAGACTTAAGTATACACACTTAAGCACAAGCTCTGCCTAAATCACTGAATTACCGCTAAGAAACGTGAATACTGGGGAAACCATTGGAAGGCAGTCTAAAAATATGTATATAAGAATAATTTTTTAAAAATCTTAGTATAAATATCAGTGTACACACACTGTGGAGGAGTCATATTTAAAGAAAAACTAAGGAAAAAATAATCCAGAAATACTATAATATGTCATCTAAAATGTAGTTTCAACAATAACAATAACAAAAATATGAAACATTCAAAGAAACAGTGTGTAAACCATACTCAGAGAAAAGGCTATCAGTAGAAACTGACTCTAAGTGGGCCCAGATGTTGGATGTAGCAAGCAGGTAATGCAAAGCAGCTATTATAAATATATTCAAGGAAGTAAGGAAACTATGATCAAAGATTTTTTAATGATGACAATGACATAACAAATAGGGAATGCCAATAAGAAAAAATGGAAATAATAAACAAGTATAAATTCTAAATATGACCTAAAAAAGCTCAACAAAATAATTAAAATGGTACATTTAAAATCTTTAATACAAAAGAATGCAGTAAAGGAGAGAGAGGAATAAAAAAAATATGAGATACAAACAACAAATAGCAAAATGATGTATGTAAATTCAACCATATCAATAATGACATTAAATATGAATAGCCTAAAACAAAAACAAACAAACAAACAAAATATGAATAGCCTAAGCATTTCAATTAAGAAACAAATTGTCATACTTGATTTTAAAAAAGCAAAATCCAATTATAAGTCATTTATAAGAGAATGACTTTAGATTAAAAGGTAAATAGGCTGAAAGTAAGAGGTTAGAAAAATAAAAACTTCAAAAACAGCAACCATAAGAGAGCTGGAGTGGCTATTTTAATAAAACAAGAGATGAAACTCTAATAAAAGTAAATGAAACAGGAATATATAACAATTATAAATATAAATGTAACTAAAAACAGAGCCCAAAAATACATGAAGCAAAAACTGACAGAACTGAAAGGAGAAAAAGCAATTACAAATTATAGTTAGAAATTTCAATACTCATCTCTAGAAAACTGATGAAACAACTAGCCAGAAAATCAACAAGGATGTAAGAGACTAAAACAATACTATTAAGTAACTTGATATTTCTAAAATAAATTAGAAATCAACAACTAAGAAATCTGGGAAATGACAAAATATTTAGATGTAGAGTAACCCATTACTAAATAATCCTTTGGTTAAAGTATAAATCACAAGGGAAATTAGGAAATATCTTGAGCTGTCTGGAAATGAAGATACAGCATATCAAAATGTATGGGATTTTAGTTAAAGCAGTGATGAAATTTACAGTTTTAAGTATTGGTTTTGGAAGGGAAGTAAGGTCTAAAATCAATAACCTAGGCTTCACCATAAGAATAAAGAAAAAGAAGAGAAAAGAAAACCAAAAGTAAGAAGTCAAGAAATAAGGATCAGAGCAGAAAAAATGTAATAGAAAAAAAATATATAACAGAAAAAAAAAAAGCAATGAAAGGAAAAGCCAGTTTTTTAAAAAGATCAGAAATTGTAGTCTGTAGCCAGACTGACCAAAAGAGAGAGAGAGAGAGAAATACAAATTAACAAAATAAGAATGAAAGGAATAAAAAAAGAATGAAAGAAGGAATATCACTATAGATCAATAGAAAAAGTATTATAAAAGAATATGAAAATTACCAAAACTGACTCAAAATTTTAATAGAAAAATGAAGAAACTGAATTGGTAATTTAAAATCCCCCCATGAAGAAAATCCAAAACTCAGATTGCTTCACTGGTAAATTCTAACAAATATATAAAGAAGAAATTATAGAAACCCAACACAAACACTTTTGCAAAGTAGAAGCAGAAATGCTTCTCAAGTCCTTCTATGAGGTCAGTGTAACCCTGACAGCAAAGCATATAAACACCTTCCATGAAGAGAAAACTACAGACTGATACCTCCTCATGAAAAAAGATGCAAACATCCTTTACAAAATATTAGCAAAATAAATCCAACAACATATAAATTATGCACCATGACCAAGTAAAATGTATCCAAGGAATGGAATATTAGTTGAACATCTGAAAATCATGTATTGTAATAAACCATAATAATAAGAGTAAAGGACAAAACCAACATGATCAAGAGATAAGATCAAGCATCTCATTAGATACAGGAAAAAAATGCTGAGAAATCTAACACCCATTCATGATAAAAACTCACAAGGAATACAAAGAGACTTCCTCAAACTGATGATAAAGGGCATCTATGAATAATCTACAACTAACATCTTAATGTTGAAAGACTGAATGCTTGGTCAGGAATACAGCCAACATGGCCAAATTTACCACCTCTATTCAACATTGTAATGGAGAGTCTAGCCGGTGGAATAAGGCAAGAAAAATTAAAGGCAGCCAGTTTGGAAAGGAAGTAAAACTGTCTGAATTTGCAGAGACATGAGCTTGTATATAGAAAATCCCAAGGAATTTTTAAAAAACAATTTTAATAAGTGAGTTTATAAATGTTCCAGGATTAAGAATAGTATTCAAATATGAATTTTTATTTCTATACACTAGGAATGAACACTCCAAAACAAAACTAAGAAAATAGTAACATTCACAAAAGCATGAAAAAGAATAAAATACTTAGCAAAACATTTAACAAAAACTAGCTGAAAATCAAAAACTATAAAACACTGCTGAGAGAAAATAAATAAAATCTACATAAACGGAACAAAAATTATGTTCATAGTTTAGAAGGCTCAATAGTGTAAAGTAGGCAATTCTCCTAAAATTGTTCTATGGATTCCATAGATTCCATGCATGGATTCCATGCAATCTTTAGCAAAATTCCATAAGAGGTTTTTTTTTAGAAGTAATTGACAAACTTATCCTGAAATGTAAAGGACCTAGAATAGACAAAATAATTTTTAAAAAGAATAAAATTGGAGGATTTACACTACCTGATCTCAAAACTCCTATAAAGCTATAGTAATCAAGACAGGGTGGTATTGGCATAAGGCTAGATATATAGATCAAAGAAATTGAATATAGAGTCCAGAAATAAGTCCTTATCCTTATGTTTAATTGATATTCAAAAAACGCCAAGGCAATTCAGTAGGAGCATAATAGTCTTTTTTAAAAACTGAGCTGCAACAATTGGATAATCACATGTATAAATTTGAAAGTATATACCTAGCTCAAATCATTTACAAAAATTAACTCAAAACACATATAAAACACTTAAATATAAAAGCTAAAGCTACAAATTTAGAGAGAAAACAAAGAAAAAAAATTTTTGACCTTGGATGAGGAAACTTTTTAAAATATGACACCTAAAACATGGTCCATAAGAGCAATAATTGATAAATTAAGGCTTTCTTAAACCAACAACAAAAAAATTTGTTCTTTAATAGACACCATTAAAAATAAAAAGATAAGACATAGACTAGGAGAAATATTTGCAAATCATATATCTGTAAAGACTTTTACCCAGAATACATAAAGACCTCATACAAATGACCTAATTTTAAAATGGTCAAAAGATTTGACTAACCTTTCAACCAAGATATATAGATGGCTAAAAAGCATATGAAAATATGCTCAGCAATTTTAGTCATTAGGGAAATGCAAATTAAAAGCACAATATGATACCACAACTCACATATTTGAATTGCTATAATCCAACAGACTGACAAGTTTTGGTGGGGATGTGGAGAAAACAAAACCCTCATACGATGCTAGTGAGAATGTAAGATGGTACAGACACTTTGGAATATAACTTTTTTTCTTAAAATTAAACATATACTTACGTTGGGACACAACCATTCCACTCCTAGGTATTTTACCCAAGAACAATGAAAACATAAGCTCACACAAAGACTTGTATGGGAATGTTCATAGTAGCATTATTTTAACAGCCAAAAAATGCAAACAATCCATTTGTCTATCAATTGAAGACTAGATAAACAAAATGTGGGACATCCATACAATGGAATACTAAACAGCAATAAAAAGGAATGAACTACTGATATATGCACCAATATAGAAGAATCTCAGAAGCCTTATGCTATGTGAAAAACATCAGACACAAAAGACTACATATGAATTATATGAATGATCCAGAAAAGACAAATCTATAAAGACAGAAAGCAGACTAGCAGTTGCTCAGGGCTAGAAGTGGGATCATGTATTGATTGCAAAAGAATCACCAGGAAACTTTTTGTGTCATGGCTATGTTCTAAAACTGATCATGGCAACAGTTGTACAGGTTTTTCAATTTACTAAAAAAAAAATCACTAAAATATAGTTACACTGGGAATTTCATGCTATGAAAATTATACCCAAATAAAATAAGTTTAAATCTTTAAAAAACTCAATATTCAAGTAGCTTCCTGTGTCATTATGGCTAACTGTACAGATAAATTGTCCATTTCTCTGGTAACTTCTCCCTGACTCACAGCATTGCTTTCCCCCACCAGCCCCACCAAGGAAGACAATTACTCAACGTATTTATGCCCCCTTGGCCATCATTCACTGGACAAGAATTTGGTAGCTAGTCCATGTTGAATTCATGAAAATCTGGAATTGGAGTCAATAAAGGACATTCGATTTCTATGTGACAAATCCTGTATTATATAAATTCATAATTCATTAATTACAGAAAAATAATAAAGTAGGTATACAGAGAGAAAAAATAAAGTGGAATATGGAAGAAAGAGTGCCGTCTGGGCTCCCACAGCTTGCCAGCGTCCAATAGTTATTCTTCCTGAATTTCAGCTACATCATCCATAACCCTACTCAATGAGACATTTGCGAGGCCTTTAGAAAAAACAAAATCTTTGTTTGCTCACATTAGTGTAAAGAGTCCCACCTAATACAAGGACCAGTTCTTCCCAACTGGGGAAAGAGGATTTACAAATATGGGGAGGGGTTTTAGGCTTTCACAATCATTAAAGAGAATTGCTGACATTTAGTAGGTGATAACCAAGATTAATGAATGTTCTGAAATGTGAGGGATGGTACAGTTCAAGGAGAAAGTTCTTGCCCAAAATACCAAAAGCATTCCCACTGAGAAATAGTAAAGTGGACCTAGCCCTAAATTAGTAACAATTTAGCTCCTTTAAATTACAGAAATCTAATAAAAAGTCATAATCCCACCACAGTAAAATATTCCAAGTGAGAAATAGAGGTTTCTCCCTACCTATGATTCATATTCTCCAGGGGCATCAACTCTTAACAGTTTGTTAGATATCCCTGCAGTCCTCTGTCTATGCTTAGAGTCACATCTAGATATGCAATATACATACAATGCAAAATGCATTATCTTTCACTTAACAACTATCATTTTAAATAATAAGTAACAAATGAATGATTGAAAGATATTGTTATAACTGGTCATATATCAATAAAATATTTTCAAGTTTTATAACTCAATTTAAAGATAAGTTTCTTTCCATCTTCTAAATTTGAAAAAATTAAATATAAGTACCAATAGTTAGCAATGGGAGGAGAAGGGGATTGAAAATGACTAAAATTACCTGAGCAATTGCTTTACATGCTAAAAAATGTTTTAAAATCAAATGAAAACAGTCTTTAGGGAACATTGTAAATCACATATCTCACTGTAGGATAAAAACTTAGACTAAAGCCAAAGAATATGATTTACTGCCAGTATTTGCAGAATCCCCCACATCCTTCACTACACTGTGTGATGGTAGGATTTCATCTGGTTACTGTTCTAAATTCTCACCTGAATTTTTTTTCCCCTTAGAATGATATTATCTCTCAAATTACAGTCTAGAAGAATCCATCACTCTGACAATGCATCATTAATCAAAGTAAAGAGGGTTGATATTTTATAGCATTTTGGAATGGATAGCACCTTTTAGAAGTTAAGGTACAAGAGTAAAAGTTTTAGTTTAGATAGAAAAATGATATATTTTATGGTAGTGTCAGTGCTTCAAAACTCTAACTACCATCATCATCCAAAACCTTGGGCTATCCAGCAATAAATATTAATGACCATATTGACAAAGACATGCCTCTTTACGTGATCCAAAAGTTTCAGCTCGAAGAAGTTTACAGATAGTTAGGACTTATGCTACTTCTCAAGTTTGAAAACAAAAAATGGGGAATGTCTATTTTTATAATGTTATCTTCCATTGATTTTACAATTGCAAACTTTATATAGATTTATTGCAACCACAGCCTTGCACCAAAAAAAAAATATTCTAAAGTCTGCAGCATAGTTCTGTTATTTCATTTGAATTTGCTAGGCAAATAGAGATAGAGGTAGAGATACACACATACACACAATGAGAAAAAAACTGTATAACATCAGAATTTCAGAAACATAAATCCACTGGTTGCCATACTTGTTGAATATGGTTGGGGTTTGGATTACTTTAACTATAAAGTCATTTTAAGAAGATCAAATTGTATACTAATGGGACTTTTTAAAAGTGCTTATATAGAAATAACTTGAGGGGCCTGGCTTTTGAGAAAATAATTTCCTCCCATAAAGAGAATATTTTTCCAAATACAGTTTAATCTTTTTCTTTGATGTGAATTATCACATATGCAATTGGTAAATAGGGTAATGATGTCAGTATAATTCAGAAGTTTTATTGATTTTAAGTTTTTCTTTTATATCACATTTGTGTTTTGAAGCAATTGGGGCAAGCTTCTCAAAATTAAAGCCAAAATCTTAACAATATAGGAAGATCTTATCAAAAAAAGCTGAAAATCTATAGAAATGTCTTCCCTTAGTGCAGGTACTGGCTGTTTTAATGGCTTAAAAAAGCATGCATTTCAACAGCTTTGCAACAACACCTACTCTCCAGTTCATTGGACTCACCCAGGACAACTAACAAGGAGATGATGCTGGACAATGAACATCTCAAGAAACAGAGTCTACAATTGCAAACAAGAGAGTCCCATCCATCTACCTTATGGGATCTAAGCCTCCTCTCAATAGGAGGCAGAGAGGGCATCACCATCCCAGAATCCTAAGGATGGGGGAATGAAGGATGGACTAGAAAAGACTTACTGTTATTCTACTATAGACTTATTGTGATTCTAGCAATGGAAGAACTTTTATCATTGATGTGGAGACAGTGAACACTGGAGTTTCTGAGGGGACGGTGAGGGTAAAATAGGTGTAATTTGGGGCATTTTTGGGACTTGGGAATCGTCCTGACGGACATTGTAATGACAGATCCATTATATATCTTGCCTTAATTTACAAAAATGTGCGGGAGAGAGTGTAAACTATAACGTAAACTATAATCCACGCATAGAGGCAATGCTCCAAAATGTGTTCATCAATTGTAACAAATGTACCACACTAATGAAGGATGTTATTAATGTGGGAAAATGTGGGAGGGCTAGGGAGCAGGGCAAATGGGAATCCCCTATATTTTTAATATAACATTTATGTAATCTAAAAGTATCTTTAAAAAAAATACTTTTATTAAAAAAAAATAAAAAGGTATATTTTTTAAAAATATATGTATGTGAGTGCAGATACATTCAACTAAGATACAGCATCTGGAAAAACTGTGAATGCAGATAAAAAAGCTGTACACTCCCCCTAAATTAAAATAATGGATTAATAAAGGAAGCAACACCTTGATCTAGATTTTTCATTTTGATGAATACAATCTCTGTTAAAAACAAATGCCACCAGGATATACATCACAGAGAAGAAATCACAAATCCTCAGGCTGTATATGCTAGTGTCCTTACTAGGACTGTTACTGGTTTTAGGGGTTTGGTTACAAAGTCCATAGGATTTGAGTAGCCATCCCCCAACCCTAATTTTCCATAAAGACCCGTTATTTTAGGTGGGTTGTTTTCAGGATTCATAAAGTGTGTTTTTGCAGAGATAACTGTAAACTGAAGGATTATGCCTTTATTTATTTTTAAAAATTAACTTTTAAAATAAAATTCTTCAAAATATTTGTTTCAGATTTACTTATTCAGAGAAATTGCTACAGATTATCTTGAAAGCATATTTCTAATTATACCTTTCACTGAATGCACGGCACGATGATAGTAAAAGGATTCCATTATCTAAAACCAGTAATAATAAAGCAGATTAAATCTCTCTGAATTAGGACTACATGGAAAAGGGAGCTAGCTACACAAAACAGATAAATTCAAATTCCTCAAATTATCATGGATCCAATAAGACAGGTTCCAATAAGCCCATTAAATAGTCACTTAGTGAAAATAGTATCTTTGCAAAGTAAAAGATATTTACTAATATATATTAAATAATTTTGAACATGCTAATTCATTAATCAAGGATGAAAAAGGAGCTTTATCTTTCAATTTTCCAACACTGAAATTACAAAATTATACAAAACACTTTCTATGATCATAAAAGAATGAAGCTGGAAATCAATAATTGATAGAAAAAAGGGAAAATTCATAAATATATGGAGATTAAACAATACAGTCTTAATAGATCAGTGAGTCGAAGAAGAAATTGCAACAGAACTAAGCAAATATCTTGAGATGAATGAAAATGAGAACACAACATATCAAAATGTATGGGACAACACAAAGGCAGTGCTGAGAGAGAAATTTATAGCCGTCAATGGTGACATCAAAAAAGAAGAGCTGAAATTGAAGACCTAACTGCACACCTGGAGGAACTAGAAAAAGAACAGCAAACTAACCCCGAACCAAGCCAAAGGAAAGATATTCTAAAGATCAGTGCAGAAATAAATGAAATTGAGAACAAAAAAACAGTAGAGAGACTCAACAAAACCAAAAGTTGGTTCTTTGAGAAGATCAACAAAATCAACAAACCCTTAGCTAGACTGACAAAGAAAAAAAAAAGAAGAAAGAACATGCAGAAAGAAGAGAGATCATAAGAGGGCACTAAGAACTGTATGCAAAAAAAAAACTAGAAAATACAGATGAGATGGACAAATTCCTAGAAACACAAGAGCCACCTACACTGACCTTAGAAGAAATATATGATCTCAACAAACTAATCACAAGTGAAGAGATTGAAACAGTCATCAAAAACCTCCCAAAGATGAAAAGCCTAGGATCAGATGGCTTCACAGGTGAATTCTACCAATCATTCAAAGATGACCTAATAGCAATCTTGTTCAAGCTCTTACAAAAATTTGAACAGGAAAGAATGCTACCAAACTCATTCTATGAAGCCAAAATTACCGTAATACCAAAACCAGATAAAGATAGTACAAAAAAAAGAAAGAAAGAAAGAAAGAAAGAAAGAAAGAAAGAAAGAAAGAAA